>OY720429.1:108485569-109058069 GCA_963082735.1 Pocota personata
ATTTATTATTTATTATTTATTATTATTATTTATTATTTATTATTTATTATTTATTATTTATTATTTATTATTTATTATTATTATTTATTTAATTATTTATTTATTATTTATTATTTATTATTTATTATTTATTATTTATTATTTATTATTTATTATTTATTATTTATTATTTATTATTTATTATTTATTATTTATTATTTATTATTTATTATTTATTATTTATTATTTATTATTTATTATTTATTATTTATTATTTATTATTTATTATTTATTATTTATTATTTATTATTTATTATTTATTATTATTATTTATTATTTATTATTTATTATTTATTATTTATTATTTATTATTTATTATTTATTATTTATATTTATTATTATTTATTATTTATTATTTATTATTTATTATTTATTATTTATTATTTATTATTTATTATTTATTATTTATTATTATATTTATATTTATTATTTATTATTTATTATTTATTATTTATTATTTATTATTTATTATTTATTATTTATTATTTATATTTATTATTTATTATTTATTATTTATTATTTATTATTTATTATTTATTATTTATTATTTATTATTTATTATTTATTATTTATTATTTATTATTTATTATTTATTATTTATTATTTATTATTTATTATTTTTATTTATTATTTATTATTTATTATTTATTATTTATTATTTATTATTTATTATTTATTATTTATTATTATTATTTATTATTTATTATTTATTATTTATTATTTATTATTTATTATTTTTTATTTATTATTTATTATTTATTATTTATTATTTATTATTTATTATTTATTATTTATTATTTATTATTTATTATTTATTATTTATTATTTATTATTTATTATTTATTATTTATTATTTATTATTTATATTTTATTTATTATTTATTATTTATTATTTATTATTTATTATTTATTATTTATTATTTATTATTATTATTTATTATTTATTATTTATTATTTATATTTATTATTTATTATTTATTATTTATTATTTATTATTTATTATTTATTATTTATTATTTATTATTTATTATTTATTATTTATTATTTATTATTTATTATTTATTATTTATTATTTATTATTTATTATTTATTATTTATTATTTATTATTTATTATTTATTATTTATTATTTATTATTTATTATTTATTATTTATTATTTATTATTTATTATTATTTATTTATTATTTATTATTTATTATTTATTATTTATTATTTATTATTTATTATTTATTATTTATTATTTATTATTTATTATTTATTATTTATTATTTATTATTTATTATTTTTATTATTTATTATTTATTATTTATTATTTATTATTTATTATTTATTATTTATTATTTATTTTTATTATTTATTATTTATTATTTATTATTTATTATTTATTATTTATTATTTATTATTTATTATTTATTATTTATTATTTATTATTTATTATTTATTATTTATTATTATTATTTATTATTTATTATTTATTATTTATTATTTATTATTTATTATTTATTATTTATTATTTATTATTTATTATTTATTATTTATTATTTATTATTTATTATTATTATTTATTATTTATTATTTATTATTTATTATTTATTATTTATATTTATTATTTATTATTATTATTATTATTATTTTAATTATTATTTATTATTTATTATTTATTATTTATTATTTATTATTTATTATTTATTATTTATTATTTATTATTATTATTTATTATTATATTTATTATTTATTATTTATTATTTATTATTTATTATTATTATTTATTATTTATTATTTATTATTTATTATTTATTATTTATTATTTATTATTTATTATTTATTATTTATTATTTATTATTTATTATTTATTATTTATTATTTATTATTTATTATTTATTATTTATTTATTATTTATTATTTATTATTTATTATTTATTATTTATTATTTATTATTTATTATTTATTATTTATTATTTATTATTTATTATTTATTATTTATTATTTATTATTTATTATTTATTATTTATTATTTATTATTTATTATTTATTATTTATTATTTATTATTTATTATTTATTATTTATTATTTATTATTTATTATTTATTATTTATTATTTATTATTTATTATTTATTATTTATTATTTATTATTTATTATTTATTATTTATTATTTATTATTTATTATTTATTATTTATTATTTATTATTTATTATTTATTATTTATTATTTATTATTTATTATTTATTATTTATTATTTATTATTTATTATTTATTATTTATTATTTATTATTTATTATTTATTATTTATTATTTATTATTTATTATTTATTATTTATTATTTATTATTTATTATTTATTATTTATTATTTATTATTTATTATTTATTATTTATTATTTATTATTTATTATTTATTATTTATTATTTATTATTTATTATTTATTATTTATTATTTATTATTTATTATTTATTATTTATTATTTATTATTTATTATTTATTATTTATTATTTATTATTTATTATTTATTATTTATTATTTATTATTTATTATTTATTATTTATTATTTATTATTTATTATTTATTATTTATTATTTATTATTTATTATTTATTATTTATTATTTATTATTTATTATTTATTATTTATTATTTATTATTTATTATTTATTATTTATTATTTATTATTTATTATTTATTATTTATTATTTATTATTTATTATTTATTATTTGTTATTTATTATTTATTATTTATTATTTATTATTTATTATTTATTATTTATTATTTATTATTTATTATTTATTATTTATTTATTTATTTAATTATTTATTTATCTAAATATTTACTTATTCACTATTTATTATTTGTTATTTATTATTTATGAGTATATTTATTTATTATTATTATTATGTATGTATACATATATAAATATATAAATACATGTTTTAAATTGAAGGTTTTAGTGGTATTTTCCTTCAAAATCAAAATCAAATCAATAAATGTATGGTTCAATGTAATTTAAAATAATATTTCAGTTGAAGGATATAATAAACACACTATGTCGAATCTCTGTACTGTAAAATGTGCGATAACAAACCCAAATTGCAAATTCTTTAACCAAATAAACTAACTATCTATCTAGATAATAAAATCAACCAAATACAAGACAACATAGTATCAGTAAAACACCGTATAATACACTCCAGCATTCTTACATCAAAAGAAATAAATGAATATGAAATAGATTTTTATAAACTTAGGCTATTAAATATGGGTGTTCTGGAATATAAAAATAAATTCATTGTCATTGCTGTTAAAATTCCAAAAAATTATATTACTGTAGAACAAGCACTAATTATTCCATTACCAAATAATGAATATCTGGAGATAGATAACGAAGATGAATCTTTTATAGAAATTAGCAATCAAACTTATACATACCAACCAAATGCAACATTTACAGAATTAAAACAAAGTAAACATTGTTTAGTAACTAATAGTTGTAGATTAAGGTATAATAATAAAACTCAGATACAAGTTATACATGATGAAACTATTATAATCAAAAACGCATATGAAGAAGAACTTATACAAAATTGTGATAACAAAAAAATTATACTAAACAAAAATTATCTTATTAACTTCTTTGATTGTCAAAATAATCAGAAAAAAATTATCCAAGAAAAAATATCCCAATAATAATCTAAATTCTTCATTTGGAAGAACTATTAGATTAGATGAAATTGTTGCTAATAATTTTGAAAACATAAAAGAAATAAGAGAATTAAGTGTACACAAGAAAATATCATATGGTTTAAGCACAGATAATAAACTACCCAGATGTCGCACGCCCATATAAAGAAAAGTAGCATATTATTTGGCAGTCAGAGAGCTTTCAGAATAAGTACAACAAATAAAGCTTTTTCTTTTTCCTCACTCCGTTCACTCGTGTGGGAAAAGTTCTTTTTCTCATCGTGCGTTGTGACATGCAAACGAACGAGGTGCGGAAGTGTAAAGGGGTATGCGGGAAGGGGCATGAAGATGCATGACGGTGTGATTTCCATACCACCGCAGCAAAAGAATAACACTGTTCTATAACCAAAAATTAATTGCCTGATGGAAAATTATATAAATTTCCTAAAAAAGGAACAGTTAAATACGATGAATGGCTAGCTTTAGCAGAGGAGTTTCGGGAATACATAAAAAGCCTTAAAACGCCCTTTATATGCAGCAAACATTTTAAGAATGCCTTTATTGGAAAGAAATATTTAAAACAAATGCTTATCCTTCTCTCTTGTTAAAACGAAGTGTTGCTATATCTGATGACGAGTTCATTTGTTTTGATCCAACGGGATCTAAGGTTACATATGAAAACTGCAATAAATTAGTACAGGATTCGAATGATGTTACAGTAGAAGAACTAAACTTGTCAATGATAACGTTGAATTTACTTGCGCCAACTGTGAGACTCATATAAAAAGGTAATCTATTAATATTAAAAGAGAGGCTTAAGAAATTGAACAATAGCTTAAGGATAACAATAAAAGGAAATCGCAAATCGAAAATAAATTTGCTGCAGAGAATTCATCGTTTAAAAGAAAAAAAGGCTGCAAGTGCGTGAAAAGCAGAGTATCCGAGAGAAAATAGATCTATTGCTTGGTATTGATCAAAGTACTAAGACATTGTCCAAGCTCATTCTATCTGAGTGTACAAAAAAATACACCGAAGAGAAGAAGTGGATTTCGCAGTGCATTTTTTTCGGTTCGTCTTCCGGATACAACTTTTTACGGGATCAGTTTGGACTACACCTTCCGCACCCGTCTTCATTACATAGGTGGATTAAGATAAAAAGTCTGTCACCTGGAATAAATATAAATGTTCTAGAGGAAGTAAAAAAAATAACTTCGACATTATCACCAAAAGAAAAAGAAGTCGTGATTATCAAAGACCTAATATATGCGCTAAGTCTCTGTGTGTTTTTATGATTCCGAAATTTTAAGCAAGTTTTGTATCATGTCATTTGTCCAAGCAATATACCTATGAAACAACTTGAGATTAAGGTATATAATTGTCTTTATATATGCGCGAGGCTGAGACTAACCGTTAGAGCTATTTGCTGTAATCAAGGACCCACAAATCGTAGTTTATACAGTAAACTTAATCTAAATGAAAAAAACTTTAACTTTAAGAAATGAAGGATTATATATTAAACATCGAACCCACAAACGCAAGAAATAGATAATTTTGTTTCAAAGGCTTGGCCTTAACTATACAAAGCGTTTTAAGAATAAGAGACACATTATTCATGGATCGAGTATTTCAGTTGCCTTCATAATTGCATAGACTTCTGCTTGGAACACCGATACAAATGGTTCTAGGTGAATAATAAGTTTAATCGGTGGGTTAGCACTGAAGATGCCAGCCCCTGATTCCCCTCATATGTTAGAGCCGTCTGTATATACCGATATCGATATATTGTAGTTATGTCGCACTCCCATATAAAGAAAAGTAGCATATTATTTGGCAGTCAGAGAGCTTTCAGAATAAGTACAACAAATAAAGCTTTTTCTTTTTCCTCACTCCGTTCACTCGTGTGGGAAAAGTTCTTTTTCTCATCGTGCGTTGTGACATGCAAACGAACGAGGTGCGGAAGTGTAAAGGGGTATGCGGGAAGGGGCATGAAGATGCATGACGGTGTGATTTCCATACCACCGCAGCAAAAGAATAACACTGTTCTATAACCAAAAATTAATTGCCTGATGGAAAATTATATAAATTTCCTAAAAAAGGAACAGTTAAATACGATGAATGGCTAGCTTTAGCAGAGGAGTTTCGGGAATACATAAAAAGCCTTAAAACGCCCTTTATATGCAGCAAACATTTTAAGAATGCCTTTATTGGAAAGAAATATTTAAAACAAATGCTTATCCTTCTCTCTTGTTAAAACGAAGTGTTGCTATATCTGATGACGAGTTCATTTGTTTTGATCCAACGGGATCTAAGGTTACATATGAAAACTGCAATAAATTAGTACAGGATTCGAATGATGTTACAGTAGAAGAACTAAACTTGTCAATGATAACGTTGAATTTACTTGCGCCAACTGTGAGACTCATATAAAAAGGTAATCTATTAATATTAAAAGAGAGGCTTAAGAAATTGAACAATAGCTTAAGGATAACAATAAAAGGAAATCGCAAATCGAAAATAAATTTGCTGCAGAGAATTCATCGTTTAAAAGAAAAAAAGGCTGCAAGTGCGTGAAAAGCAGAGTATCCGAGAGAAAATAGATCTATTGCTTGGTATTGATCAAAGTACTAAGACATTGTCCAAGCTCATTCTATCTGAGTGTACAAAAAAATACACCGAAGAGAAGAAGTGGATTTCGCAGTGCATTTTTTTCGGTTCGTCTTCCGGATACAACTTTTTACGGGATCAGTTTGGACTACACCTTCCGCACCCGTCTTCATTACATAGGTGGATTAAGATAAAAAGTCTGTCACCTGGAATAAATATAAATGTTCTAGAGGAAGTAAAAAAAATAACTTCGACATTATCACCAAAAGAAAAAGAAGTCGTGATTATCAAAGACCTAATATATGCGCTAAGTCTCTGTGTGTTTTTATGATTCCGAAATTTTAAGCAAGTTTTGTATCATGTCATTTGTCCAAGCAATATACCTATGAAACAACTTGAGATTAAGGTATATAATTGTCTTTATATATGCGCGAGGCTGAGACTAACCGTTAGAGCTATTTGCTGTAATCAAGGACCCACAAATCGTAGTTTATACAGTAAACTTAATCTAAATGAAAAAAACTTTAACTTTAAGAAATGAAGGATTATATATTAAACATCGAACCCACAAACGCAAGAAATAGATAATTTTGTTTCAAAGGCTTGGCCTTAACTATACAAAGCGTTTTAAGAATAAGAGACACATTATTCATGGATCGAGTATTTCAGTTGCCTTCATAATTGCATAGACTTCTGCTTGGAACACCGATACAAATGGTTCTAGGTGAATAATAAGTTTAATCGGTGGGTTAGCACTGAAGATGCCAGCCCCTGATTCCCCTCATATGTTAGAGCCGTCTGTATATACCGATATCGATATATTGTAGTTTCTTGTCGTTCTTTCATACGCCTAATATTCTCTTGCGGGGAAAATTGTTTCGAAGTTGTTGGAGAACGTATACGATTTTCCAACAACATCACTGGGCAATCGATGAGTGGTGTCATTACTCTTATCATTTCGGTGATTTTTCGATATCCCGTATTTGCACCACTGATGAAATGGCCGATAGTTCTAAGCCGTGAGGCTCATCAATGGCCACCATACAACTACACCGTAGAAGATGATAGGTTTTATTACGCCTTCGTATATCCAGTGGACCTTTTTCGGTTTCAAGCCTCATGACTTCCCGATGGCCTCCTGCATATCCACTATGCTCTCTTGGCTTTGGTGACTCCTTCTTCCAGGTCCAATATAATGCCTAGATTCTTGAAGCTGTCGCGGAGTTGTAGTGATACTGCTCCGAGTTGTGGAATATTAAAGTCACTAGTTTTGGTTTTCTTTGTAAAGAGAACCATTTCCGTTTTATTTGGATTTATTTCTAATCCACTCTCCTCCTTTTATGATTCGAAGGGTGTTTTGCATAAGCTCTCCTATGATATTCAGGTGCTTACCTCTTATCAGAACGGCTAGGTCATCTGCGTACGTTACACATTTCGCACAGGTTCCATCCAGTGCTTTTAAAAGGTTGCCCATTGTGAGCACCCACTGAAAAGGAGATATTATCCCCCCCTGTGGTGTTCCCGTACGGACTGTTCCCCTTCTTGTTTCGTCTCCCAGTGAAGCTGTGATAATGCGGTTTGTAAGCATGTGTTCTAGCCAATTGTTTATTATTTGGTTATTACAGTATATCGAGAGTGCCCCACTATTTTTAGAGTTTTCACATTGTTAAATGCCCCTTCGATAACTAGAAAAACGCCTGCGACTGTCTCATGGATCATAATGATTTATATTACATTTATGTAAATAGATTTAATCAAGATCCGTTAGAGAACTTATTTGGTAAAATAAGAGCGCGGAATATTAATAAAAATAATCCAAGTATTTCCGAATTTAACTCCTTGCTAGCCAAAGTTATATCGATAAAATTTTTTTTCAAATCGAAATGTTCCAACTGCGAAGAAGACGATTCGGAATATCTACAGGTGGATTGGAATGCTATTTTGCAGAGTGATATAGAAGAACAAATAACACTTACCCAAGAGCTATCACAAATACGCTTATTCCAGGCTTCTCTCGAGACAGATCTCATTCGAATAAACTTTTCATATTCCGCGTCTCGAGTGAGAGATGTTCATTATAGAATAAACAAATTCAGTGAATTTCATTTTCGAAATCAGTTGCGTGACGATTTAGCTGTCAAAGAGTTTATTTTTTTTTGAGAAAAACAAGTAACAAGTGTGCAAGAAGAAGTAAACAAAATAAACAGAAAAATACTAAGAGACAAATCAAATCCACTTAATCTGGAAGATGGCATGTAAGTACATATGTACATTTTTGTTAAGATACTAAACTAAATTACTTTCCTTAGGTTTGTTAGAAATTTTCGACTGACTGCATTTCAGTATGTATTGGACGAATTAAGTTCTCAATTACAGCCTGGCACTCTATCTTCAATCCCCCCGATTATAAAATTAGCGGCTGCTCTCAGATTTTTTGCACAGGGTGGCTATCAACAGGGAGTCGGGAACGATTTTGACATCAGCATGGCACAACCTACCGTTTCAAAAACCATTACCCAAGTGCTCAATATTTTAGAAAATGTTATATGCTCAAAGTGGATCAGATTTCAAATGAATGGGGAAGAGAAGGAACAAATTAAGTTGTATTTTTATGAAAAGTACAGATTTCCCGGTGTAATGGGTTGTGTAGACGGAACTCTATTGCCATCAAAACGCCTCCAATGGGAAGTAGACACCTGTTCTACAATAGGAAAGGCTTTTATAGCCTAAACGTATCAATTGTAAGTATATAACCGCTTGCATACTTGAGTTCGGCTATAATATACAATTTATTTGACAGATTTGTGATAACAAAATGCAAATTCGCTACATAGACTCATCACATCCTGGTTCCACTCACGATGCCCTTGTTTGGAAAGTTTCCCCTGCTCGCAACCTTCTCGTAGAACAGTATGCGGCGAATAGAGACATATGTACTTGGCTCCTTGGTATAGTTTACATATTTTAGCTATGCATATTCGGTTCTGGAGACTAATTTATTCTTAAAATGGTGATTCTGGATATGCATTGGAGCCTTGGGTAATGACTCTATTTCGAACTCCTGCTAGTGGTACACCAGAAAGCAAATTCAATATGCAGCATTCTAAAGCGAGAAATGTCGTGGAGAGAACAATTGGTTTGTATAAAAATCGTTTCAGATGCTGTCTTAAAGCTAGACAACTTCACCACACTCCAGAAAAGGCGGCTCAAATAGCAAATGTCTGCGCGGCTTTGCATAACATATGCATACATTACAAAGTCGACGATTCTGTAAGAGTACAACATGAAGAGCACATTTCTGATCATACCATTGAGAACGAGCTTATAGATGACAGCAGTTATATAAGTGAAGCAAGAGGAAAAAGAAATGCAATTGCTAACTCTTTTTAACCATGTAATTCACTTGTTGGTTTACTTTAATTCACTCTAATAAGTATATAAATAAATTAAATACGAGTTTCAACTCTTTTTAAACATATATGTACATACTTCATTTTTTGGTACAGTTGACTTAATTTTGATAAATATATATACACATATAAAGGAATAAAAATAAATTAAAACATATGTCTTTTTGTATAAGGCACATTTTAAAAAGCAATGTTATCAGATATCTTAGAAATTCGTTATGAATTGAATTAATTCATTTGATTAAATGAAAATAAATAAATGAAATAAAAATAAAATAAATAAAAAAAATTTATACATCCTCCTCGTCTAACCTCCGAGGAACTTTGTTTTTATTTCCATTTTCCCTCGCTGAATTCTCTCCATTTCCCTGTTGTGACGAGCATTTTCTTTGTTGCTTTCGTCCAGGTACTTAGCGAGCTTATCCAAGCTCAGGATAACTGTGTCTAATTTTATAGATACTGTAGCAATATTTCATGCTGTTTTTTTAGCATCTCTATTGGTGTCTCGTTCTTCCTTCTTTTGGCAGGTGTTGGACATTGCTCTGCTTCGTCAGATGAACTGGAGTCATTTTTGTCTGCTGTCCGTTTCTGTGTAACAGTTTGGGGGCAGTGGGGCAAATCTACTTCTCTCGCAGTCACGTTGTCCTGTGTCGGTCTCAAAACGCCAAAATTGCGAGCTTTGACCCCTTCAACGGCTCTGTTAATCACAGTTATTCTTATAACATCCTCTTCCAGAGGCGAAAAAGAAGAAAGATTGCTGCTATTACATCCGGATTGATGTATTTTCTTCTCATTTTCAGAGAGTTTCTTCTTTATGTGCCCTTTAAAGTCGATCCACACCTAGTATTAAGAAAATAAGAAAAATAAACAAACTACAGGACTTGTCTTGTATTTCCTTTACCTTCTTCCAGCTGTAGACATCCTTGGAAGGGGGTCCCAAACTGTTCAATTTGATTGCTGCGTCTTTGCAAAATGCGTTGCAATCACTTTTATTTGTAGTAAAGCCCTTGGCAACATCGGGCTTTGTTTCCATGAGTCCCACCATAGCTTCGAACTGCCCACGATTAGTCTTGGAGTAAGTCCTACGATGCACATACATATGTTACAAAATAATCAATATTTTTGTAAATAAAAAAACAAAAAACAATTGTACTTACATTTTGCAACACCAGCTCGACAACAATTTCTGCTCGAATGAAAAATGACATTTAATTCGATTCGAGTGACAACTAGAAATGAGTGAGCAAATTAACAAACATCGATATCGAAACCAAGAATGTCATTTGGATCGATTCCAACAAAAGTCGATCCGAATCGAGACGCAGAATAAGCATGAAAATCACGACATTCTTAAGAATGGGGTATGTTTTGAAAATAACATGAATACGAACAATATAGTTAATCCACCAGATGAACACGCAATATCAGTCAAGGTACCGAAGGTCAACAACCTAGCTACAAGATACTTTGCCGGATATTGTATCTTTAAAACAATAAAAAAAAAAAATTAACAAAATCTGTGAAAATTGTGCTGAAGAAATGTCAAAGGACAAACAGAATTTCGATCTAACGGAAGTATTGATACAATTAAAAGAATATGAAAATTCAAAAGAAAATACGGTTCTCTTATGGCCGTCAGAAAAAGATTTTCAAGTATGCCGTGTTCATGTACAAATATTTTCCGAATACTTTCGAAAACTACCTTTTGCATCTAACTTAAAAGAAAATATAATCAAAGAATGTGTACTCATAAAGGCAACAAATATACATTTTCCGAATTGGTTCAATGTGTTTAAGCTGCATTAAATATTTATAAAATGATTGAAACACGTTGCTAATCATTGTTCAATTAGAATTCAATTTTTATTCAATTCAGTTACATTCAATTATGGTTAATTTAAAGTAAAGGTTATGATTACGAACTGTCAAGAAACATAGAATTGTCAAATTAAGAATTAGAGCAATCTGGAATAAAATTCATTATCATTTATAACGTCAAGCAATTTGGTATTTTCTTTTCCATCTCCACACAAAAGATCGTGCAAGTTACACACACGATTCAAACATTGGTCCATTCGAGCCTAAAAACAAAGAACCGAATAGTTTATTGCGCGATAACTTAAAGTGTATGTTTTTTTTTTGTTGAATTTTGTGACCTTTGCCATTTTAATAGCTCTTGTGAATTTTTTCAACACCTGCAAAATAATGAACAAGTAATTCAGTATGCTGAAAGCTACTGTACAGTTTTTTTGTTTGAATTTTCATTACCAATTTGGAGAATTGGGTGACTGTTTTTTGTAAAAACATTACTGCAAAGTGCTAGACGGGTTCCCGCACCGTTAACAATCCGCATAATACGGTACGTCATACCGCAACTATCCGGTGTACTGCAACTGGAACCGCATTGTGGGACCGTTCACTGCATACAGCAACCCATCCCGTTCACACTCATAGACAGCTTAGACAAGTTGGTACGAACGACATCAGCGGCAGCAACACAATCAACTGGAATGGAAACAGGGGTGAGTTCTGTGCCAAAAAATTTAAGTATGGGGATGAGGGATTTAAAATTACCTGTGGTGAAGTTGCCGACATTTGTGGAAGCTATGAAGAGTGGAGGTCTTTTCAGGATATTTTCGTGTCGCTCATCCATGATAACGCGTCAATGTTGGAGATTCAAAAACTCAATTTTTTAAAATCCAGTATAACGGGTGAGGCTGATCGTCTAATACAGCATTTAGGTAATAATCAGGGGAATTATGAAAGGGCGTGGTCAATACTCACTTCACGCTATGACCATAAACGCATCCTGGTTAACACGCTGCTAAAACTTTTTTTTGGGCAAGGAGCTGTAACTAATGAAAATTCTTCGGGTTTAAAGAAAGTCCTTGATACGTCTTTAGAATGTCGTCATTCGCTTTAAAACTTAGAGCTTCCGTTTGCACATTGGGACTCAATTCTCATTTATTGCATGTTGCAGAAGCTTCCCGCAATGACTCAACAACTGTGGGAAGAAAAGCTGGGAATTGAAAAGGAGTTACCCACATTTGAAGAGTTTTCCGAGTTTCTGGAAGCCAGATTTAGGGCTTTAGAGGTGGTAGTAGAACAGCAGGGACAAAAGGGTAGCAGTCAGCGTAGTACAGCAACAAAGGCGAGCTCATAACATATTGGGCCAAAAAAAAGGAGCAATTTGGGTGCAAAGTCTACAACAAAGGTCCTCATTCGCTGAGGACCTGCAACCGGTTTCTGAAGATGGATGTAGGTGCGCGCAAAACTACGGTCAACAAGATTGGTGTTTGCGAGAACAGTCTCGCTTATAGCCATAATACGCATCAACGACCGAGTAGAGCGCAGTGCTACTTCTGCCAACAGATACATCATTCTCTGCTCCACTATTCACACTCAACCATTCCACCCAACACAAACATACAAAACTCTAATTCACAAACACATTATAATTCACACTTTTCATCAGCTCACAACACATATAACCCTACACATTCTCGTACACCAACTATTTCAAATCAAACTCAGGCATATCAGGCTTCAACAATTAACGCAGAGGCTCAAGTGTTTCTTCCGAACGACGCAGCAGTACCAGGAAGCAGTTCAACCCTTAACACCTTCTACACGCAGCCCAATGCAAATGTGCATATCCTGTTAGCTACCGCGGTTGTCAGGGTCCGATCAGCCAGCGGAGAAGATATGGACTTTCGTGCTTTGGTAGATCCAGGTTCTGAAGCAAGGTTTGTTACCGAGGCAGCAGCTCAAACTTTAGGCCTGAAAAGCGTCGTACCTTTGTCGAAGTTGCTGGGTTAGGCAAAGTTAGGAATGGGTCGTGTCACAACTCTGTAGAATTGACTCTAGGGTCCTTACACTCCACTTTCGAAACTAGGGTAAAGGCGTTTGTTTTCAAAACGCTAACTGGATTACTGCCATCCAAGGACCTGTCGCCCAGGCAATGGAGTCATGTGAAGGAGTTAACTTTGGCGGATCCTTCTTACTATAAGCCCGCTCCGGTCGACCTGCTTCTAGGCAGCGACATTGTTCCGGGAATTTTATTTCCGGGCATAGTAAGAGGGGACGATCCTGTGTCACCCATTGCTCAAAAAACGAGGTTAGGATGGATCCTATTGAGGAAGGTACCTATGCAGTCTACAGAAAGAGTTCAGAGTTTTCTTCAGGTTTTGGACATTGACACCCAACTCCGAAAGTTTTGGGAAATGGAAGAGGTTCCTTTTCAGGTCCAGGAAACTGAGGAGAAGAAGGATGTAAACCTGGGCTTGGATTCTTGGAAGGAAGGCGCCTTGCGTAGGTTTCATCAGTTGGAGAGACGTTTTACAAACAACCCTACACTACACAGTGAATATACAAAATGTATCAAAGAATACCTGGAACTTCATCAAATGGTAGAAGTCGATGTTCACTCCGACGAAGTTCTCAAAACTCCATTCCATTACTTCGTTCCGCATCACGCAGTGATTAAGGAAGCAAGCTCTACCACCAAGCTTCGAGTCGTTTTCGATGCCGCTGCAGACCTCGGATGGAACGTCGTTGAACGACCATTTGATGATAGGACCTAAAACGCAAAATAGTATTATGGATATTCTACTGAGATGGAGAACGTATCGGTATATCTTTACAGCCGACATCGAAAAGATGTATAGGCAAATCCGGATGAATCACAGCGACTCCTACTACCAGCTGATCTACTGGCGTGACGAGATCCATCAGTCTGTAAAGGTATATCGGCTACAGACAGTAATTTTCGGCACGGCCAGCGCTCCTTACCTTGCTATTCGAACGCTTAATAAATTGGCAGCAAACGGAGAAAAGCGACACTCCACTCCGAGAAGACATGTATGTGGATGATGTTATCACAGGTGCCGATTCTTTGGAGGAAGTCCTGAAGAAGAGAGAGGACATTCAACTTTTTCTATCACCAGCAGACTTCAGTCTTCGAAAGTGGACGAGCAACATAGAGGATTTCTTTCAATATATTCCACCAGATCAGAGAGAGTTAGGTTTTTTTCTTCCGTTTGATTCTCCCAAGCATGTTAAGGCTTTAGGGGTAAAGTGGTTCCCACTCGATGATTCTTTTTCCCTTCAGAGCTTCACAGCGGATGCCTCGGAAGTCACAAAGAGGTCAATGCTTTCAACGATCGCAAAACTTTTCGATCCCCTTGGATGGACTTCGCCGTTCATTGTCAAGGCAAAACTGATGATGCAGCAACTTTGGTGGCGCGGAGTGTCCTTGGACCAACCGATTCCGATTGATCTCCAAGAACAATGGGAAGCGTTTCGAAAGGAACTTCCGCTAATCGAGAAACTTCGGATGCCACGGTGGATCCACACACGAAGCAAACAAAGGGACCTGGAACTACATGGTTTTAGTGACGCATCGGAGAAAGCATATGGTGCTGCGATTTACGTGCGGAGTTTAGACGAGAGTAACCCATCAGGTCTGGAAGGAAACCAACTTTGGTGAAACGGCCCACAATTTCTCCGAATGGAATGGGAATTTACCATCCCGTGCCAACCGTCTCAACAGGAAACCGATGAGGAAATTCGACATGTCCAGAGTTTTTGCGCGATCGCAACCGATGATGTAATTAGAAGTTTGATCAGCCGACACTCGAGTCTTTTGATATTGGTGAAGATCATCGCTTGGCGTAAGAGATTCATCAACAATGCACGAAGACGACCTAATGATAGGGAACTTGCGACACTATCACCCAAGGAAATCGATGCCGCTACACTGAAAGCGGTAAAAGTCGTACAAAATCAAACATTTTCAAGGGAAATTGCAGCAATAAGGAGTGGATCCACTAGCAAAATGTTCAGTTCCCTAACACCCTTTACATGGAAGGCATTCTTCGAGTAGGAGGTAGATTGCAACACTCTGAGTTGTCTTACGATCAGCGGCATCCAATCATACTCAATCCTACACATCAGTTCTCTAAACTTATAATACGGGATTCGCATGAAAGGACGTTGCATGGCGGAATACAGCAGATGGTTTCATACATCCGAAACAAATATTGGCTCTGTAATCTCAAGAATAGTATGAAAAAATGTATTCATGAATGCACTATTTGTGTTCGCTACAGGGCCAAACCAAAACAGCAGTTAATGGTGATCTTACCGGCTCCACGCGTCTGTATCTCTCGACCATTCAGCCACACTGGCGTTGAGTACGCCGGGCCTATCGACGTAAAGGCTTGGAAGGGTAGGGGCTCCAAGACGTTTAAGGCTTATTTTGCCATCTTTGTATGTCTGGCGACCAAGGCAATTCACATTGAGTTAGTCGGCGATATGACCATTCAAACGTTTCTAGCAGCATTCCGAAGATTTGCAGCAAGGAGAGGCTTGCCCTCGTAAGTTTTTAGTGATTGCGGCAAAAACTTTATTGGTCCCAACACCGACCTCAAGCGATTATTGAAGGCAGCACTAGGGGATTGGAAGGAGGTCACTGAATCACTGGCCAAGAATGGGACAAAATGGAACTTTATTCCAGCAGCTTCTCCTCACTTTGGGGGACTATGGGAAGCGGGAGTCAAATCCATAAAGTACCACCTGAAGAGAATTGTCGGGAATGAAATAATCACGTTTGAAGAGCTTACCATGTGGCTGGCTCAAATAGAGGCATGTTTGAACTCACGACCGCTTTGTCCGTTGACCCACAATCCAGAAGACTTCGCAGCACTCATTCCAGGACACTTCTTAATTGGTCATTCGCTCATCGGAGTACCAAATCCGGATCAGACCGAAAAGAAAATCAACTGTCTTGAACGGTGGCAATGTATTCAAAAATTATATCAAGTATTTTGGAGGCAGTGGAGCTCCGAATACCTCACGGGACTGCAACACCGACCGAAATGGTTGAAAATTGAGACACAACCCGAAGTTGGAGACCTAGTGCTCATAAAGGATGAACGACTGCCACCAACGAAATAGAGCTTAGCGTGCATAGTCGAGAAACACGCAGGATTGAACAAACTCACTCGCGTCGTAACGTTGAAAAAACAAAATGGGGAAACAAAAAGACCCATTACCAAAATGTGCCCTCTTCCCTCTAACGATACCAATACCGAGAAAGTGCTAATACAGTCTTATCGATTCATTCGCGACACTGGCTTTTATTTAAAAAAAAAAAAGGGGGAAAACTAAAAAAAGGGAAAAACTACTAACTATAACAAACACTAAAAACGCTAAAAGAACTTTGAATATTAACCTAAAGAAATTATAATATAGGAAAATAACAACACTCACCTGGAATATCCAGCGCTGGTGCAATCACTGCACATTAAATTAAAATAAAATCAAAAAAAAAAGACAAGCACTCAAAACAATTACACCACCATCGTCTATGACGTACATTTAACCTAATTTAAGTTAATGATTATTTTGTTAAGTTAGTTAGTTTTTTTATAATAATTTCGAAGATTAGTCACCTTCACTTAGTTATTATAAGTGCATAAATATAAAATGCAGTATGCAAAACTCATATTCATACCCATTTTCAGAGCAAATTTGTGTCCACAAAGTTTACAGTTTTTATTTACTTAATCAAGTGTTGAAAATAAGGTACATACATACAGACAAAATAACAAGCACAAAACATAAGCCCAACCATTTGCACATTTATATATACGATCTATACAGATACTCCATATCTATCATACCAACGTGTCGGCATCAGAACTTCGTGACCGCAGTCGCACAAAATATTTTTTTTGTTTCTTTTTTGCAGTGAAGGTAAACAAGGGTATGTTTTTGTTTTTTTTTTTTTAGTTTTTTATTAATTTCAATTCATTTCATACTTACTTGCTAGCTTAACTAACTTAACTATCTTACTCTAACTTACTGGCCCTAAGCGGGTGCTCTAAGCTAATCTTATTTCTTATCTATGTCTTTCGACTTAATCTACTACTTACTAATATTTTATTTACAGAACAAATTAAGACTAAGAAAAATTTGTATTTATTTTTTAAAAAACTTAGTAACAGTACTTTTTTTCCTCTTCCTATCTTATATATAAAACTTAAGTGCTACCTTAAAATAAATCTTAACCTAACTTAACTACTTGCATAATCAAATATGCACTTTTTTTGTAGTTTTTATGATTTTTTTTTTTTTATTCAAGTGCTGTGTTTTTTTTTATTTTTTTTTTTTTAATTTTTGAATGTTTTTTTTTTTTTTTGTATAAATAAATAAACTTAAACTACCTAAACCTAGACACCTAAAAACTATGTAAGCCGGCCAAGGCAAAAATATGGCGGCCAACTTTGCCGTACTGGAATTACCCCGGATCAAAAGGGATCGACGAGGGAGCTCCCTCCATTAACCACCAGAATTGCTGGTGCTGCTTCAACACATCTTTTATATCGCACTCCGATACCGATCTACTGAATCGGAGACGCTCCACAGTGATCTGTGCGACGTCTCGGCTGTAGTTGAGCCGCCTGTCCACAGTAGTCCGGGCAACGTGAAAGATTAGCGGCACCGCTGATCTGTCCTGGATCAGTCCTGTCGGATCGAAATAGAGGAACGCTTCTGGGGGAACATAGCCGTTAAGGCGCACTCTCTCATGGTACGTATGGTTGGGGTAATAAGCCCCGAAGATCAGGTTATTCATCGAGGACATTGCTCTTGCAATGTGCCTTCGAGTCATCTTGACCAGAAAATTGTCCACTCTTATCAGATTCACCCTATTGTATAGGACCTCATTAGAATAGAATTTCATGTACTGATACTCTGGTGTCCTGTACAAGTGAAGGCAGGCCCTCTCAAACACCCGAATGTTTTCCATCCTACCTGCCCCTATGTTGAACCACACGGGACATCCATATGGAAGCATGGGCCGAATGAGGACCGTGTAGCAGATTACGTTTACCCTTGCATTGAGTTGCTTGCTATAAGAAAGTCTCTTTGTAAGGGCGAAGGCAGTCCGGACTCTGGCCAGAGCAGCATCTACATGTTTGTTAAAATATAGATACTGGTCAAGCCAAAGTCCAAGGTATCTGACCACGTTTTGAAACGCAAGTGGACGCCCGTGCTGTCCAATTATAGATAACTTTCGCCAATTCTTTCTGATATCTCTAGAGGCCAGAGACAACAGCGTTCTGAATAGAATGGTTTCCGACTTCTCAAGGTTGATCTTCAACTTCCAGTCGTCGCAATATCGCTGAATCTTATCGAAGTCACTCTGCAAGAGTGCTGCAATGACGTCGATCTTAGGTCCTGATCTGTACGCAATCAAATCGTCTGCGTACGCTATTGCGTGCTGAAGAGATCCTATCAGATCAGCCGTGTAAATATTGAAAAGTATCGGTTCTTAATTTCGAACGTCCAACAGAAGTCACATTGCCATTTTTCACAACGAACTTCCTACTGGTGAGCATATTAAGCAATATGTACAGCAGTGGTTTGCATATGCCCAACCTGCTCAACTTGTAAAAGAGCCCTTCCAACCATACGGTATCGAAGGCCTTCTCCAAGTCAATCAGGCAGGTCCTAGTGCATTGGTTCTTACTTTTATTCCATTGGATATCCGACACCAGTTTAGACGCGGCATTTATTGTATCGTGCCCCGCCTTGAAACCGAATTGGTTATCCGGAACTATGTTATTGTCCTCAACCCACTTAATCAAGGCTCTATTGATCACTTTTTCGAATACCTTCCTGATATTCGGAAGGAGACTTATCGACCGGAGATTTGCCGGATTGGAGGAGTCCTTTCCCCTTTTGGGGATTGGCTGTACCACTGATGTTTTCCAATGCTCCGGATAACAGGCATTATTCAGTGCATTATTGAACAGGGTGGATATACTGCTCCACCGTATTACACCGGATGTCTATTATCATTACAACGCTTAATTGTAAAGTTATCGCCTATGGCCGACTTACACAGTTCTATGGTGTCCTTGAACTCCATCTTATAGGTGTTTATAGGCGGAACTCGCACCTTTCCTGGCTTGTTCTGCTGTTGTTGTTGCTGCTGCTGTTGTTGTTGCTGTGTCGGCTGCTGCTGTTGCTGTTGCAGCTGCTTTTTCTGCTGCTGCGGCTGTTGCTGCACCTTCTTTTGTTGTTGCGGTTGATGTTGCTGTTGCTGCTGCTGCTTTTTCTGCGGCTGCTTTATATTTACCTGTGGCTGTTGTTGTTGCTGTTGCTCATGGGAGCTCTGGTGCTCAGCCTGTCTCTCCCTCTTCCGCCTTGCCATTTGCTTGGCTGGGGCTGTCTTATACTGGAGGTAAGGCACTCCAGCTCATCGTCTTCGTCGTCCGACTCCGATTGTACGAGGGAAGCGAAACTGTTGCTTCCCCACCGTCGGAGACGTATGGGAATTCTTCTCCATGTGCTGCTAACGTAGTGTCCATCACTCGCTCCCCATCCCCCACCTCAACTGGCAGCTTTTCAGCTGGGGCTGATAGGGTGGGACGCTTTTCCAAGTTAGGAGTAGGTTTTGGCTTCTTCCTCCTTTTCGCCATACCTTCAATTGTAGCTGGCATTGCTACTGGGTGGCCTGAATATACCGCCACCTCGCCAGATGTTACATCTTCCGCGGCCGCAACTCCCGCTACCGGGAGCGAAGACTGTTCGATCTCACTCATCACGTGTTGATAATCTCCAACAAAAAAAATAAAAAATGTCGTACTCCCGCGGCCAGAAGTCGAACCGGGTCTTGCCACGCCGTTTTCTATCACTACATTTCATTTCATTTTTAATGCACTTTTATTTTTTTTTTAATTCATTGTAACTTAATTGCTAGATAAAACGCTTAAAACTAGTTTAACTAACTTGACTATTCTTATTCTAACTTACTGGCCCTATGCGGGCGCTCTAAGCTAATCCTAATACTTAAAACTATGTCTTTCGACGTAACGTACGTAGAAAATATTTATTTATTTATTTCTTTTAAATTTAAGTGTTACTAAGAAAATTAGTCAAAAACTTAGTGACTGAACTTTTTTTTGTATTCTTATATAAAATACTTATAAACTACCTTAAAATAAATCTTAAAACTATCTTATTCTAAATTAGCCTATCTTATTCTACCTTACGTAATCTATACATACATTTTTTTTGTTTTTTTTTTTAAATTAATTTGTTTTTTTTTTTTATCGAGTGCTGTTTTTTATAATTTTTTTTTTATGTTTTTTGTGATTTTTGTGCTTTTTTTGTATTTTCTTATCCAAGTGATGTGGATATAAATTTTAATTTTTTTTTTAAATTACTACCTACAAGCTAAACAACTTAAACCTAAACTATGTAAGTCGGCCATGGGCAAGAACAGCCAACTTTAAACCTCAAACAGGCTACCCTGGATTAGGGGGAAACGACGAAGGGGTTTCCTCTCTTTCGGCTAGCCACCAGAAATGACCGTACTGACGTTGTACGTCCTCAACATCACGACCCGATACCGCTCTACTAAACCTGAGACGCTCCACACTGCCGTGCGCAACGTCTCTGTCGTAGTTGAGTCGCCTATCCACAGCTGTCCGAGCAACGTGGAAGATTAGCGGCACTGCCAATCTGTCCTGGATCAGACCCTTCTTATCAAAATAGAGGAATGCCTCTGGGGGAACAAAGCCGTTAAGGCGCACTCTCTCGTGATACTCGTAATTGGGGTAATAAGCCCCGGAGATCAGGTTGTTCGTCGAACTCATTGCTATTGCAGTGTGCCTTCGAATCAGCTTGATAACGAAATTATCCACTCTTATTAGGTTAGCCCTGTTGTATAGGACCTCATTGGGATAGAATTTTATGTACTGGGACTCTGGTGTTCTGTATAAATGAAGGCAAGCCCGAAGGCACGCCCTCTCAAACACCTGAATCTTTTCCAATAAGCTTGCTCCCACGTTGAACCACACGGGGCATCCATATACGAGCATGGGCCTAATGAGGGCCATGTAGCAGATAACCTTTACCCGTGCATCGAGTTGCTTGCTATAGAAAAGTCTCTTTGTAAGGGCAAAAGCACCTTTGGCTCTGGCCAGAGCATATAGATGTTTGTTAAAATATAGATATTGGTCTAACCAGAGCCTCAGGTATCTGACTACACTTCGACTCGCAAGTGGCTGTCCGTGCGGTCCCACGATTGAGAACTTTCGCCAATTCTTACTGGTATCCCTAGAGGCCCCAGACAACGGCGTCTTAAAAAGAATGGTGTCCGATTTCTGGAAGTTGATCTTCAACTTCCAGTCATCGCAATATCGCTGAATCTTATCGAAGTCACGTTGCAAGAGAATTGCAATGACCTCGATTTTTGGTCCTGATCTGTACGCGATCAAGTTGTCTGCGTACGCTATGGCACGGTGAACAGATCCTATCAGATCGGTCGTGTAAATATTGAAAAGGATCGGTGAATTAACCGCACCTTGTTGCAGACCGTTTTTAATTAGAAAGGTTCCAGCAGAAGTCACATTGCTATTTTTGACGATGAACTGTCTACTGGTGAGCATGTTATAAACTATGTACAGCAGTGGTTTGCTTATGTCCAGCCTGTTCAGCTTGTAAAAGAGTCCCTCTAACCATACGGTATCGAAGGCCTTCTCCAAGTCAATCAGGCAGGCACCCGTGCATTGTTTCTTGCTTTTGTTCCATTGGATATCCGATACCAGTATAGACGCGGCATGTATTGTATCATGCCCCGCCTTAAAACCGAATTGGGTATCCGGAATTATATTATTGTTCGCAGTCAACTTAAGCAGGGCTCTATTGATCACTTTCTCGAATACCTTGCTGATGTTCGGAAGGAGACTTATCGACCGGAGATTTGCCGGTCCCCCTTTTGGGGATGGGCTGTATCACTGCTGTTTTCCAATGCGCTGGATAATGTGCATTATTCAGTGCATTGTTAAACAGAGTGGTGTAAATGTCCACCGTTTCTAGAGGGAGATGTCGAAGCACAATGTTCGACACTCCATCGATTCCTACAGATTTCTTACTCCTCAATGAGTCGAAGATCGCTTGCAGCTCCACCTTCGATATGTACGGGGGATGTACCCTTTCATCAGCGATGACATTATTTGCCATGTTATCGTCATTGAACTCGGTAAAAGATATGTTCTCGGATCGCCAGCGCTCTACATCATTTCGAAGGTAGAAGTTGTGCACAAGGACGCGATTTTCCAGGTCGTGGTTCGGGTAAATGGTATCATTCACCTTGTACACTTCCTGGAAAGTCGCCCCTATAACCTCTACCTTCTCCTGCGGATCTTCGATCGCAAAGAAGTTGTCATCCTCTACTGCGTTATCTGGATCTATACCTGCTGTTATTAGTATTTGTCCATTGTTCGTCGTTCGGGGGATCTTAAGACACGGAAGGTCATTTTGATTATTCCTCCGAAATATTTTATTTATTTGCGGGAACATACTCGGGTTGTTGGATTTTACAGCCCGAGTTTTGTTGTTCCAGTGCAAATTTACAGAGTCTGTAATTTTCTCTATTTAACTTCTGGAGGTTTTTAATCAACGATTTCAGTGTCCTAACCTCCGAGTTTTGTCTGTCAGTAAACTGTCTGTACAAGGTTTTTAGTCTCGACAGCAGTCTACTTTTGTGTTGGTGTAGTGGGTCAATTGTTGCATTGCGGAATATGTCTGCGTTGTCAGTATGTTGATACCGAGGTATCGTATTGTCCATAGTTCGTTTAATTGTCTCGTCCATTTGTTTTAGGTACAAGTCAATCTCCTCATTTGACAGATTCCTATTGGACGGTGGGTAGAGCGAGTTCGAGAGAGTGCTCTTGTTAAAGAAGCGAGTCCAACGCGTCCTACTATAATTGCAGGAGTACGTTTGGACAAACTAATCCTACTCCGCAATTTCGTTGGGAATCGTTATTACGGCACTGAATCCGCAATGGTCACTGTCATACACAAATGTGTGCAGGCAGTTAATAGTTTGTCGGTCCATGTCGGTCACTTGTAACCGTACGTCGAACGGCATAAGATCCAGATAGAAGCCGCTTCTAGGAAACGACGGACTATCTGTAGCTTTCAAATCGAGTTTATACTCGACACTGTGCCGACCCCACCAATTGAATAGTAGGTTCCCTCTAGGATTTGGTGTGTTATTTCCCCAATCTCTATGTTTGGCGTTAAGATCTCCGGCCATGATGAAATAATTCTCCTCCGACTCCAGCCTTAGGAATCGAAAAAGTGTCTCGAGCTCTGAAATAAATAAAGTAGATTGAGTAGCTTCAGGTGCACAGAGTGCGACCAAGTACATCCTCTTTCCACTACGGAGAGGGATGCACACGATACACGCTTCCAGCTCCTGGAACCTTCGCACTTCACCGCTGTACATAACTTTAAATTGCAGTTGTTTGCGTATGAAGATCGCAACACCTCCTCTTTGTGCGGAGTTGGGTCGGTCTCTTCTGACAATATTGTATTTATTGTGCCCCAATTTGTGCCTCTGGGATAGCTTTGTTTCGCTAACCATAAGCATATCAGGGGTTTGGTCTTCTAGCAACTTAAACAATACGGCTCTTCGCTCGATCCTAATCAGTGAATTCACATTCACCGCAAGGATCTTCAAGGGTTGCTCTTCCATGTTCGTACTCATTACGACTGGAGATGCGTTAGGCCCGGCAGAAGTGCGTAGATCTGGTCCACCTGCTTCGCCTGCTCCTGTACCTGACGCTGAAGCTGCTCCAGCTGCCCTTGGATAGAGAGCAAGATTGGCAGCAAGTCAGTTTGAGCCTCCGGTGCTCTAGGCGCTAGGGCCTGAGAAGCAACCTTCGGTCTTTTCTGTTCCGCGTTTCCCCGACCTGCCGCCATTTGGGCGGAACTTAGGACAACCCCGATAGTTTGCGGTGTGTCCCGAGTTCCTACATAAAGCACACGAGAGCTGGCTCTTATCTGCAACTCCATCCTTACCTAGAGTGCATTCCTCTGCTTTGTGGTTCTTTCCACACTTGACACATCGAGGCTGCAATTCGCAGTTCGACGCGGCGTGCCCGAACCTTTGGCAGCGAACACATTGTAAAATGTTTTCGCTCCTTCTTAATTTTTCCCATGCGACGACCTGGTAGTCTAGGACTTTAATACTCCTTAGACCATCCAACTTGCTATTGGGTGAAAGCTGAACCGCTTCTCCCTTTTTGCCTTAGCTGTGGTGAATGGCTTGTCCCCTACAAATTCGAGCTCGTTGCACTCTTTCTCTTTAAGCAGCGCAAGGAGCGTCTCCGGATCAGTAGACGGGTCTATCCCCTCAGCAGCATTGTTTGCCGCTTTTCCCCCTTCGGGGTGAAGGAGAAGAACTCCGTCATCGTGTCCCTAAGTAATTCTTTAATTTTTTTTATAATCTTCCACTGTATTACAGTGGATAGCATGTCTATTTTCGTTTGATCTTTTGGTAGAAAAATTACTGGCTATGGCCGACTTACATAGTTCGATGGTATCCTTCAGCTCAATTTTGTAGGTATTTATTGTTGGTACCCTTGCTTTTGTAATCGCCTTCGGTTGCTGTTGCTTCTGCTGCGGTTGTTGTTCCTGTTGTTTCTGCAGCTGGTGCTGTTGCTGCTTTAGCTGCTGTAGTTGCTGCGTTTTCTGCTGCTGCTGCGGTTGTTGTTCCTTTGAGTGCAGTGTTTTCTGCTGCTGTTGTTGCTGTTTATTCTGCTGTAGTTGCTGTTGCTGCTTTTTCTTCAGCTGTTGTTGTTGCTGCTGCTTCTGCTGCTGTGCTTGCCGCTGGCTTTCTGGCGGCTGCTGCTGTAGTTGTTGTTTTTGGATGTACTGGAGCTCGTGCTCCCTATCTCTTCTTGCCATTTGTTTGGCCTTAATAGCAAGCACCCTCTGTTCTAGCTGTCTGATGCTGCTAGTTAGGGTTTGAACTTCTTCGTCTTCGTCATCTGATTCTGAGGATGCCAGAACTGCGAAGCCATTATTATCGTCTCCGATGTAGCGGCCTTCCCCACCGTCGGAGATGTACGGGAACTCGACAGAGTCATCCGATCTTTGCCGCTTCTTTTCTCCTACTGCTGCTGTTGTCGTGCTCTGCCTCCCTTCCCTCACTCCATCTGGCAGTTGTTCAGCTGGAGCTGGTGTGGAGGGACGCTTAACAAGGTTTGGAGAAGGTTTCAACTTCCTTCTCCTTTTCCCTTTACATTCGGTTGCCACCGTTGCTGGCTGGCCTGCCTGTACTGCATCGGCTGACGCAGTCACTCCACCAGCTGGTCCTGCTATTGGAAGCGCGGACCGCTCACTCTCCATCGCCTAATATTTTTTTTTTTTTTTTCTATTTATTTGGATTTCACTTATTTAGTATAAATGAAAAAAAAAGTCCAGAATTCCCCTGCCCGGAATTGAACCGGGGTCGCTTGTTCGGTAGAACACCAGCACTACCACTGGGCTAACTCGCCACTTGAATATCCGCTGTCTAACTTACTACTTTAAATCGCACCGATTTTAATTGAGAAGTCGAAACACGTGCGTACTCTATGAAAGTCTGTGAACGACTGATTTTTTTCTACCACTACTTCCACTGCACCACGCTGGTGATTTGGTATTGCCACTCTGACACACAAATTGATTTATACTCTCGATTCGCAAAGAAGCCGAAACACGTCTGTTCTCTTCTGAGGTCTGTGAACAAGGGTATGTGTGAGTGACACGACGGACTAAAAAGTGAGCAGAAAAAACAAATGTTCTGTGTTCTGATTTTTTCCCTTTTGTAAGAAGTTCAAGATTTTTAAAAAGCTTTTTTTTAGTGAATTTCGTTTTCATATATCACTTCTTCCGATATGAATGAGACATCTGGGTAGTTTATTATCTGTGATTTAAGCCTTAGCATTGTAATAAGTTTAATTATTGTAGTATCCCTTTTTTCACATTACTGTACTAAATCATATAAAATAAACAGAATAGAAAATAAAGTTCAGGGGAATTCAGGGAAAAAATTGCAAATGCAACGCAACAATTCACTATCAGTCGCCCTAACCCTACTAGAATTGGGTCACCAACAGCCACAGCGACTTTCCAAATGTCAGCAAATTATAACAATAACAGTACAGCAGACTCATCAATATTGGGCTATAAAAACGAGTAATATGTAAAGCTACGTAAGTAAGTTTACATCAGAACAAATAAAAAAGGTCCCAGTTGACCAGAAGAGAAAAGTAAGTCTTTTTTTTATCTCTCGGCCAACGTTAAAACATAAATCGCGCGCACTCGAACTGCATCCCGGTACAGATGGTTTGACGCGCGAGTTACGTTATCTATAAATTTCCATCGTCTTCCACATCAAAATGCTGACATGCTTGTCTGCAGCGGAAATTCTCCAGACATCAGCTAGAATGCTTTGTAAGAATCCAATTGCAAAGACTTCGAGCTGATCAAGCAAAAGCATTCATATGTCGGTTCGGTATCACCGTGAGAAGCGAAGGTGGAAAATTATGATGACGCAACAACTTCTCAGTTGTGAATGGATTCGAAGTAGAATATTTTTGTTGTTAAGTTAAGTCAAGTTCAAATCGTCACTCCGAAGAGTAGACATATGTATATAATAATAATAATTTAATAAATGCTTTTAAGTCTCTGAAGAGATTCGTGTTTTATTTCGTCGAACTTGCGAAGTAGATAAGTGGCGCAGTCGGACTCGAACAGTTAAAGTTTTTTTATTTTAAAATAATTTTGTTTTGTCAACACCTCCACCGTCCCACCACTGCAAAGAAAAATAATTATATCGAAAAAAAAAAAATAAAAATAGTGAGAGAGTGTGTACCTTACAGTGATATTTAAATAGTTTTGTATGCGTAAAAAATTAAACGAACTTTTTGATCGTAACCGAAAGCTTAGTGTGAAAGAAATGGAGGACTTAAGAAACGAAGTAATCCAGCTGCGAAAATTTATTTTGCAACAGGAGCAACAGTTGGTCCAATACCAACTGCAACTTCAACAACAGCAACAATTAGCTCAAGATCAACAGCAACAACAACAAGCCCAAGATCAACAACATGCCCAAAATCAACAAGGTCAGGGACAACAGCAACAACCCCAGAACCAGATCAACGACATGTACTCCAACTAAGCCCCGAAAGTGTTTTGACACAATTCAGACATTTGAAGCCATTTAAGGGAACGGATGAGTATCCCTTAACGTCATTTATTAAGTCTGTGGAGACGACATCTTTACTGTGCAACGCTGATCATCAACTAAAATACTTCGGAATGCAGATAGTAATCAATGAAAAAATCCAGGGAAAAGCAGGAAAGTGCATTCGACAGCTAGGAGATAATCCTAATTGGAGCAGTGTAACCACGAAACTGAGACAGCATTTCCAGCCTAACAGAAGTTATGCGGAACTCTTCAATTATTGTTGTGCTGTTAAGGTCAGTAATTTAAATGAATTATTTTCTGAATTTAGAAACATAAGTTACCAATTAAACGAAATGTACGAATTCGACGATAGGAAGCTAGCAATTTATAAACCTGACAACGTAGATAGGGACCTTACAGAAATTTTAATTGAGAAAATTGACGGTAATATAAGGGCTCATATAGAGGAAAATTCAAGTATGATCTCAATATATAATAAATACACTAGGTTAAGATTGTAAGATGATTTTAGATGTGTAAATATCGATCATAGGAAATATAAACCCCAAAAAATCGCAAAATTGGAGAACTACCACAGGTACAAATAGGATAGTTAATAACGATAGGAGTAATACCCCTCATTTCTACAACTCTGGGCATAATTTGAACGTCCAAAGAACTGCAGAATATGCAAACCCAAATAGTAATCAAAAAAGATATTCAACTCAAGGAAATTCTTTCCAAAATTCAAGGGTTTCATGTAATTCAAACAATACTAATTTAAACAATCGATATTCAGCTCAAGGAAATTCTTTCCAAAATTCAAGAGTTTCACGCAATATAAACAATTCTAATCTTAACAATCAATATTCAGCCCAAGGAAACCCCTTTCAAAACTCATGGGTTTCAAGAAATACAAATGACACTGCGGAAGAGATGATGTCAATTGGCAACATTCAGGAAGCTGCGGTAAATTTTCAAAACGAGCCTCGGAGCATAAACTTCCATTAATTGTCCTAACCATAAAAAAAAGTAAAATAAAATGTCTAGTCAACTCCGGTTCGACGACAAGCGTTATAAGACCAAACATCTCCAGTGATTTTCAAGAAATTCCTTTGGATAAACCAGAATTGTTTTCAACAATAACTGGGATTGGTAGAGTAGAGAATAAAATAGTTACTCCTATTCCACAGGAATTTAATACAGAAGGAATAATACTGGAAGGTTGTAGACTTAGGTCAAAGAGATTATGACGCAATTATAGGGCAAAATGTATTGGAACCATTAGGCGCTAAATTAAATTTAGAACAGCATTCATTATGCTCAATTTATTCCTCAATAAATTATATAAACTTGGACCATCTTCATAAAGAAGAAAAAAATAACGTACAACAGCTTTTAAAAGAATATAAGGAATTTTTCTTCACTGAGGGCCATCAATTAACATTTGCCCATGAAATTCAGCATGAAATAGTCACTAATACAAATAGCCCTATTTATTCGAAAATTTACAGATACCCAAAGGTCCATGAACTTGAGATAGAAAAGAAAATCAAGGACATGTTAGACCAAGGTGTAATAGTGGAGAGCAACTCTCCCTACAATAGTCCTCTTTGGATAGTCCGAAAGAAGAATGACAACTCTGGACAACGTAAGTGGAGAATCATTATCGACTACAGGAAACTAAATGAAGTGACTGTGAGCGACAAATTTCCAATTCCTAATATTGAAGTAATATTATATAAATTGGGAAAGTAGCAATATTTTACAACACTCGACGTAGCTAAGGGATTTCGTCAAATCTTAGTTAAGCCCGAAGATTGAAAAAAAAAAAACAGCTTTCTCGACACATTTCGGTCACTTCGAATATGTTAGGATGCCATTCGGGCTAAAAAATGCTCCTTCCACCTTCCAAAGACTTATGAATTCAATTTTAAGGGGGTTCATAAACAAGGTTTGTGTCGTTTATATGGATGACATTCTTGTCTTCAGTACATCTTTGGAAGAACATATAAGTAATTTGAAAAAAATCTTTGAAACATTAAAAAATTCTGGATTAAAAATTCAAATTAATAAGTGTCAATTTCTCAATAAAGAAATTGAGTATTTAGGACATATCCTCACTCCACAAGGAGTTAGGCCGAATCCGGAAAAAATTAAATTCATACAAAACTTAAAGTTACCTACAACGCAAAAACAGATTAAGTCATTTCTGGGAGTTACCGGATTCTACACAAAGTTTATTAAAAACTATGCTAAAATCGCGTTTCCACTTGTAAAATATTTAAAGAAAAATACAAAAGTTAATGCCCATGATCCCAACTATATCACTCCATTTGGAAAATTGAAGTCTATCATAACAGCTTATCCCATCCTTAAATATCCAGACTTTAATAGGAGATTTAAGCTCGTACCGGATGCAAGCAACTTTGCCTTAGGAGCCGTTTTAACACAAGATGGTCATCCTGTTTCTTATGCTTCAAGAACTCTCAACGATCATGAGAAAAATTACTCCACGATCGAGAAAGAGTTACTTGCTACCGTCTGGGGCGTGAAATATTTTCGACCTTATTTATTTCGCAAAGAATTTGACCTGCAAACAGATCACCAACCTGTTAAATGGTTACAAGCCAAAAATATTGGTCAAAATATCAACCCAAGATTACATCAAAGGCAAGAAGAACAAAATAGCCGATTTCTTGAGCAGAATCGATCAAAACAGTAACGAAATAAATATATTTGAAAACCACTTCAATGAAAATCTCATCAGTTCACTCTCAAGAAGAAAACAGTAACGATCACATCCCAATATTAGAAACTGTTGTCAATCGCTTTAAAACCCAAATAATAATTTTAGAGCAAAAAGAAGTCGAAATCGAAAGCGTCTTCAACCATAAAAGAATATTTATTGACAAAAAAGACATACCTGACAGAATATCCGACATAATCCGAAGGCATGTAACCAGGGGTAAAACTGGCATTTACTGTGAATTAAGTGATTCTCTTTACCATATTGTGCAGAGAAAATTAATTGAACTGATGAACCCTCACCTTAAATTCGTTAAATGTAGTTTCTTAGCGAGAGATTTTAAAGATGAAGAAGAGGCTTTGAAACAAATATCTTTGTTTCACAAATTAGAATCAGGACATTCGGGGATAAAAGCAAATCATGAAGGGATGAAATCTGAGGGATATTTTCTTTCTAATAATAAAGTAAAATCTTAAAATTCTAATAAATAAGGTAATAAACAATTGCGATATTTATTCTGCAGCTAAGTATGACAGAAATCCAATTAAAAATAAATTCCAAATCACAGAAACCCCGAACGACATAAATGAAATAATTCACGTTGACACAAATAGTAAGCACAATTTTATAAATTTCATTGATAAATTTTCCAAACATGCCTTCAGTTTTTTACTTGAAGACAGGAACCATTAATAGAAAAACTTAGACAATTAATTTTAATTAAGGGAAAAATGAGAAAACTTGTCTTCGATAACGAGTTTAATAGCATTAATGTGAGACAATTCTGAAGGATGAAGTTATAGAGGTACATTTCTTCAAACCGAATAATCACACAGGAAATGCTGACACAGAAAGGTTGAACAATTCTTTAACCATAAGAATTAGAGCACTTAATATAGAAAATAAAATCCCCATCACAGAACAAATGTTTAAGGCAGTACAGTATTACAACAATGCATTTCATTCCACAATAAAAGCTAAACCAATAAGATATCTGAACTAGTAGAACGATTTATTATACCTAATCACCACAATGTTACTGTTATGAAGACATGTTAACTTTTGAAAAAATTAAATTGAAGTATGAAAAGAACATTGAAGAAATTACAGAACTGAAGTTTCACAAAATTATTAATTATAGCAATTGTAATCTTTATTATAATTTTAACTTGCTTTATGAAAAATGTACAATTTAAAGCAATTCAGGAGAATCGTAAAACTGGGGAAGGAGGAGTTACGTTATCTATAAATTCCCATCGTCTTCCACATCAAAATGCTGACATGGTTGTCTGCAGCGGAAATGCTCCAGACATCAGCTCGAATGCTTTGGCAGAATCCAATTGCAAAGACTTCGACCTGATCAAACAAAAGTATTCATATGTCGGTTCGGTATCACCGTGAGAAGCGTTTAAGTAAGATGGAAATTTATAATGACGCAACAACTTCTCAGTTGTGAATGGGTTCGAAGTAGAATATTTTTGTCGTTAAGTCAAGTTCAAATCGTCACTCCGAAGAGTCGACATATGTATATAATAATAATAATTTAATAAATTCTTTTAAGTCTCTGAAGAGATTCGTTTTCTATTTCGTCGAACTTGCGAAGTAGATAAGTCGCGTGGTGACCATAAGGACAGAAAAAGCTGTCCTAAGACTGGCTATCACAAAATTATCGCCCTTTCCGGTAACTAACCCGTCGAACGATTTGTAGGGACTTTAAGTAAAACAATTTAAGAACTAATGAATTATCAAAAAAAAAAAACATAGTGAAATAAAACAAATAACTAAATATAAATAAGTACAGCAAACAATCTACAAGAAGAACTTGCAAATCCAGACGTAGCAGGTAGCTATTATTTTTTAATTTTTAAAATTTTTGTGATTTCACTTGTGTAGGGGAGAGAAAAAACACGAAGAAAAGAAAACGATTTGATGACTTATGTGTTATCTTTATTTTGAACGACTGTTAGAGACATGCACTAGTATTTATGGGGTTTTCTTCGGGTCGATCAGTTACCGAACTGAGTGTTTGAAATGTACTCTGAAGCAGGGTGTTACAAATAGTTGAGTTTTAATTATTTTTTTTTTTTTTTTGCATTCAGTCTTTTCTTCTACAGTTCGACCATCCTGACCAAGTAATCGTCCCGATTACATACTACCCCTTTACGGTATATTTAACTATTTACTACATTATCAAAGTACATTCGTTCAATATAAATCAAAATATGGATAAAGTATAACATTAGAAATCAGATCCAGTTACTAGGATTAAAGAAAATTTAAAGCAATAATAATTCAATTCAATTACCGAGTTTCAAAAAAAAAAAAACAAATTCATTACTAAGTTTAAATGGCATTCATAGGAAGAATAGGTCGGACAACAATGTATGAAAAGGGAGAAAAAAAACACATCACGTTTCAGAACGAGAATGAAGATCCTCCATATGGCCTCCAACCACCTCCTCATCGTCCTTCGAATCCGTTTGCTCTGCATTATGAGGTCTCATATTATCTGGAGAGAATATTCCCTTGTATGGTAATCGAGGTATTTGCAAACCGTCAATGTCTGTGATTAAGTATCGATCCTTAGATAAGACCTTCTTGACCTCATACGGACCTCGATACTTAGCAAGAAGTTTTTGATTAACTCCTGCAGTCGCTGACATGTTCTTTATCATAACATATTCACCCGGCTTGTATACTTTGGGGCTTTTGTGTCGGCTATCAAAATAGATTTTGTTACGCGCTTGGTTTCTTTCAATGTTCTCATGCGCTTCAGCCCTAATATCTTTTAGTTTAGCATGTTCTATCCCTACCCTAATATCAAGAAATTCTTTCACACGGTCAGAAAACTCTCCCTTTTGATTTACTTCAAACAATAGAACACTTGGCATAAAACCTGTGCTCCTGTTGACGGTATTGTTAAGCGCAAATTCCGCCTTGACCAAATGCTTATCCCAATTACTAGTGGTGTTGGAATCACATCCCTTAGATAGCATTGGAACGAGAACACGGTTTATCCGCTCCACCTAACCATTTGATTGGGGGGAACGCGTAGCGATCTTAATGTGTTTAGTATTGTTTTCTTGTATGAAATCAGAGAATTCTTTTGATGTGGAGGAAGTTCCACGACCTGATACAATTCGATTCGGTCTTGAATAATTTTCGAAAAAAGACATTAAACACTTTATCGCTTCCTTGCTTTGAGTTGATTTGACAGGATAGAGTTTAATGAATTTAGTGAAGGCGTCGATAATTAAGAAAACATGTTTTCTTTTTGCCTGAGATTCTGGTAAAGGACCGAGATGGTCGATGTCGAGTGTATCGAAGGGAACTTTCCCTTTTGGTATAGAATGTAAACTCGCTTCCACTTTACCGGAGTGAGGTGAAAAGTAGATGCATTTAAGACATCCTTTTATGTGAGTCTTTATCTTCTCCTTCATTTTGGGAAACCAATAGCTTCCTGACAAATGTTGGAAACACTTCTCCACGCCCAAATGGCACATTGCTTCGTGGTGCGTACGTATGACCTCATTTTCCATACTCGACGGAACATAGAAAAGAACCTTGTTCTTACATCTACGGTATATAAGACCATCTATCATTTCATAAGTAGGGCTTTCACTTGTTTCCAATTCGGAGGCAATCGACAAGATCTTGGCGTCTTCTTTTTGCGCAGCCGCTAGAATAAATTCAAAAGACTCGTCGTCTATGTGCAGGATGTTAAATGAGGGCTTAAAGCATCAACATGGCCTATTCGATCCTCTTTTCTATGCCCACCGTGATATGCGGGGGTTAAGAGATTTCTTTTCTAGGGTCATAGATAATGCTTGGCAATCGGTTACGATTTTAAAAGTTATTCCTATTAGATATATTTGAAATCTCCTTAGGGCGTAAATTATAGAAAGTGTCTCAAGTTCGTAGCTATGGTATTTACTTTCTGGTTCGGTAGCTCGCTTCGAAAAATAAAATACAGGATGGACTTTTCCATCCACCTGTTTCTGCATGAAAACTGCACCGAAGCCTATCGAACTTGCGTCACAATGGAGTTCTGTAATGCTATGGGGACTATATAAAGCTAAGACTGGAGATGCAACGAGTTTAGCTTTTAATGTTTCAAAAGCTTTCATTTCCTTAATTCCGACTACGAATGGTGTATCCCTTTTTAGCAGGTCATAGAGTGGTTTAGCAACGTTGGCAAAACCTTTTATAAATTTTCGAAAATAGGAACAAAGTCCTATGAAACTATGTACATTTTTTGAAGAAGAAGGTATAGGGAAACTTTTGATTGCATTTAAGTTACTATCATTAGGCCTTATACCGTCTTTAGTAACCTTATATCCCAGATAAATGATTTCCGTTTCCAAAAATCTACATTTGTCAAATCTGAGCTGTAAAGAGTGTTCCACAGTTATGTCTATAAATTCACGCAAAATGTCTAGGTGTTCTTCGACGGATTGTGTCGCGATCAGGATGTCATCCAGGTAAGTCAGTATTTTTCCTTTTGAAACTAAATTTCTGAAGACATGCTTCATATACCTCTCGAAGACTGAGGGGGCGTTTTTTAGCCCGAACGGCATGCGGGTGTATTCAAACTGCCCCAAATGAACGAAGTGAATTTCATAGTCATCTGTCAACTGACTAGCGTAGAAAAATATGTTTTATCCCGAAGACGGTCAAGGTGATCTTCTATGAGGGATAGCGGATAGTTATCACGTAAAGTAATTTTGTTGAGCTCCCTGAAAACAACACAAAGTCGAAGCTCCTTGTTTTTTTTCTGCACCAGCACAATTGGTGAAACATAAGGCGAATTAGATTCGCGTATTATACCCTTTTTGAGCAAATCATCTAAAATGTTTTGTAGTTCGATTTTGTGTGCATAAGTGAGTCTCCTAGGTGCACACCGAAATGGAACATCTTTAGAGAGAGTTATTTTCGTTTTAAAATCTGTTTGGGACAAATGATCTTTGGGGTGTAAGTAAGCCGGCCTAACTACTTCTCTAACCTTCTCTTTCACATTTTCAAATAAACTTTCGTTGATATTAAATTGAAACTCACCCCCTTCTGCAGCTACATCGATGATCATAATCTGTTGGAGAAAATCAACTTCAGCCATATCCAGACTAGTTGGCAAACATATAATATGATGGTGGGAGGAGCTGGACACCATTTGGGAACCCCGATTCTCGCTGATTACGTCATTTACTCTTCGAAAAGCCAAAACTGTTTTTCCGATGAAGTCTCGACCTAAAATTACAGGATAAATCATTGCAAAATTGTTTACTACTAAAAGATTTATATTTATTATTGAACTTTAAAACCCAGTACTAGTGTTAATACTTCCTACCACCTCCAGTGGACTATTGTTGACTCCGCAGTAAGTCTGGCTCGTCTTCTCTAATGTTGACAGGAAGACTGTTGGTAGGTATCTTTTTTGCTCGAAGCTTATAGGACTCCCAGAATCCAGCAGGGCTAGCAACGTTATCGTGATCTGCATATGTTTGCTTATCCATTCGTATCGAACACAGCACTCAAAATCATTTTTCAATTGTTGTCCAATGTCCTCTTCGTCAGGTAATGAGATGTTGTTCACATGGTCCGAATCGCTCCTTCCATCAGCTGACTGCGATTGCGCTCTGGGGTTTTTGTTTTCACAATTAGGGGATATGTGTCCATGTTTTCCGCATTTGAAGCAGGTGACATCCTTCTTGTGGAATTTTCCATTAGCATCAGCGTATTTAGTCGCAATATTACGGCGAGTTTGCGAAATAACGGGTGCAGATCTTGTTGCTCTCTCGACGTTGTGGTCTCGATGGTTATTTTTCAATTTTTCATACTTCCGCAAAGCTGTTTTCAATTCCACGAGATTATTTGCGTTGTAAAGAATGCTTTTATTCGTCTCCGAATCGGGTATTCCTTTTATGATGAATTGGAGTAAGTCCTCTTCGTCAACGCTGCCTTGCGTTGCAATCTCCTGCATATGTAACACGTATTGCTGCAGCGTTTCGTCACTTAGCTTCCTTCTCCTTCGGAGCTCATTATAAACGTCTGATTTGGTAACCACTTTCTGGAACTCACTTCTTAAGGCATCTTTTAGTTGCACCTAACTACGAAGATTTACTGTTCTGGCAACATTCCCAACATTCTCTCTTGAATTGTTGATGGGGTCACAATTGTTTTGAGAATTATTCCAAAGTATATTACAATTTAAACATAAACCTTTTTTACTTCAATTTGAACTTTTATTTGCTTACTAAAGTTTCAACTTATATAGTATTTAACTACCTTAAATATAGTAAAATAAATCTATAATTTTTTTTTTTTTTTTTTTTTATAATCTGCGCGCGCAAAAGGGAGTATTAATACCCTTTAATTGTTTCATGGCACGGGCGTCAGGGAAAAGGGGGTAGAGGAACAGAGGAGGTACCTATGCACGTTGGCTTTAAATGTTTGAAGGTTGTAGTGATGGGGAAATACAGAGCCTGGTAAATCGTTCCACATTCGTGTTGTTCGGCTTATAAATGAATCCCTATATTTGACAGTACGACCGAAGTTTGGCTTCAGGGTAAACTGATGTGCATTCGAAGCATGTCGCGTATTGCGGGTGAAATTTTGAAGGGGAGGAATGCAACTGGCTATTTCGCTGGAGCATTTTCTGTGGAAAAAACGATAAAACAGGGAGAGACATGAGACATTTCTCCGATGTTCTAGTGAATGAATGGAATTCACAATGTCTCTATCACCTATAAGTTTTAACGCGCGATTTTGTACCCTATCAAGAATGTGCAAAACGGTCTTGGGTGCACCAGACCAGATATGGGCATTATATTCCAGCTTAGGGCGGATGAATGCCTTATAAATTGAGGCCAGATCAGACTGGGTAAAATATTTCCTGCACTGTTTAAGGAATCCTAGACATTTTGCAGCATCTTTGGCGACCTCGAATATGTGATCATTCCATCGAAGATGGTTATTAATACACATACCGAGAATGGCAAGTCTTTCGGTTTCGATGATGCAAGTACCATCCATGGATAATGGTTGAGAGTTTTGGTTTCGCCTGAGAGACAGAAGACAGCATTGTGTTTTGGAAGTATTAAATTCCACTCTGTTGGTTGAACCCCATTTAATTATGCTGTCCAGGTCGGAATTCAATGCGTTTAACATACGTTGCCGTTCCTCTTCTACAGCCGAAGAGCAAGGACGTGAGTTAGGGAACGAATATGAAAAACTGAGGGTACTGTCATCAGCGAAGGAATGGATTGGATTAGAAGTTGCAGACAAGAGATCATTTATAAAAATAAGAAAGAGAGTCGGCGACAAAACAGAGCCTTGGAAACACCGGCATTTATTTCGTGAATTGCAGACTTGAAGCCTCCAAAACAACTTGTATTGAACGCCCCGAAAGATAATTTCTAATCCATTGAAGAAGAGACTCATCGATGCCATATGCATGCATTTTCGAAAAAAGAGCCTGATGCCAAACTCTGTCAAATGCTTTTGAAATATCAAGCGCAACCATCTTGGTTTCGCCGAAGTGATGGAGAGATTGGTTCCACTTCTCGGTGAGATATGCCATCAAATCACCAGTGGACCTGTTGCTACGAAAACCATACTACCGGTCATTAAGGAGTTTTCGTGAATCGAGATATTTCATAAGCTGACGATTTATTAGCGTTTCCATGACCTTGGAAAGAAGGGACGTAAGTGCAATGGGTCGGTAGTTGGACGGGGAGGAAGATTCGCCTTTTTTTGGGGACGGGCTGGACAAATGCTGTTTTCCATCTACTCGGAAAGAGCCCTGAAAAGTTGGATAGACAGAAAAGCTTACGCAGAGGTTTTGTCAGCGTAGAAGAACACCTCTTCAGAACTGTGGGGGGGATACCATCTGGACCAGCGAATTTGTGTATGTTAAGACCTTTGAGTACTCCTGCAACTGTACGAGTGCGAAAGTGGACTTGTCCCATGGAAAATTTTACGCTCTCAAATACAGTTGGAGACAAAGCATTATCTGGCAGCGTGGAGTTCGCTGCAAAATGAGCAGCAAGCAGATTATCTTTGTCTAAGGAGCTGACAGCTGGAATGTCATTGTAAATGAGCGTGGGGATGGCAGACGAGGCAGAATTTTTAATATTTTTGATGAATGACCAAACATTTTTACTACCTTTGGGACATTGTAGGATTTTTTGCCTCAATTTTTGGTCATGTAAGAATTTTACACGTTGAATATGGGCATTGCAGTCTTTTCTGGCTTGTTTAAACTTTTTTCGGTTTTCCTCAGATTTGTTGGCTTTATAAAACCGAAAACTTACTTCTTTCAACCTGATAGCCACTTTATAGCTCTGGTCAAACCACGAGTTTGCCTTTCGTTTAATGCTCTTTATTCTGTTAGGAATAAAGTCATTCATACCTAAGAGTATAGTGTTAGTGATCATATCAGCAGCGGCATCCACGTCGCTATCGAGGAAGCATAGCGACCAGTTAAAACTCCTAAAGAAGCTATTAAGGCCGCTCCAGTTGGCTTTCTCGTATTCTTTTAGGAGTTTTTTCTTTAACTGAGTGGTCGGAGTACGAGAATTTAGCTGATACGATATTATGGTCAGACCGACCTAGAGGCGCTAAAACATCAATAGTGTATTTATCAGGGTGCGAAGTAAGAAACAAGTCCAAAGTGTTGGCGGAATGACTTTCAATGTCCGGTATACGTGTAGGCTCATTTACAAGCTGAGTCAAATTGTTTACCTCAGCGAAAAGTTCAACATACCTTCCTTCGGGTGTTGTCTGGCCAGAATGTTGAAGCCAATCCGAATTGTGTATATTGAAATCGCCCGCAATGACGATTTCAGTATGAGGGTACAAGGATACAATTCGAGTGATGGAATCGGACAGCGCATCAAATTCGTCAAAAGTTGAGTTGCTGTCCGCACTAGGGCTTCTACAAATAAAGCAGTAGTGAATTATTTGCTTACGGACGGTGAATTTTAGCCATTTGAAATTAAATTCCGGGTTGGAACAGTGGCCATACTGTGGTGGAACTTGGTAAGCAATATCACTACGGACGTAAATGGCGAGGCCACGGTGGGGAAAGAATAATGACACTAAGTTATATCCAGGCAGTTTCAAATCGGAAGATTCTTCAACTACCTGTGTTTCACTTAGTGCCAAAACAGCTGGTTTATGGGAATAGGCGTGGGCGTACACATCAAAGAAATTCATTCGAAGCCCACGAATGTTGGTAAGATCAACCCTGAATTCCCTCATCACTACAACATAGAAACACAAAAAGACACGACTCTGACGTACTAGGCGAAGCTGTGAAGTGAAGATCCAATGAATAGTTTTCCAAAACATACTGTCGCAGGTGCTATGCCCAAACGACAATCAGCTAAGGTCCGCTATTCGGATAAACATTCACAGCCCGCTATGTATCAAATGTTACACTCCCTCAGTCATCGCAACTGGAAGTATGTACATACATAGCACGTACTCCAATTGCGATAACAAAGAAGCGCAACAGCGGGTGAGAGGAGGTGAAAGATGAAGACGGCCCTGATTTTTTTTTTTTTTTTTTTTTTTTCTTTTCCTTTTTTCCACTGCACTTTTAGCACTGGTTTTTTTGTTTTTTTTTATTATTATTATTATTTATTTATTTTTCCACTGCACCACACTGAACTGAATTTGACGGGCGCGAAAAGTTATTGATTTGTTGATGGATTTATTTTAATTTTTTATTTTTTTTTTGTAGCGATCGTATTCTACATGCGCGCGCGACGACAGGCAGTAGGCAACTCAATGAAGTGTGTTTTGTGCAATTTAAAAATTGACAGAGTTAAAGACATTAAAATACAATGCAAAAGTTGCAGTGAATATTTCCATGCAAAGTGTGCGAATATAGAGAAGAGTGATGTTGAGTATTACGAAAAGAGTAAGATGGGCCACAAGTGCGATAATTGTCGTGGTCAACGACGGAGAACTTTTTTGGCAAACGAATTCCCCATCAATACCACTCTCTCTTTATCATCCAATCTCTTTGATAAACCAAAAAGTCCCTCTGATTTAAATACTCCTAATACTTCCTGCTCTGCTGCTGCTGCCGCTGCTTCTACGAACCAAGTTGTTAATGTTGCTTTTCCCAAAGATGTTGTTGCTGAAAACAAAACTATAACTCTTGTTATGCTTTATCATGAGGTTATGAAACTTCAACAACTAAACACTGATGCTCTAAAAAAAAATCAGATTTCTTGAAGAAAGTAATGCCGCTCTTACGGTTACGGCGAACATTTTGGAGTCTAAATTAAACGCATTGGAGCAAAGAGATAAACAGTATGCAATTGACATTGTAGGTGTGCCGGAATTGTGTAATGCTAATGCTAGAGAGAAGGTCATCAAACTAATAACGGAAGGCGTGGGAGTGCAAATAGATCCAAACGACATTAAATCCTGTTACGTCTAGAATAACAACGCTCCAAACATCGTGTGTGTGAAGTTTACTTCTCTCTCACGAAAGAAGCTCATAATGCAAACGTTACGGGTAAACAAAATCAAGTTGTCAAATAATAAGCAAGGCCGCATATATATTGTAGCATAATAATAACTACGCTCCTTAAAAGTATGATGCAACAAATTCTGAAGTGTCTTTTCATTCTGGCAGAATTTTGGTTCGAAGTGTCCTTTCATTCGAGGTTCGTGTCTGCGGTTTCCACAGTTCATGTCTACGAAAGAGACGGATAATATCACGGATGAGAGGGAATTATAACTGCAAGAATGATTGTCATCTTGGAATTTCTCTTGTTCCAGTGGTCGAAGAATTTGCTAGAAGTTTCTGTCTATCAGAAACTTCTGCTATATAAGGACAGATGGCGATCGGAAGGAGGCAGTTGGTTTAGAACCGTGGCGAAGAGATTGAAAAAGTAATAATGGGCGAAGTTGAAATTTTGTGATAAATTGAAAGTTAAGAGTTAAAAAGAAGAAGTAATTAGTTTGGATTTGTGAATTAAGTAATTGAAAGGAGATAAAGTGATTTGAGAGGAAAGAGACCTTATAAGAAAAGAATTTGCGAAGAATAGTATAGTGTGAACTTGAATTGTTTTATAGACTAGAAAATAAAGAAATAAATTTCACAGAATATCGTTTTATCTACTCGAGCCGTAGCTCGCATATTACATTGGTGTCAGAAGTGGGATAAAACTTATTCTGTGAACAACTATTTCCGTGGTGTGAAATTGCACAATAAAAAAAAAAAAACATTTCTGTGTTGAGTTAATTAGTTGCGCAAAATGGGTCGCAAATTGGGAAAACTAACTATAATTCAACTAAAGGCAGAACTCAGTAAGCGGAATCTCGACACAACTGGGGGAAATGATGCCCTACTGATTCGTCTGGAAAAAGCAGTAACGCAGGAAGGTGAAAATCCGCATGACATAGAGTTTGACGTGGAAGAGGAACCAGCAAGTACAGTAGCCGACCCGGGTATAACAAGTCTGCTCCTGCAACTTAAGTCAGTCATGGACGAACAAAAGAAAACAATGGAAGACCAAAAGAAGTCTCTGGAACTTAAGCTCGATGACCAAAAGAAAGCAATAGACGACCAAAAGAATTCTCTAGAACTTAAGCTGGACGAACAAAAGAAAGCAATGGACGAACAAAAGAATTCTCTAGATGCTCTGGAAAGCAAGCTTGATGAGCAAAACAAGAACTTGGAATCCAAATTCGAAGCGATCGAAGAGAAAATCGAGAAGGTCGAGACGCAACTCGAAAAAGTCGAAACTAGATTCGATGAAAATTTTGAGAAATATGAAACTCAGTTCGGGAAGATAGAGACTCAGTCTGAAAAAGTGGATACGCAGTTCGAGATAGTAGGAAAACAAGTCGAAAATCTCGCTAAGGAGCTCAGCATCGTGAAGAGACAGAAAGCACGGGAATATTCCACTGACGGTCTGAGAAGAAAGGGAATGTAGCCTCCTATCTTCGATGGTCAAACATCATGGCCAATTTATAAAAGGCAATTCGAAGCGGCCGCAATGACCAATAGCTGGGACGATGAAGAGAAGTCTATTGCATTCACACTTGCACTGAGAGGTCCAGCTGCGGAGCTCTTGCAGACCATCCCGGAAGATAAACAGCAGAACTACGACTCTCTGGTTCAGGCTATCGAGATGCGGTTTGGGGATGAACACATGCGGCAGGTGTACAGGGTTCAGCTGCGTAGTCGAGTCCAGAAAAGGGGGGAAACGCTCCAACAGTTGCAAGCGGATATCTTTCATACCCTAAAGCCGGTGAGGAGCTTATCAACGAAATGGCGGTGGAAGCTTTTATTCAGGCCATAGAGGACAGTCAACTGCAAATGGCTGTAAGGATGGCTGAAAAGCGAACACTCCCCGAGGCATTGGCATTCGCTTTGTCAATGAAGGCTTCGGACCAAGCATACCAGGGAATACACCGTGTCAGGGAAATGTCCGTCGTGGAATGCTCATGCCAGAGAACAGCCGTCATGGATGAAGACAAAGCTCGCGGAAGTCAAATCCGTTGCTGGAATAACAACCAAACCGGACACCTACAACGGCAGTGCAGAAGTGCACCTAGACGAGGAAATTGTCCACATTGCGGAAGTAGGAGAAGCAGAGAGGAACCATCTGGCTGTCAGTCAGACTTACCAAAACCAGCAGTCGGGAAATGCGTAAGGGCCAACTTCGCGGGGCAGTAGTTGGTTACTGGAATCGAGGCCCCCGGGACCACCATTCAAGTTTCGCAAACCAAACGGGGTAACAAGAGCCTGACAGTGCAGGCACTAATCAACAAGAAGAAGTGCGTAGCCACCATCGACACAGGTGCCACCGACTCCATTGTAAGAAGAGATATCGTCAGAAGCTCATGGCTGCACAACACCAACAGCTACTGCCTGAAGACTGCAACAGGGGAAATGGCGAAGGTGTTTGGAGAAGTTCGTCTTACGATTACTCTGGCGGGACTGACGTTCTCCCATGCGTTTCTGGTGGCAGATATATGCGACGAGTGCATCATCGGAATAGACTTCATGAAAGCAAATGAAGTAATCTTGGACATCGGGATGCAAGTACTGAGGTATCGAAATGTGGAGATTCCGATGGTGTACGGAAACGAGAATGCCGTAACTCTCAGGACAGTCATCAGCAAAGACGAAGTTTTGCCGCCGTCTTCAGAGACAATCATTTGGACGAAGCTGGAAGGTGATCTTGGGAGCCACCGATTCTACATAGTAGAACCAGACCCAGAGAAGAATTCTCAAGACTACATCGTGGGAAAGACGTTAGTCGAACCAAAGAACACCATGGTTCCAGTGAGAGTTTTGAACGCAAGACGGCACACTGTCAAACTAAGGCGAGGGGAGGTGACTGGAAAATGCACGCCGATTACCGCCGTCGCAACAATATCTGAACGTGATGCTCCAAAACCTCTCCCATCACCTTGGACAGCGGAAACGAGAGAGACGATTCTCCAGTCCAGTGAGCTGAATCAGGAGCAGCGAACTATGGCAGAGAGTCTTATCAATGAGTACGCTGATGTATTTGCCTCACAGGACGGAGAATACGGCCGAACACACCTGGTACAACATCGAATAGACACTGGTGATACTAGACCAATTCGTCAGCCTGCTAGGTACCTTCCATTGGCAAAGCAGACAGAAGTTGCAGAGATGGTGTCGGCAATGGAGAAAGAAGGTCTGATTGAAAGTTCCAAAAGTCCGTGGGCATCACCGGTTTTACTGGTTAAGAAGAAAGATGGCAGCACGCGGTTCTGCGTGGACTATCGGCAGCTCAATTACGTCACCAAGAAAGACAGCTATCCTCTGCCACGGATTGACGACACGCTAGCCACACTATCAGGAGCCCGATGGTTTTCCACTCTCGACTTGAAGAGTGGCTACTGGCAGGTACAGATCCATCCAGAAGACCGCCTTCACCGCAGGAAATGGGCTATGGCAATTCACGGTAATGCCATTCGGGCTGTGCAATGCTTCGGCGACTTTCGAGCGATTGATGGAATGTGTCCTGCAAGGGTTAACATGGAAAACCTGTTTGGTATACTTGGATGATGTCATCGTCGTAGGAAAAACGTTTGCGCAACACCGAGACAATCTAAGGGATGTGTTTCAAAGGCTTCGAAGTGCCCACCTGAAGCTCAACCCCAAGAAGTGCGCCCTGTTTAGAGCGGAAGTCAAGTACCTGGGACACATAATTTCAGCGAAAGGAGTGAGAACCGATCCAGAGAAGGTCGAAGCGGTGAAAAACTGGCCAGTCCCCAAAGACAAACACCAACTAAGGAGCTTCCTGGGCCTAGCCACCTACTACAGACGGTTCGTGAAGGATTTTGCCGGGATCGCAAAAAGCCTGCACCAGTTGACGGAAAAGGGGAAAAAAGTCAAATGGTCAGTTGAGTGCGAGAAGAGCTTCAAGGCACTTAAACAATGGCTATGCGATGCCCCGATACTAGCTTACCCCACTCCCGGCGAAACGTTCATTGTGGATGCAGATGCTAGTAATGTCGGGGTAGGAGCCGTACTCTCCCAGGTGCATGATGGCCAAGAGAAGGTGGTTGCGTACTTCAGCAAGGTGCCCTCTAAGCCAGAAAGGAACTACTGCGTGACAAGGCGGGCACTTCTAGCTTTGATCTTGGCTACGAAGCATTTTCACAAATACCTCTATGGGAGGAAGTTCGTTCTTCGCACAGACCATGCAGCCTTAAAATGGCTATTACAGTTCAAGAGTCCTGAGGGTCAGGTCGCAAGATGGATCGAAAGGCTGCAAATCTACGACTACGAAATACAGCATCGTAAAGGAAAACTCCACTCTAATGCGGATGCACTGTCCCGGAGACCATGCAGAACGGATTGCAAACATTGTGCGCGTCAGGAAGAACGGGAGCTGGTTTCCATCCAAAGAATGAGAGCCGAACCTGTCGCCGGCTGGAGCGTAGATCAGATCCGGAACGCTCAGAATGAAGACCCGGATATCGAGCCGATTCTGGCCTGGAAGGAGAACATGGAGAAACCGGATCATCAGAACATCTCTTACAGAAGCCCGACCTTAAAGGCATATTTTGCGCAGTGGGACTCGCTCCATGTCCAAGAAGGTGTTCTGAGAAGAAAATGGGAATCTTCCGACGGAAAGTCGTTTGTAATGCAGCTTGTCGTACCGCGGACGAGGGTCAAGGAGGTGTTACAGGAAATGCATGGCGGGGCGTCCGGAGGCCACTTGGGAGTGAATAAGACGCTAGAATAGGTACGAGCACGTTTTTATTGGTTAAAAGCGAAGGTAGATATCGAAGACTGGTGTAGAAAATGCGACGTGTGTGCAGCTAGCAAGGGTCCGAGAATCAAAACTCGAGGTAAGATGCACCAATACAACGTGGGAGCACCTTTCGAACGAATCGCCATTGACATCCCAGGGCCCTTTCCGGAAACCGACAATGGTAATCGGTATATACTCGTAGTAATGGACTACTTCAGTAAGGGGCCGGAAGCGTTTCCGATCCCTAACCAGGAAGCCAGAACCGTGGCGGAGCAGATCGTCTACAATTGGGTTAGCAGATTCGGTGTGCCCTTGGAATTGCATTCTGACCAAGGGCGGAACTTCGAGTCAAGAATCTTCCAAGAGATGTGTCAACTACTCGAAATCAAAAAGACAAGGACAACCACGCTTCATCCACAGTCGGACGGTATCTCCTACCAATGAGCCCAGAAATGAAGAAGAGTACGTGGCGGACCTTAGGGAAAGGCTTAGGGACATACACCAAAGGACCAGAAGCCAGATTAAGATAACAAGCGACCGCATGAAGACCAGGTATGATGCCAAGGCAACAACGTCAGGATTCCAGGAAGGAGATCTGGTGTGGCTGTATAATCCCCATCGCCAAAAGGGGAAATCACCTGAATTGCGGCGGAACTGGGAAGGTCCCTACAGAATAGTAACCCGCATCAACGATGTTGTCTACCGCATCCAGCGAGGACAAAGGGCCAAAATGAAAGTAGTTCATGTGGACCGACTGAGTCGATACAATGGCCGAAATGAGGATGCACTTGTTCGGGACGAACACGTCTAAGAGGGGGGCAGTGTAGCATAATAATAACTACGCTCCCTAAAAGTATGATGCAACAAATTCCGAAGTGTCTATTCGTTCTGGCAGAATTTTGGTTCGAAGTGTCCTTTCATTCGAGGTTCGTGTGTGCGGTTTCCACAGTTCATGTCTACGAAAGAGACGGATAATATCACGGATGAGAGGGAATTATAACTGCAAGAATGATTGTCATCTTGGAATTTCTCTTGTTCCAGTGGTCGAAGAATTTGCTAGAAGTTTCTGGCTATCAGAAACTTCTGCTATATGAGGACAGATGGCGATCAAAAGGGGGCAGTAGTTTTTAAACTGTGGCGAAGAGATTAGAAAAGTGATAATGGGCGAAGTTGTAATTTTGTGATAAATTGAAAGTTGAGATTTAACAAGAAGAAGTAATTAGTTTGGATTTGTGAATTAAGTAATTGAAAGGAGATAAAGTGGTTTGAGAGGACAGAGACCTTGTAAGAAAAGAATTGCGAAGAATAGTATAATGTGAACCTGAATTGTTCTATAGACTAGAAAATAAAGAAATAATTTCACAGAATATTGTTTTATCTACTCGAGCCGTAGCTCGCATATTACAATATCAATGATTGTCTCACTGCGTACACAAGATCTCTTCTGCAGAAGGCTAAACAGCTGAAACTTCAAAACAAATGCAAATATGTATGGATTAGGGACTCATCTGTACTCATTAGAAGGGGGGAAGGCGACAAAGTGATTAAAATATGCAATTATAAGGATTTTTAAAAAAAATTGTCTTGATATATCTTAAATATGAGTTTTTCTATGATTAATAATGTAACATAATAATAACTACGCTCCCTAAAAGTATAACGTAACAAATTCCGAAGTGTCTTTTCATTCTGGCAGAATTTTGGTCCGAAGTGTCCTTTCATTCGAGGTTCGTGTCTGCGGTTAAGTCTCCACAGTTCATGTCTACGAAAGAGACGGATAATATCACGGATAAGAAAGAATTATAACTGCAAGAAGTGATTGTCATCTTGGAATTATTACATTTGAATTTTTCTTGTTCCAGTGGTCGAAGAATTTGCTAGAAGTTTTTGGCTATCAGTAACTTCTGCTATATAAGGACAGATGGCGATCGGAAGGAGGCAGTTGGTTTAGAACCGTGGCGAAGAGATTGGAAAAGTGATATATGGCGAAGTTGAAATTTTGTGATAAATTGAAAGTTGAGAGTTAACAAGAAGAAGTAATTAGTTTGGATTTGTGAATTAAGTAATTGAAAGGAGATAAAGTGATTTGAGAGGAAAGAGACCTTATAAGAAAAGAATTTGCGAAGAATAGTATAGTGTGAACTTGAATTGTTTTATAGACTAGAAAATAAAGAAATAAATTTCACAGAATATCGTTTTATCTACTCGAGCCGTAGCTCGCATATTACATTGGTGTCAGAAGTGGGATAAAACTTATTCTGTGAACAACTATTTCCGTGGTGTGAAATTGCACAATAAAAAATAAAAAAACATTTCTGTGTTGAGTTAATTAGTTGCGCAAAATGGGTCGCAAATTGGGAAAACTAACTATAATTCAACTAAAGGCAGAACTCAGTAAGCGGAATCTCGACACAACTGGGGGAAATGATGCCCTACTGATTCGTCTGGAAAAAGCAGTAACGCAGGAAGGTGAAAATCCGCATGACATAGAGTTTGACGTGGAAGAGGAACCAGCAAGTACAGTAGCCGACCCGGGTATAACAAGTCTGCTCCTGCAACTTAAGTCAGTCATGGACGAACAAAAGAAAACAATGGAAGACCAAAATAAGTCTCTGGAACTTAAGCTCGATGACCAAAAGAAAGCAATAGACGACCAAAAGAATTCTCTAGAACTTAAGCTGGACGAACAAAAGAAAGCAATGGACGAACAAAAGAATTCTCTAGATGCTCTGGAAAGCAAGCTTGATGAGCAAAACAAGAACTTGGAATCCAAATTCGAAGCGATCGAAGAGAAAATCGAGAAGGTCGAGACGCAACTCGAAAAAGTCGAAACTAGATTCGATGAAAATTTTGAGAAATATGAAACTCAGTTCGGGAAGATAGAGACTCAGTCTGAAAAAGTGGATACGCAGTTCGAGATAGTAGGAAAACAAGTCGAAAATCTCGCTAAGGAGCTCAGCAACGTGAAGAGACAGAAAGCACGGGAATATTCCACTGACGGTCTGAGAAGAAAGGAAATGTAGCCTCCTATCTTCGATGGTCAAACATCATGGCCAATTTATAAAAGGCAATTCGAAGCGGCCGCAATGACCAATAGCTGGGACGATGAAGAGAAGTCTATTGCACTCACACTTGCACTGAGGGGTCCAGCTGCGGAGCTCTTGCAGACCATCCCGGAAGATAAACAGCAGAACTACGACTCTCTGGTTCAGGCTATCGAGATGCGGTTTGGGGATGAACACATGCGGCAGGTGTACAGGGTTCAGCTGCGTAGTCGAGTCCAGAAAAGGGGGGAAACGCTCCAACAGTTGCAAGCGGATATCTTTCATACCCTAAAGCCGGTGAGGAGCTTATCAACGAAATGGCGGTGGAAGCTTTTATTCAGGCCATAGAGGACAGACAACTGCAAATGGCTGTAAGGATGGCTAAAAAGCGAACACTCCCCGAGGCATTGGCATTCGCTTTGTCAATGAAAGCTGCGGACCAAGCATACCAGGGAATACACCGTGTCAGGGAAATGTCCGTCGTGGAATGCTCATGCCAGAGAACAGCCGTCATGGATGAAGACAAAGCTCGCGGAAGTCAAATCCGTTGCTGGAATTGCAACCAAATCGGACACCTACAACGGCAGTGCAGAAGTGCACCTAGACGAGGAAATTGTCCACATTGCGGAAGTAGGAGAAGCAGAGAGGAAGCATCCGGCGGTGATAACATCCATCCTGTCGGTCAGACTTCCCAAAACCAGCAGTCGGGAAATGCGTAAGGACCAACTTCGCGGGGCAGAAGTTGGTTACTGGAATCGAGGCCCCCAGGTCCACCATTCAAGTTTCGCAAACCAAACGGGGTAACAAGAGCCTGACAGTGGAGGCACTAATCAACAAGAAGAAGTGCGTAGCCACCATCGACACAGGCGCCACTGCCTCCATTGTAAGAAGAGATATCGTCAGAAGCTCCTGGCTGCACAACACCAACAGCTACTGCCTGAAGACTGCAACAGGGGAAATGGCGAAGGTGTTTGGAGAAGTTCGTCTTACGATTACTCTGGCGGGACTGACGTTCTCCCATGCGTTTCTGGTGGCAGATATATGCGACGAGTGCATCATCGGAATAGACTTCATGAAAGCAAATGAAGTAATCTTGGACATCGGGATGTAAGTGCTGAGGTATCGATATGTGGAGATTTCGATGGTGTACGGCAACGATGTCCTCTCAGGACAGTCATCAGCAAAGACGAAGTTTTGCCGCCGTCTTCAGAGACAACCATTTGGGCGAAGCTGGAAGGTGATCTTGGGAGCCACCGATTCTATTTAGTAGAACCAGACCCAGAGAAGCTTTCTCAAAACTACATCGTGGGAAAGACGTTAGTCGGACCAAAGAACACCATGGTTCCAGTGAGAGTTGAACGCGAGGCCACACACTGTCAAACTAAGGCGAGGGGAGGTGACTGGAAAATGCACGCCGATTACCGCCGTCGCAACAATATCTGAACGTGATGCTCCAAAACCTCTCCCATCACCTTGGACAGCGGAAACGAGAAAGACGATTCTCCAGTCCAGTGAGCTGAATCAGGAGCAGCGAACTATGGCAGAGAGTCTTATCAATGAGTACGCTGATGTATTTGCCTCACAGGACGGAGAATACGGCCGAACACACCTGGTACAACATCGAATAGACACTGGTGATACTAGACCAATTCGACAGCCTGCTAGGCGCCTTCCATTGGCAAAGCAGACAGAAGTTGCAGAGATGGTGTCGGCAATGGAGAAAGAAGGTCTGATTGAAAGTTTACTGGTTAAGAAGAAAGATGGCAGCACGCGGTTCTGCGTGGACTATCGGCAGCTCAATTACGCCACCAAGAAAGACAGCTATCCTCTGCCACGGATTGACGACACGCTAGCCACACTATCAGGAGCCCGATGGTTTTCCACTCTCGACTTGAAGAGTGGCTACTGGCAGGTACAGATCCATCCAGAAGACCGCCTTCACCGCAGGAAATGGGCTATGGCAATTCACGGTAATGCCATTCGGGCTGTGCAATGCTTCGGCGACTTTCGAGCGATTGGTGGAATGTGTCCTGCAAGGGTTAACATGGAAAACCTGTTTGGTATACTTGGATGATGTCATCGTCGTAGGAAAAACGTTTGCGCAACACCGAGACAATCTAAGGGATGTGTTTCAAAGGCTTCGAAGTGCCCACCTGAAGCTCAACCCCAAGAAGTGCGCCCTGTTTAGAGCGGAAGTCAAGTACCTGGGACACATAACTTCAGCGAAAGGAGTGAGAACCGATCCAGAGAAGGTCGAAGCGGTGAAAAACTGGCCAGTCCCCAAAGACAAACACCAACTAAGGAGCTTCCTGGGCCTAGCCACCTACTACAGACGGTTCGTGAAGGATTTTGCCGGGATCGCAAAAAGCCTGCACCAGTTGACGGAAAAGGGGAAAAAATTCAAATGGTCAGTTGAGTGCGAGAAGAGCTTCAAGGCACTTAAACAATGGCTATGCGATGCTCCGATACTAGCTTACCCCACTCCCGGCGAAACGTTCATTGTGGATGCAGATGCTAGTAATGTCGGGGTAGGAGCCGTACTCTCCCAGGTGCATGATGGCCAAGAGAAGGTGGTTGCGTACTTCAGCAAGGTGCCCTCTAAGCCAGAAAGGAACTACTGCGTGACAAGGCGGGCACTTCTAGCTTTGATCTTGGCTACGAAGCATTTTCACAAATACCTCTATGGGAGGAAGTTCGTTCTTCGCACAGACCATGCAGCCTTAAAATGGCTATTACAGTTCAAGAGTCCTGAGGGTCAGGTCGCAAGATGGATCGAAAGGCTGCAAATCTACGACTACGAAATACAGCATCGTAAAGGAAAACTCCACTCTAATGCGGATGCACTGTCCCGGAGACCATGCAGAACGGATTGCAAACATTGTGCGCGTCAGGAAGAACGGGAGCTGGTTTCCATCCAAAGAATGAGAGCCGAACCTGTCGCCGGCTGGAGCGTAGATCAGATCCGGAACGCTCAGAATGAAGACCCGGATATCGAGCCGATTCTGGCCTGGAAGGAGAACATGGAGAAACCGGATCATCAGAACATCTCTTACAGAAGCCCGACCTTAAAGGCATATTTTGCGCAGTGGGACTCGCTCCATGTCCAAGAAGGTGTTCTGAGAAGAAAATGGGAATCTTCCGACGGAAAGTCGTTTGTAATGCAGCTTGTCGTACCGCGGACGAGGGTCAAGGAGGTGTTACAGGAAATGCATGGCGGGGCGTCCGGAGGCCACTTGGGAGTGAATAAGACGCTAGAATAGGTACGAGCACGTTTTTATTGGTTAAAAGCGAAGGTAGATATCGAAGACTGGTGTAGAAAATGCGACGTGTGTGCAGCTAGCAAGGGTCCGAGAATCAAAACTCGAGGTAAGATGCACCAATACAACGTGGGAGCACCTTTCGAACGAATCGCCATTGACATCCCAGGGCCCTTTCCGGAAACCGACAATGGTAATCGGTATATACTCGTAGTAATGGACTACTTCAGTAAGGGGCCGGAAGCGTTTCCGATCCCTAACCAGGAAGCCAGAACCGTGGCGGAGCAGATCGTCTACAATTGGGTTAGCAGATTCGGTGTGCCCTTGGAATTGCATTCTGACCAAGGGCGGAACTTCGAGTCAAGAATCTTCCAAGAGATGTGTCAACTACTCGAAATCAAAAAGACAAGGACAACCACGCTTCATCCACAGTCGGACGGTATCTCCTACCAATGAGCCCAGAAATGAAGAAGAGTACGTGGCGGACCTTAGGGAAAGGCTTAGGGACATACACCAAAGGACCAGAAGCCAGATTAAGATAACAAGCGACCGCATGAAGACCAGGTATGATGCCAAGGCAACAACGTCAGGATTCCAGGAAGGAGATCTGGTGTGGCTGTATAATCCCCATCGCCAAAAGGGGAAATCACCTGAATTGCGGCGGAACTGGGAAGGTCCCTACAGAATAGTAACCCGCATCAACGATGTTGTCTACCGCATCCAGCGAGGACAAAGGGCCAAAATGAAAGTAGTTCATGTGGACCGACTGAGTCGATACAATGGCCGAAATGAGGATGCACTTGTTCGGGACGAACACGTCTAAGAGGGGGGCAGTGTAGCATAATAATAACTACGCTCCCTAAAAGTATGATGCAACAAATTCCGAAGTGTCTATTCATTCTGGCAGAATTTTGGTTCGAAGTGTCCTTTCATTCGAGGTTCGTGTGTGCGGTTTCCACAGTTCATGTCTACGAAAGAGACGGATAATATCACGGATGAGAGGGAATTATAACTGCAAGAATGATTGTCATCTTGGAATTTCTCTTGTTCCAGTGGTCGAAGAATTTGCTAGAAGTTTCTGGCTATCAGAAACTTCTGCTATATGAGGACAGATGGCGATCAAAAGGGGGCAGTAGTTTTTAAACTGTGGCGAAGAGATTAGAAAAGTGATAATGGGCGAAGTTGTAATTTTGTGATAAATTGAAAGTTGAGATTTAACAAGAAGAAGTAATTAGTTTGGATTTGTGAATTAAGTAATTGAAAGGAGATAAAGTGGTTTGAGAGGACAGAGACCTTGTAAGAAAAGAATTGCGAAGAATAGTATAATGTGAACCTGAATTGTTCTATAGACTAGAAAATAAAGAAATAATTTCACAGAATATTGTTTTATCTACTCGAGCCGTAGCTCGCATATTACAATATCAATGATTGTCTCACTGCGTACACAAGATCTCTTCTGCAGAAGGCTAAACAGCTGAAACTTCAAAACAAATGCAAATATGTATGGATTAGGGACTCATCTGTACTCATTAGAAGGGGGGAAGGCGACAAAGTGATTAAAATATGCAATTATAAGGATTTTTAAAAAAAATTGTCTTGATATATCTTAAATATGAGTTTTTCTATGATTAATAATGTAACATAATAATAACTACGCTCCCTAAAAGTATAACGTAACAAATTCCGAAGTGTCTTTTCATTCTGGCAGAATTTTGGTCCGAAGTGTCCTTTCATTCGAGGTTCGTGTCTGCGGTTAAGTCTCCACAGTTCATGTCTACGAAAGAGACGGATAATATCACGGATAAGAAAGAATTATAACTGCAAGAAGTGATTGTCATCTTGGAATTATTACATTTGAATTTTTCTTGTTCCAGTGGTCGAAGAATTTGCTAGAAGTTTTTGGCTATCAGTAACTTCTGCTATATAAGGACAGATGGCGATCGGAAGGAGGCAGTTGGTTTAGAACCGTGGCGAAGAGATTGGAAAAGTGATATATGGCGAAGTTGAAATTTTGTGATAAATTGAAAGTTGAGAGTTAACAAGAAGAAGTAATTAGTTTGGATTTGTGAATTAAGTAATTGAAAGGAGATAAAGTGATTTGAGAGGAAAGAGACCTTATAAGAAAAGAATTTGCGAAGAATAGTATAGTGTGAACTTGAATTGTTTTATAGACTAGAAAATAAAGAAATAAATTTCACAGAATATCGTTTTATCTACTCGAGCCGTAGCTCGCATATTACATTGGTGTCAGAAGTGGGATAAAACTTATTCTGTGAACAACTATTTCCGTGGTGTGAAATTGCACAATAAAAAAAAAAAACATTTCTGTGTTGAGTTAATTAGTTGCGCAAAATGGGTCGCAAATTGGGAAAACTAACTATAATTCAACTAAAGGCAGAACTCAGTAAGCGGAATCTCGACACAACTGGGGGAAATGATGCCCTACTGATTCGTCTGGAAAAAGCAGTAACGCAGGAAGGTGAAAATCCGCATGACATAGAGTTTGACGTGGAAGAGGAACCAGCAAGTACAGTAGCCGGCCCGGGTATAACAAGTCTGCTCCTGCAACTTAAGTCAGTCATGGACGAACAAAAGAAAACAATGGAAGACCAAAATAAGTCTCTGGAACTTAAGCTCGATGACCAAAAGAAAGCAATAGACGACCAAAAGAATTCTCTAGAACTTAAGCTGGACGAACAAAAGAAAGCAATGGACGAACAAAAGAATTCTCTAGATGCTCTGGAAAGCAAGCTTGATGAGCAAAACAAGAACTTGGAATCCAAATTCGAAGCGATCGAAGAGAAAATCGAGAAGGTCGAGACGCAACTCGAAAAAGTCGAAACTAGATTCGATGAAAATTTTGAGAAATATGAAACTCAGTTCGGGAAGATAGAGACTCAGTCTGAAAAAGTGGATACGCAGTTCGAGATAGTAGGAAAACAAGTCGAAAATCTCGCTAAGGAGCTCAGCAACGTGAAGAGACAGAAAGCACGGGAATATTCCACTGACGGTCTGAGAAGAAAGGAAATGTAGCCTCCTATCTTCGATGGTCAAACATCATGGCCAATTTATAAAAGGCAATTCGAAGCGGCCGCAATGACCAATAGCTGGGACGATGAAGAGAAGTCTATTGCACTCACACTTGCACTGAGGGGTCCAGCTGCGGAGCTCTTGCAGACCATCCCGGAAGATAAACAGCAGAACTACGACTCTCTGGTTCAGGCTATCGAGATGCGGTTTGGGGATGAACACATGCGGCAGGTGTACAGGGTTCAGCTGCGTAGTCGAGTCCAGAAAAGGGGGGAAACGCTCCAACAGTTGCAAGCGGATATCTTTCATACCCTAAAGCCGGTGAGGAGCTTATCAACGAAATGGCGGTGGAAGCTTTTATTCAGGCCATAGAGGACAGACAACTGCAAATGGCTGTAAGGATGGCTAAAAAGCGAACACTCCCCGAGGCATTGGCATTCGCTTTGTCAATGAAAGCTGCGGACCAAGCATACCAGGGAATACACCGTGTCAGGGAAATGTCCGTCGTGGAATGCTCATGCCAGAGAACAGCCGTCATGGATGAAGACAAAGCTCGCGGAAGTCAAATCCGTTGCTGGAATTGCAACCAAATCGGACACCTACAACGGCAGTGCAGAAGTGCACCTAGACGAGGAAATTGTCCACATTGCGGAAGTAGGAGAAGCAGAGAGGAAGCATCCGGCGGTGATAACATCCATCCTGTCGGTCAGACTTCCCAAAACCAGCAGTCGGGAAATGCGTAAGGACCAACTTCGCGGGGCAGAAGTTGGTTACTGGAATCGAGGCCCCCAGGTCCACCATTCAAGTTTCGCAAACCAAACGGGGTAACAAGAGCCTGACAGTGGAGGCACTAATCAACAAGAAGAAGTGCGTAGCCACCATCGACACAGGCGCCACTGCCTCCATTGTAAGAAGAGATATCGTCAGAAGCTCCTGGCTGCACAACACCAACAGCTACTGCCTGAAGACTGCAACAGGGGAAATGGCGAAGGTGTTTGGAGAAGTTCGTCTTACGATTACTCTGGCGGGACTGACGTTCTCCCATGCGTTTCTGGTGGCAGATATATGCGACGAGTGCATCATCGGAATAGACTTCATGAAAGCAAATGAAGTAATCTTGGACATCGGGATGTAAGTGCTGAGGTATCGATATGTGGAGATTTCGATGGTGTACGGCAACGATGTCCTCTCAGGACAGTCATCAGCAAAGACGAAGTTTTGCCGCCGTCTTCAGAGACAACCATTTGGGCGAAGCTGGAAGGTGATCTTGGGAGCCACCGATTCTATTTAGTAGAACCAGACCCAGAGAAGCTTTCTCAAAACTACATCGTGGGAAAGACGTTAGTCGGACCAAAGAACACCATGGTTCCAGTGAGAGTTGAACGCGAGGCCACACACTGTCAAACTAAGGCGAGGGGAGGTGACTGGAAAATGCACGCCGATTACCGCCGTCGCAACAATATCTGAACGTGATGCTCCAAAACCTCTCCCATCACCTTGGACAGCGGAAACGAGAAAGACGATTCTCCAGTCCAGTGAGCTGAATCAGGAGCAGCGAACTATGGCAGAGAGTCTTATCAATGAGTACGCTGATGTATTTGCCTCACAGGACGGAGAATACGGCCGAACACACCTGGTACAACATCGAATAGACACTGGTGATACTAGACCAATTCGACAGCCTGCTAGGCGCCTTCCATTGGCAAAGCAGACAGAAGTTGCAGAGATGGTGTCGGCAATGGAGAAAGAAGGTCTGATTGAAAGTTTACTGGTTAAGAAGAAAGATGGCAGCACGCGGTTCTGCGTGGACTATCGGCAGCTCAATTACGTCACCAAGAAAGACAGCTATCCTCTGCCACGGATTGACGACACGCTAGCCACACTATCAGGAGCCCGATGGTTTTCCACTCTCGACTTGAAGAGTGGCTACTGGCAGGTACAGATCCATCCAGAAGACCGGGAGAAAACCGCCTTCACCGCAGGAAATGGGCTATGGCAATTCACGGTAATGCCATTCGGGCTGTGCAATGCTCCGACGACTTTCGAGCGATTGATGGAGTGTGTCCTGCAAGGGTTAACATGGAAAACCTGTTTGGTATACTTGGATGATGTCATCGTCGTAGGAAAAATGTTTGCGCAACACCGAGACAATCTAAGGGATGTGTTTCAAAGGCTTCGAAGTGCCCACCTGAAGCTCAACCCCAAGAAGTGCGCAATGTTTAGAGCGGAAGTCAAGTACCTGGGACACATAATTTCAGCGAAAGGAGTGAGAACCGATCCAGAGAAGGTCGAAGCGGTGAAAAACTGGCCAGTCCCCAAAGACAAACACCAACTAAGGAGCTTCCTGGGCCTAGCCACCTACTACAGACGGTTCGTGAAGGATTTTGCCGGGATCGCAAAGAGCCTGCACCAGTTGACGGAAAACAATTCAAATGGTCAGTTGAGTGCGAGAAGAGCTTCAAGGCACTTAAACAACGGCTATGCGATGCCCCGATACTAGCTTACCCCACTCCCGGCGAAACGTTCATTGTGGATGCAGATGCTAGTAATGTCGGGGTAGGAGCCGTACTCTCCCAGATGCATGATGGCCAAGAGAAGGTGGTTGCGTACTTCAGCAAGGTGCCCTCTAAGCCAGAAAGGAACTACTGCGTGACAAGGAGAGAACTTCTAGCTTTGATCTTGGCTACGAAGCATTTTCACAAATACCTCTACGGGAGGAAGTTCGTTCTTCGCACAGACCATGCAGCCTTAAAATGGCTATTACAGTTCAAGAGTCCTGAGGGTCAGGTCGCAAGATGGATCGAAAGGCTGCAAATCTACGACTACGAAATACAGCATCGTAAAGGAAAACTCCACTCTAATGCGGATGCACTGTCCCGGAGACCATGCAGAACGGATTGTAAACATTGTGCGCGTCAGGAAGAACGGGAGCTGGTTTCCATCCAAAGAATGAGAGCCGAACCTATCGCCGGCTGGAGCATAGATCAGATCCGGAACGCTCAGAAGGAAGACCCGGATATCGAGCCGATTCTGGCCTGGAAGGAGAACATGGAGAAACCGGATCATCAGAACATCTCTTACAGAAGCCCGACCTTAAGGGCATATTTTGCGCAGTGGGACTCGCTCCATGTCCAAGAAGGTGTTCTGAGAAGAAAATGGGAATCCTCCGACGGAAAGTCGTTTGTAATGCAGCTTGTCGTACCGCGGACGAGAGTCAAGGAGGTGTTACAGGAAATGCATGGCGGGGCGTCCGGAGGCCACTAGGGAGTGAATAAGACGCTAGAATTGGTACGAGAACGTTTTTATTGGTTAAAAGCGAAGGTAGATATCGAAGACTGGTGCAGAAAATGCGACGTGTGTGCAGCTAGCAAGGGTCCGAGAATCAAAACTCGAGGTAAGATGCACCAATACAACGTGGGAGCACCTTTCGAACGAATCGCCATTGACATCCCAGGGCCCTTTCCGGAAACCGACAATGGTAATCGGTATATACTCGTAGTAATGGACTACTTCAGTAAGTGGCCGGAAGCGTTTCCGATCCCTAACCAGGAAGCGAGAACCGTGGCGGAGCAGATCGTCTACAATTGGGTTAGCAGATTCGGTGTGCCCTTGGAATTGCATTCTGACCAAGGGCGGAACTTCGAGTCAAGAATCTTCCAAGAGATGTGTCAACTACTCGGAATCAAAAAGACAAGGACAACCACGCTTCATCCACAGTCGGACGGTATGGTGGAGCGTTTCAATAGGACTTTGGACGAACATCTCTCGAAGGTCGTAGGTGACTACCAACGGGATTGGGACCGGCAGATTCCCTTGTTTTTGATGGCCTGTAGAAGTGCCGTGCATAGCACTACTCGACATACGCCGTTCGAAATCTTATTTGGTGGAATAGCTCGTTTACCCAGTGAGGTGAAATTTTGATCTCCTACCAATGAGCCCAGAAATGAAGAAGAGTACTTTTCGGACCTTAGGGAAAGGCTTAGGGACATACACCAAAGGACCAGAAGCCAGATTAAGATAACGAGCGACCGCATGAAGACCAGGTATGTGCCAAGGCAACAACGTCAGGATTCCAGGAAGGAGATCTGGTGTGGCTGTATAATCCCCATCGCCAAAAGGGGAAATCACCTGAATTGCGGCGGAACTGGGAAGGTCCCTACAGAATAGTAACCCGCATCAACGATGTTGTCTACCGCATCCAGCGAGGACCAAGGGCCAAAATGAAAGTGGTTCATGTGGACCGACTGAGTCGATACAATGGCCGAAATGAGGATGCACTTGTTCGGGACGAACACGTCTAAGAGAGGGGCAGTGTAGCATAATAATAACTACGCTCCCTAAATGTATGATGCAACAAATTCCGAAGTGTCTTTTCATTCTGGCAGAATTTTGGTTCGAAGTGTCCTTTCATTCGAGGTTCGTGTGTGAGGTTTCCACAGTTCATGTCTACGAAAGAGACGGATAATATCACGGATGAGAGGGAATTATAACTGCAAGAATGATCGTCATCTTGGAATTTCTCTTGTTCCAGTGGTCGAAGAATTTGCTAGAAGTTTCTGGCTATCAGAAACTTCTGCTATATGAGGACAGATGGCGATCAAAAGCGGGCAGTAGTTTTTAAACTGTGGCGAAGAGATTAGAAAAGTGATAATGGGCGAAGTTGTAATTTTCTGATAAATTGAAAGTTGAGATTTAACAAGAAGAAGTAATTAGTTTGGATTTGTGAATTAAGTAATTGAAAGGAGATAAAGTGGTTTGAGAGGACAGAGACCTTGTAAGAAAAGAATTGCGAAGAATAGTATAGTGTGAACCTGAATTGTTCTATAGACTAGAAAATAAAGAAATAATTTCACAGAATATTGTTTTATCTACTCGAGCCGTAGCTCGCATATTACAATATCAATGATTGTCTCACTGCGTACACAAGATCTCTTCTGCAGAAGGCTAAACAGCTGAAACTTCAAAACAAATGCAAATATGTATGGATTAGGGACTCATCTGTACTCACTAGAACGGGGGAAGGCGACAAAGTGATTAAAATATGCAATTATAAGGATTTTTTAAAAAATGGTCTTGATATATCTTAAATATGAGTTTTTCTATGATTAATAATGTAACATAATAATAACTACGCTCCCTAAAAGTATAACGCAACAAATTCCGAAGTGTCTTTTCATTCTGGCAGAATTTTGGTCCGAAGTGTCCTTTCATTCGAGGTTCGTGTCTGCGGTTAAGTCTCCACAGTTCATGTCTACGAAAGAGACGGATAATATCACGGATAAGAAAGAATTATAACTGCAAGAAGTGATTGTCATCTTGGAATTATTACATCAAAATTTTTCTTGTTCCAGTGGTCGAAGAATTTGCTAGAAGTTTCTGGCTATCAGTAACTTCTGCTATATAAGGACAGATGGCGATCGGAAGGAGGCAGTTGGTTTAGAACCGTGGCGAAGAGATTGGAAAAGTGATATTGGGCGACGTTGAAATTTTGTGATAAATTGAAAGTTGAGAGTTAACAAGAAGAAGTAATTAGTTTGGATTTGTGAATTAAGTAATTGAAAGGAGATAAAGTGATTTGAGAGGAAAGAGACCTTATAAGAAAAGAATTTGCGAAGAATAGTATAGTGTGAACTTGAATTGTTTTATAGACTAGAAAATAAAGAAATAAATTTCACAGAATATCGTTTTATCTACTCGAGCCGTAGCTCGCATATTACATTGGTGTCAGAAGTGGGATAAAACTTATTCTGTGAACAACTATTTCCGTGGTGTGAAATTGCACAATAAAAAAAAAAAACATTTCTGTGTTGAGTTAATTAGTTGCGCAAAATGGGTCGCAAATTGGGAAAACTAACTATAATTCAACTAAAGGCAGAACTCAGTAAGCGGAATCTCGACACAACTGGGGGAAATGATGCCCTACTGATTCGTCTGGAAGAAGCAGTAACGCAGGAAGGTGAAAATTCGCATGATATAGAGTTTGACGTGGAAGAGGAACCAGCAAGTAGTAGTAGTAAGTCAGTCATGGACGAACAAAAGAAAACAATGGAAGACCAAAATAAGTCTCTGGAACTTAAGCTCGATGACCAAAAGAAAGCAATAGACGACCAAAAGAATTCTCTAGAACTTAAGCTGGACGAACAAAAGAAAGCAATGGACGAACAAAAGAATTCTCTAGATGCTCTGGAAAGCAAGCTTGATGAGCAAAACAAGAACTTGGAATCCAAATTCGAAGCGATCGAAGAGAAAATCGAGAAGGTCGAGACGCAACTCGAAAAAGTCGAAACCAGATTCGATGAAAATTTTGAGAAATATGAAACTCAGTTCGGGAAGATAGAGACTCAGTCTGAAAAAGTGGATACGCAGTTCGAGATAGTAGGAAAACAAGTCGAAAATCTCGCTAAGGAGCTCAGCAACGTGAAGAGACAGAAAGCACGGGAATATTCCACTGACGGTCTGAGAAGAAAGGAAATGTAGCCTCCTATCTTCGATGGTCAAACATCATGGCCAATTTATAAAAGGCAATTCGAAGCGGCCGCAATGACCAATAGCTGGGACGATGAAGAGAAGTCTATTGCACTCACACTTGCACTGAGGGGTCCAGCTGCGGAGCTCTTGCAGACCATCCCGGAAGATAAACAGCAGAACTACGACTCTCTGGTTCAGGCTATCGAGATGCGGTTTGGAGATGAACACATGCGGCAGGTGTACAGGGTTCAGCTGCGTAGTCGAGTCCAGAAAAGGGGGGAAACGCTCCAACAGTTGCAAGCGGATATAGAGCGACTAGCCCATCTTTCATACCCTAAAGCCAGTGAGGAGCTTGTCAACGAAATGGCGGTGGAAGCTTTTATTCAGGCCATAGAGGACAGACAACTGCAAATGGCTGTAAGCCATTCAAGTTTCGCAAACCAAACGGGGTAACAAGAGCCTGACAGTGGAGGCACTAATCAACAAGAAGAAGTGCGTAGCCACCATCGACACAGGCGCCACTGCCTCCATTGTAAGAAGAGATATCGTCAGAAGCTCCTGGCTGCACAACACCAACAGCTACTGCCTGAAGACTGCAACAGGGGAAATGGCGAAGGTGTTTGGAGAAGTTCGTCTTACGATTACTCTGGCGGGATTGACGTTCTCCCATGCGTTTCTGGTGGCAGATATATGCGACGAGTGCATCATCGGAATAGACTTCATGAAAGCAAATGAAGTAATCTTGGACATCGGGATGCAAGTGCTGAGGTATCGATATGTGGGGTTTCCGATGGTGTACGGCAACGATGTCCTCTCAGGACAGTCATCAGCAAAGACGAAGTTTTGCCGCCGTCTTCAGAGACAATCACTTGGACGAAGCTGGAAGGTGATCTTGGGAGCCACCGATTCTATTTAGTAGAACCAGACCCAGAGAAGCTTTCTCAAAACTACATCGTGGGAAAGACGTTAGTCGGACCAAAGAACACCATGGTTCCAGTGAGAGTTTTGAACGCGAGGCCACACACTGTCAAACTAAGGCGAGGGGAGGTGACTGGAAAATGCACGCCGATTACCGCCGTCGCAACAATATCTGAACGTGATGCTCCAAAACCTCTCCCATCACCTTGGACAGCGGAAACGAGAAAGACGATTCTCCAGTCCAGTGAGCTGAATCAGGAGCAGCGAACTATGGCAGAGAGTCTTATCAATGAGTACGCTGATGTATTTGCCTCACAGGACGGAGAATACGGCCGAACACACCTGGTACAACATCGAATAGACACTGGTGATACTAGACCAATTCGACAGCCTGCTAGGCGCCTTCCATTGGCAAAGCAGACAGAAGTTGCAGAGATGGTGTCGGCAATGGAGAAAGAAGGTCTGATTGAAAGTTTACTGGTTAAGAAGAAAGATGGCAGCACGCGGTTCTGCGTGGACTATCGGCAGCTCAATTACGTCACCAAGAAAGACAGCTATCCTCTGCCACGGATTGACGACACGCTAGCCACACTATCAGGAGCCCGATGGTTTTCCACTCTCGACTTGAAGTGTGGCTACTGGCAGGTACAGATCCATCCAGAAGACCGGGAGAAAACCGCCTTCACCGCAGGAAATGGGCTATGGCAATTCACGGTAATGCCATTCGGGCTGTGCAATGCTCCGACGACTTTCGAGCGATTGATGGAGTGTGTCCTGCAAGGGTTAACATGGAAAACCTGTTTGGTATACTTGGATGATGTCATCGTCGTAGGAAAAATGTTTGCGCAACACCGAGACAATCTAAGGGATGTGTTTCAAAGGCTTCGAAGTGCCCACCTGAAGCTCAACCCCAAGAAGTGCGCAATGTTTAGAGCGGAAGTCAAGTACCTGGGACACATAATTTCAGCGAAAGGAGTGAGAACCGATCCAGAGAAGGTCGAAGCGGTGAAAAACTGGCCAGTCCCCAAAGACAAACACCAACTAAGGAGCTTCCTGGGCCTAGCCACCTACTACAGACGGTTCGTGAAGGATTTTGCCGGGATCGCAAAGAGCCTGCACCAGTTGACGGAAAACAATTCAAATGGTCAGTTGAGTGCGAGAAGAGCTTCAAGGCACTTAAACAACGGCTATGCGATGCCCCGATACTAGCTTACCCCACTCCCGGCGAAACGTTCATTGTGGATGCAGATGCTAGTAATGTCGGGGTAGGAGCCGTACTCTCCCAGATGCATGATGGCCAAGAGAAGGTGGTTGCGTACTTCAGCAAGGTGCCCTCTAAGCCAGAAAGGAACTACTGCGTGACAAGGAGAGAACTTCTAGCTTTGATCTTGGCTACGAAGCATTTTCACAAATACCTCTACGGGAGGAAGTTCGTTCTTCGCACAGACCATGCAGCCTTAAAATGGCTATTACAGTTCAAGAGTCCTGAGGGTCAGGTCGCAAGATGGATCGAAAGGCTGCAAATCTACGACTACGAAATACAGCATCGTAAAGGAAAACTCCACTCTAATGCGGATGCACTGTCCCGGAGACCATGCAGAACGGATTGTAAACATTGTGCGCGTCAGGAAGAACGGGAGCTGGTTTCCATCCAAAGAATGAGAGCCGAACCTATCGCCGGCTGGAGCATAGATCAGATCCGGAACGCTCAGAAGGAAGACCCGGATATCGAGCCGATTCTGGCCTGGAAGGAGAACATGGAGAAACCGGATCATCAGAACATCTCTTACAGAAGCCCGACCTTAAGGGCATATTTTGCGCAGTGGGACTCGCTCCATGTCCAAGAAGGTGTTCTGAGAAGAAAATGGGAATCCTCCGACGGAAAGTCGTTTGTAATGCAGCTTGTCGTACCGCGGACGAGAGTCAAGGAGGTGTTACAGGAAATGCATGGCGGGGCGTCCGGAGGCCACTAGGGAGTGAATAAGACGCTAGAATAGGTACGAGAACGTTTTTATTGGTTAAAAGCGAAGGTAGATATCGAAGACTGGTGCAGAAAATGCGACGTGTGTGCAGCTAGCAAGGGTCCGAGAATCAAAACTCGAGGTAAGATGCACCAATACAACGTGGGAGCACCTTTCGAACGAATCGCCATTGACATCCCAGGGCCCTTTCCGGAAACCGACAATGGTAATCGGTATATACTCGTAGTAATGGACTACTTCAGTAAGTGGTCGGAAGCGTTTCCGATCCCTAACCAGGAAGCGAGAACCGTGGCGGAGCAGATCGTCTACAATTGGGTTAGCAGATTCGGTGTGCCCTTGGAATTGCATTCTGACCAAGGGCGGAACTTCGAGTCAAGAATCTTCCAAGAGATGTGTCAACTACTCGGAATCAAAAAGACAAGGACAACCACGCTTCATCCACAGTCGGACGGTATGGTGGAGCGTTTCAATAGGACTTTGGACGAACATCTCTCGAAGGTCGTAGGTGACTACCAACGGGATTGGGACCGGCAGATTCCCTTGTTTTTGATGGCCTGTAGAAGTGCCGTGCATAGCACTACTCGACATACGCCGTTCGAAATCTTATTTGGTGGAATAGCTCGTTTACCCAGTGAGGTGAAATTTTGATCTCCTACCAATGAGCCCAGAAATGAAGAAGAGTACTTTTCGGACCTTAGGGAAAGGCTTAGGGACATACACCAAAGGACCAGAAGCCAGATTAAGATAACGAGCGACCGCATGAAGACCAGGTATGTGCCAAGGCAACAACGTCAGGATTCCAGGAAGGAGATCTGGTGTGGCTGTATAATCCCCATCGCCAAAAGGGGAAATCACCTGAATTGCGGCGGAACTGGGAAGGTCCCTACAGAATAGTAACCCGCATCAACGATGTTGTCTACCGCATCCAGCGAGGACCAAGGGCCAAAATGAAAGTGGTTCATGTGGACCGACTGAGTCGATACAATGGCCGAAATGAGGATGCACTTGTTCGGGACGAACACGTCTAAGAGAGGGGCAGTGTAGCATAATAATAACTACGCTCCCTAAATGTATGATGCAACAAATTCCGAAGTGTCTTTTCATTCTGGCAGAATTTTGGTTCGAAGTGTCCTTTCATTCGAGGTTCGTGTGTGAGGTTTCCACAGTTCATGTCTACGAAAGAGACGGATAATATCACGGATGAGAGGGAATTATAACTGCAAGAATGATCGTCATCTTGGAATTTCTCTTGTTCCAGTGGTCGAAGAATTTGCTAGAAGTTTCTGGCTATCAGAAACTTCTGCTATATGAGGACAGATGGCGATCAAAAGCGGGCAGTAGTTTTTAAACTGTGGCGAAGAGATTAGAAAAGTGATAATGGGCGAAGTTGTAATTTTCTGATAAATTGAAAGTTGAGATTTAACAAGAAGAAGTAATTAGTTTGGATTTGTGAATTAAGTAATTGAAAGGAGATAAAGTGGTTTGAGAGGACAGAGACCTTGTAAGAAAAGAATTGCGAAGAATAGTATAGTGTGAACCTGAATTGTTCTATAGACTAGAAAATAAAGAAATAATTTCACAGAATATTGTTTTATCTACTCGAGCCGTAGCTCGCATATTACAATATCAATGATTGTCTCACTGCGTACACAAGATCTCTTCTGCAGAAGGCTAAACAGCTGAAACTTCAAAACAAATGCAAATATGTATGGATTAGGGACTCATCTGTACTCACTAGAACGGGGGAAGGCGACAAAGTGATTAAAATATGCAATTATAAGGATTTTTTAAAAAATGGTCTTGATATATCTTAAATATGAGTTTTTCTATGATTAATAATGTAACATAATAATAACTACGCTCCCTAAAAGTATAACGCAACAAATTCCGAAGTGTCTTTTCATTCTGGCAGAATTTTGGTCCGAAGTGTCCTTTCATTCGAGGTTCGTGTCTGCGGTTAAGTCTCCACAGTTCATGTCTACGAAAGAGACGGATAATATCACGGATAAGAAAGAATTATAACTGCAAGAAGTGATTGTCATCTTGGAATTATTACATTTGAATTTTTCTTGTTCCAGTGGTCGAAGAATTTGCTAGAAGTTTTTGGCTATCAGTAACTTCTGCTATATAAGGACAGATGGCGATCGGAAGGAGGCAGTTGGTTTAGAACCGTGGCGAAGAGATTGGAAAAGTGATATATGGCGAAGTTGAAATTTTGTGATAAATTGAAAGTTGAGAGTTAACAAGAAGAAGTAATTAGTTTGGATTTGTGAATTAAGTAATTGAAAGGAGATAAAGTGATTTGAGAGGAAAGAGACCTTATAAGAAAAGAATTTGCGAAGAATAGTATAGTGTGAACTTGAATTGTTTTATAGACTAGAAAATAAAGAAATAAATTTCACAGAATATCGTTTTATCTACTCGAGCCGTAGCTCGCATATTACATTGGTGTCAGAAGTGGGATAAAACTTATTCTGTGAACAACTATTTCCGTGGTGTGAAATTGCACAATAAAAAAAAAAAACATTTCTGTGTTGAGTTAATTAGTTGCGCAAAATGGGTCGCAAATTGGGAAAACTAACTATAATTCAACTAAAGGCAGAACTCAGTAAGCGGAATCTCGACACAACTGGGGGAAATGATGCCCTACTGATTCGTCTGGAAGAAGCAGTAACGCAGGAAGGTGAAAATTCGCATGATATAGAGTTTGACGTGGAAGAGGAACCAGCAAGTAGTAGTAGTAAGTCAGTCATGGACGAACAAAAGAAAACAATGGAAGACCAAAATAAGTCTCTGGAACTTAAGCTCGATGACCAAAAGAAAGCAATAGACGACCAAAAGAATTCTCTAGAACTTAAGCTGGACGAACAAAAGAAAGCAATGGACGAACAAAAGAATTCTCTAGATGCTCTGGAAAGCAAGCTTGATGAGCAAAACAAGAACTTGGAATCCAAATTCGAAGCGATCGAAGAGAAAATCGAGAAGGTCGAGACGCAACTCGAAAAAGTCGAAACCAGATTCGATGAAAATTTTGAGAAATATGAAACTCAGTTCGGGAAGATAGAGACTCAGTCTGAAAAAGTGGATACGCAGTTCGAGATAGTAGGAAAACAAGTCGAAAATCTCGCTAAGGAGCTCAGCAACGTGAAGAGACAGAAAGCACGGGAATATTCCACTGACGGTCTGAGAAGAAAGGAAATGTAGCCTCCTATCTTCGATGGTCAAACATCATGGCCAATTTATAAAAGGCAATTCGAAGCGGCCGCAATGACCAATAGCTGGGACGATGAAGAGAAGTCTATTGCACTCACACTTGCACTGAGGGGTCCAGCTGCGGAGCTCTTGCAGACCATCCCGGAAGATAAACAGCAGAACTACGACTCTCTGGTTCAGGCTATCGAGATGCGGTTTGGAGATGAACACATGCGGCAGGTGTACAGGGTTCAGCTGCGTAGTCGAGTCCAGAAAAGGGGGGAAACGCTCCAACAGTTGCAAGCGGATATAGAGCGACTAGCCCATCTTTCATACCCTAAAGCCAGTGAGGAGCTTGTCAACGAAATGGCGGTGGAAGCTTTTATTCAGGCCATAGAGGACAGACAACTGCAAATGGCTGTAAGCCATTCAAGTTTCGCAAACCAAACGGGGTAACAAGAGCCTGACAGTGGAGGCACTAATCAACAAGAAGAAGTGCGTAGCCACCATCGACACAGGTGCCACTGCCTCCATTGTAAGAAGAGATATCGTCAAAAGCTCCTGGCTGCACAACACCAACAGCTACTGCCTGAAGACTGCAACAGGGGAAATGGCGAAGGTATTTGGAGAAGTTCGTCTTACGATTACTCTGGCAGGACTGACGTTCTCCCATGCGTTTCTGGTGGCAGATATATGCGACGAGTGCATCATCGGAGTAGACTTCATGAAAGCAAATGAAGTAATCTTGGACATCGGGATGCAAGTACTGAGGTATCGAAATGTGGAGATTCCGATGGTGTACGGAAATGAGAATGCCGTAACTCTCAGGACAGTCATCAGCAAAGACGAAGTTTTGCCGCCGTCTTCAGAGACAATCATTTGGACGAAGCTGGAAGGTGATCTTGGGAGCCACCGATTCTACATAGTAGAACCAGACCCAGAGAAGAATTCTCAAGACTACATCGTGGGAAAGACGTTAGTCGAACCAAAGAACACCATGGTTCCAGTGAGGGTTTTGAACGCAAGACCACACACTGTCAAACTAAGGCGAGGGGAGGTGACTGGAAAATGCACGCCGATTACCGCCGTCGCAACAATATCTGAACGTGATGCTCCAAAACCTCTCCCATCACCTTGGACAGCGGAAACGAGAAAGACGATTCTCCAGTCCAGTGAGCTGAATCAGGAGCAGCGAACTATGGCAGAGAGTCTTATCAGGACGGAGAATACGGCCGAACACACCTGGTACAACATCGAATAGACACTGGTGATACTAGACCAATTCGTCAGCCTGCTAGGCGCCTTCCATTGGCAAAGCAGACAGAAGTTGCAGAGATGGTGTCGGCAATGGAGAAAGAAGGTCTGATTGAAAGTTCCAAAAGTCCGTGGGCATCACCGGTTGTACTGGTTAAGAAGAAAGATGGCAGCACGCGGTTCTGCGTGGACTATCGGCAGCTCAATTACGTCACCAAGAAAGACAGCTATCCTCTGCCACGGATTTACGGCACGCTAGACACACTATCAGGAGCCCGATGGTTTTCCACTCTCGACTTGAAGAGTGGCTACTGGCAGGTACAGATCCATCAAGAAGACCGGGAGAAAACCGCCTTCACCGCAGGGAATGGGCTATGGCAATTCACGGTAATGCTATTCGGGCTGTGCAATGCTCCAGCGACTTTCGAGCGATTGATGGAATGTGTCCTGCAAGGGTTAACATGGAAAACCTGTTTGGTATACTTGGATGATGTCATCGTTGTAGGAAAAACGTTTGCGCAACACCGAGACCATCGAAGGGATGTGTTTCAAAGGCTTCGAAGTGCCCACCTGAAGCTCAACCCCAAGTAGTGCGCCCTGTTTAGAGCGGAAGTCAAGTACTTGGGGCACATAATTTCAGCGAAAGGAGTGAGAACCGATCCAGAGAAGGTCGAAGCGGTGAAAAACTGGCCAGTCCCCAAAGACAAACACCAACTAAGGAGGGACCTAGCCACCTACTACAGACGGTTCGTGAATTTTGCCGGGATCGCAAAGAGCCTGCACCAGTTGACGGAAAAGGGAAATCAATTCAAATGGTCAATTGAGTACGAGAAGGGCTTCAAGGCACTTGAACAACGGCTATGCGATGCCCCGATACTAGCTTACCCCACTCCCGGGGAAACGTTCATTGTGGATGCAGATGCTAGTGATGTCGGGGTAGGAGCCGTACTCTCCCAGGTGCATGATGGCCAAGAGAAGGTGGTTCCGTACTTCAGCAAGGTGCTCTCTAAGCCAGAAAGGAACTACTGCGTGACAAGGAGAGAACTTCTAGCTTTGATCTTGGCTACGAAGCATTTTCACAAATACCTCTATGGGAGGAAGTTCGTTCTTCGCACAGACCATGCAGCCTTAAAATGGCTATTACAGTTCAAAAGTCCTGAGGGTCAGGTCGCGAGGTGGATCGAAAGGCTGCAAATCTACGACTACGAAATACAGCATCGTAAAGGAAAACTCCACTCTAATGCGGATGCACTGTCCCGGAGACCATGCAGAACGGATTGTAAACATTGTGCGCGTCAGGAAGAACGGGAGCTGGTTTCCATCCAAAGAATGAGAGCCGAACCTATCGCCGGCTGGAGCATAGATCAGATCCGGAACGCTCAGAAGGAAGACCCGGATATCGAGCCGATTCTGGCCTGGAAGGAGAACATGGAGAAACCGGATCATCAGAACATCTCTTACAGAAGCCCGACCTTAAGGGCATATTTTGCGCAGTGGGACTCGCTCCATGTCCAAGAAGGTGTTCTGAGAAGAAAATGGGAATCCTCCGACGGAAAGTCGTTTGTAATGCAGCTTGTCGTACCGCGGACGAGGGTCAAGGAGGTGTTACAGGAAATGCATGGCGGGGCGTCCGGAGGCCACTAGGGAGTGAATAAGACGCTAGAATAGGTACGAGAACGTTTTTATTGGTTAAAAGCGAAGGTAGATATCGAAGACTGGTGCAGAAAATGCGACGTGTGTGCAGCTAGCAAGGGTCCGAGAATCAAAACTCGAGGTAAGATGCACCAATACAACGTGGGAGCACCTTTCGAACGAATCGCCATTGACATCCCAGGGCCCTTTCCGGAAACCGACAATGGTAATCGGTATATACTCGTAGTAATGGACTACTTCAGTAAGTGGCCGGAAGCGTTTCCGATCCCTAACCAGGAAGCCAGAACCGTGGCGGAGCAGATCGTCTACAATTGGGTTAGCAGATTCGGTGTGCCCTTGGAATTGCATTCTGACCAAGGGCGGAACTTCGAGTCAAGAATCTTCCAAGAGATGTGTCAACTACTCGGAATCAAAAAGACAAGGACAACCACGCTTCATCCACAGTCGGACGGTATGGTGGAGCGTTTCAATAGGACTTTGGACGAACATCTCTCGAAGGTCGTAGGTGACTACCAACGGGATTGGGACCGGCAGATTCCCTTGTTTTTGATGGCCTATAGAAGTGCCGTGCATAGCACTACTCGACATACGCCGTTCGAAATCTTATTTGGTGGAATAGCTCGTTTACCCAGTGAGGTGAAATTTTGATCTCCTACCAATGAGCCCAGATGGGTCTACCGCATCCAGCGAGGACCAAGGGCCAAAATGAAAGTGGTTCATGTGGACCGACTGAGTCGATACAATGGCCGAAATGTGGATGCACTTGTTCGGGACGAACACGTCTAAGAGGGGGGCAGTGTAACATAATAATAACTACGCTCCCTAAAAGTATAACGCAACAAATTCCGAAGTGTCTTTTCATTCTGGCAGAATTTTGGTCCGAAGTGTCCTTTCATTCGAGGTTCGTGTCTGCGGTTAAGTCTCCACAGTTCATGTCTACGAAAGAGACGGATAATATCACGGATAAGAAAGAATTATAACTGCAAGAAGTGATTGTCATCTTGGAATTATTACATCAAAATTTTTCTTGTTCCAGTGGTCGAAGAATTTGCTAGAAGTTTCTGGCTATAAGAAACTTTTGCTATATAAGGACAGATGGCGATCGAAAGGAGGCAGTTGGTTTAGAACCGTGGCGAAGAGATTGGAAAAGTGATAATGGGCGAAGTTGAAATTTTGTGATAAATTGAAAGTTGAGAGTTAACAAGAGAAAGGAGATAAAGTGATTTGAGAGGAAAGAGACCCTGTAAGAAAAGAATTTGCGAAGAATAGTATAGTGTGAACTTGAATTGTTTTATAGACTAGAAAATAAAAAAATAAATTTCACAGAATATCGTTTTATCTACTCGAGCCGTAGCTCGCATATTACAATAATAATAACATTACAATTTCCTTATTAGATCCTAATAATAATAATAGAAGTAATACTAGTTTTTCCTCTTCTGATAATGATGCCATGAATTGCTTTTGTATTGATCATCCTTACATGAAATCGTATACAGGTTTATCAATCATTCACCAAAATATTCGTAGTTTACGTAAAAATTTTGATGTTTTTCTAGCTCATCTCGCATCCCTAGATCATTTACCAGATTTCATATTCGTCTCCGAAATATGGATCTATGAATTTGAGGTTTCTAACTTTTGTATTCCCAATTTTACTTTCGCGGCAACTTGCAATGATTCTTATTCAGCTGGTGGAGTGGCGGTCTTTATAGGAGTGATATTGTGTGTGATATTTTAAAACCTGATCTTAAAAGTGCTGATTCAATTTGTTTAAATTTTGAATTATCTGGCGTTCATTACAGTTTTGTTGGAGTATACAGATTGCATTTATACACTATTAATGCTTTTGTGGTGGAATTTTCTGGGTTTTTGGAGTCTCAAAGTTGCAAAAATCAAATCTTTTTAGGAGATTTTAACGTTGACCTTTTGTCTAATTCACCTGATGCTGATAACTTCCTGGCGGTCCTATCTTCATTTGGCTTTAGCTCTTTGGTGAACAAACCTACCAGAGGACCATCTTGCTTGGACCATATATTTATAAGATTGCATAAGAACAATGATATTACTTACAAAACAGAAGTACACGATCTTAAGATAACTGATCACAGCGTAACCACCATTCAGATTGAGAGTTGTGTTACAAGGAATAAACAGTCCTACGTAAATACATTTCAAAAAATTATTTTTCTGTTGTTTCAACAAAAATAAAAAAAAAGTTAAAAAGACTAAAACAGTGGATGAATTTATCACTACTCAAGAAAATTAATTTCAAGAACAAACTTGGTGTTAAAGTAAAGAAGTATCCTCACAACATTAGACTTAAAAGATGTTATGATATACTTTGCAATGAACTTAAAACTGAAATTCCTCGCTGTAGAGATAATTATTTTAGAAAGAGACTTGCTGTTAATATAGGTAACTCCAAAAAAGAATGGGAAGTTGTTAACGAAATCTTAAATAAAAAGAAGCCTCAAGCTGATATTTCTATAAAAAATGGTAGCACTGTAGTTAATGACCCTTCAAAAGTGGCAAATTTATTTAATGATTATTTTTCCAACATAACTCATAACATTAATAACACTCCTCTTTCGAGGTCATGTCAATGTACTGATAATATTATTCTAGATTCCTTTAACACCGAAAGCTTTTTCTTCGATAATTTTTCCTCATTGGAGATTCATAAAATTGTAATGTCTCTCAAAACTTCCAATTCATCACCCAATGATATGATTTCCAATAAAATTTTAAAAAATATTTCGTACTATGTTTCTGATGTCTTGAGTTATATCTTTAATCTTAGTGTAGAAAAAAGAGTTTTTCCAGATGCACTCAAGATAGCAATTGTTATTCCGTTGTACAAAAAAGGAGAAACTACGAGTCTCAACAATTACCGTCCTATTTCTCTTTTACCAGTTTTTTCTAAAGTTTTTGAAAAAGGTATGAAATCAAGAATGCTATCCTTTTTGGACAAAAGTAAATTTTTTAGTGATTCCCAATTTGGATTCAGAAATGGAAGATCGACAGAAGAAGCTGTTTTGAGACTGTGTGGCGAACTTTATAATAGCTTGAACGAATCTTAGATTGCTGTCTCCCTGTTTATTGATATAACAAAGGCTTTCGACATGGTAGATCATGGTTTGCTACTCCAGAAACTGTATAAGGCAGGTTTTCGAGGGTTTGTTTATGATTGGCTTGCATCTTATCTCAGAGACCGCAAGCAAAAAGTTAAGACTCAGGATAATTTGAAAAATGTATAAACATAGGTGTTCCTCAAGGTTCAAGTTTTGGGCCCAATCCTGTTCTTAATTTTTGAGAATTCACTTTTCGTACAACGTTTTAAAGGCAAAATAACAGCCTTTGCTGATGACACTGCTTTATCCTACTCTGAAAAAAACTATTTCAATTTGTGTATTATGACTTAGAAATTCTGCGCAAATGGTTTTTTTTACATAAACTAATTATAAGTGAAAAAACAAAATTCATGATATTCAACATTTTGGATTCTGTCTGTGAAGATATGGTGTTGACTTATCATTCACCTAGTTTTCCTAAATATAATTTAAATGTTTGTCCACATCAATCTTGTAAGACCACTTATAACGCAACTACAAAGTGTTCTGTTGGTTGCTTTAATATCGAACGTGTTGACAGCTTTAAATATTTAGGAATTATATTGGATAACAGGTTAAGCTGGAAAGACCACACTTCAAATTTGACGCAATACTTAAACAACGTTTTGAGACAGTCCTATCACCTCAGCCTTTATTGTAGTCAGCATGTTTTAAAATTAGTCTATAATAGTTTATTTAAATCTAAGCTGCAATATGGGCTGACCTGTTGGGGAGGTACTCACTTCAATAAAATTGAACCTTTGCTTACTAAGCAAAAGCATGCGATTCGTATTTTGTGTAGAGTTAACCGCAGAACTCATAGCTTTGAGTTATTTAAAAACCTTAAAGTTCTTCCACTTAAGCATTTATATTTTATAAAGTTTTGAAAACAATTTTTGAAAATTCCGGGTATTCTGCCTCAAGAATGTATGGTTCCCATAATTTACGTGTAAATAACCAGAATTTAGTAAATGTATCCAACATAAAAAAAATCACACTTTTCTCTCTTCTATAAGGTCACTGCGCCTCGATTATTCAATAGTTTACCTGTAGGTCTGAGATGCGAGAGACGTAAATCAGTTTTCTTAAAAAACTTAAAATCTTTACTTTTTTTCTTTCAATCATGATGAAATAGATTCATTATTAAATGTAATAGTTTGATCTGTTGAATTATTTGTTTTTTGAATTGCATTAACCACACAATTGTAACAATTAGAAGTTTACTTTGTTTTATTTTCTTTTTATAATTCATATTGACCCCCATCAATATTGACTTAAACATAATTCAAAATCTAATGGTACTTTCGCCTCTTGTCTTTTGGCAATTGGATGTTCCTAACTGTTACATTGAGATTTAATGCACTTTTTTAAAATAGTTATTTTTCTGTACATAGTAATAATAAAAAGAATGTTAGCCTTAAGTTCTTCATGAAACAAAGTTTTAAATAAATAAAAAAAAAAAAATTAAATAATCGTGCTGTTCCCTTGAGAAATCTTTTACCAAAGATAAATTTGTTTCTGTCATCCAAGTCCAGAACTTTTGAGTACTCTTCGAACTGCTCGATCCATCGATGAACGGAAAAGTTGTCATCTCCACTGAAAGCAGGTATGAATCTTCGATGTCCTTGAAGTTGTAGCTAGAAGTCGACCTTGGGACAGATTCTACCTCACATTCTGCCTCATTCAATTGCAGTTCACGTAATTTCCGTTTCAGCTTCAGAATCTCCTCCTTTTTCTTACACATCCTCTGCAACTTTTCTATTTCTTCATTGAGTTGCTCCTCATCCTCACTATCTTCATCAAGCACGTTGTTTTCCGGTGGTATTGGGTCATCAGCAGTTGGATCTTTGTTAGTCGAAGAAAACTCCTGCATCAAATTGTCAAAGTGTTCCTCCGAGAAATCTTGAACTGCTTCTTGAATTCGCATTCTAAGTTCCGCTTTAGTACCGGTAGTCGGAAACTTTAACGATCTGAGAATGTTTTTAAGTCTACAAACAGTCAAAGATTCCAAAAATTCCATCCACTTTTCAGACACAATTAAACTTTTAATTACAATAAGCGGAATAAACTTTTGAGCGAAAAAAAACACAGTATCAATCTTCGGCGATCACTACACTGTACAGTTGATTCTTTTACCGAATCCCACTTCTGAGAATTGTAGGGGAGAGAAAAAACACGAAGAAAAAAAAAACAATTTGATGACTTATGTGTTATCTTTATTTTGAATGACTGTTAGAGACATGCACTGGTATTTATGGGGTTTTTTTCGGGTATATTTGCTTACATTACAATTTACTTTGAATGTGAACAATATAGGAGAGTTTAAAATTACTATGCGACATGCATTATTCGCTTAATAAAAGTTTAATATTACATTATTTCTGTGGGAATACAAAAACCAAATGAGAAAGTTTAGGATTACGTTATATCTGTGGGAATGCAAAAGCTAAATGAAAAGGTTTACAATTTCTTATCTTGCCATTGAACTTTAAGAATGAGACATTGATGTATGTATGACTGCTTGCTATGGGTACGTATCTGGGTACGTAACTCGCGCGACAAAGATTTATATCTTATACTATTACAGGACTTGGGCATTGTGAAGAAGAGAGAGAGAGAGAGAAAGAAAGAAACTCCAAGGGTGGTGTCCAGATAACTGGGGAACTTGCTTGTTTTGCTTTTGTCGTTGCTCATGATTCACAGTATTTTTTTCCGATCTCCTGATGTCATTATCACCATCAAGTTGCATTTTCAGCCATATGACCACTCTACTGCCAGTGTTATGCCTTCGCAGTAGAATTGACTTAGCTTTCGCAATTGATCGACTTTTTTATTTATTTCATGTGAAATAAATAGATGAGTCTTGACATCAGGATTTGAACCGTGGACTAGTGAACCAACAGCGTGACAAGCGATGATGTTACCACTACACCACGGCCACCCTTAAAAGTAAAAGTACCAAGGAATTGTACTGAAAAGAAAAAAAATAAGTACGAAGTAATTGTTCTTGTACTTGTATTTGTACTTGAATTTTACAGCTCTGGATACAAGGCACCTGCTCATCAGCGCTTAAGATGACATCCTAAGGCATGAAAAATGTTGGTTCCCAACAAAGAAATCCTCACGTACAATCCGGAGCACTATGCACGAGGGCGACAAGATCAACATCAACCTGAAACAAGACACAACTGGGAGGGTGAAAGCGTGGTTGTACATTCGACTGGCTGCTGGAATGTGTAGACAATAGTGGCCTCGAATCGAAACTGAACATTACCAGCAGCTAGTCCTAATGGACAGAACACGAAGTAATTAGCACAATCACTAAACAGAATTACTTTGCACAACAACCAAAATAAGGAGTCTACCAACGACTTAACAGGCACGAACTGTCAAATGAGTCGAGCAGGACTTTAATGATCGGAATGTCTCACTTCAACACCCAGGGAAGATGTCCAGGAAAGATATTGTCGGTCTCTCCAAAAAAACGAAAGCTTTCATTATGGCCGAATCAGCACTGGAATACACCACACGTCCTACTCCAACCTCAACTCCGAAAAAGGGGGGCATTGTTATCAAGGGAGAGAAAGTTAGTGTACATTGTATGATAGTAAATATGTTTGTATTAGTATTAACACCTATCCAAAGAGAAAGGATAAAGAGCAGCTAGTTTTATCATATTAAATACAATATATGTAAAGAAAAAAAGAGTACTAGGTCACTCACCCAGCACTGTATCACAGCTGATCGATGTACATAAGAACAGAGATTTCCTTTGAAGAACGTAATAAAATTTAAATCACTCATTCAACAACTTAAGAGTTCGCAACAATAAAGTTTTATAAGGTTTTAATTTAGTAGTTTTCATTCCGCACCAGATTTTCGCCAATTGGCCGTTCGCCTAACTGACCAATTTAACATTTTGGGAAGCATCTTTTTCCAATCAATAAACCGAATTATAAACAATCCTTGGAGGCACAGGATACTAAAAACTACAAAGTAAATACAAATGATACAAAATCATCACCACGAGTACAGCATGAGTATCCAGCGCAGTTGGAAAATAGGGCAATAGATGTGCCACTTGTGATCTATGGAGTCATTCTATCATCAAATGTCCTAAGTTTATCCAGTCCTCCCCAAAAAAAGATTTAAGCAAGTGAAGGATTTCAGCAGGTACATCAACAGCTTAACATTTGGTTATCAGGCCTCAAATAGAACTTCTGGACACTGCACTAAATGCACACTATACCCTGCTTCACGTCCAAACAACAGAGGTCCAACAGAAAATTGTAGCTCAAAGTCCAACGATTGACAATAAAACCAGTCTGTCAACAACCAATTCAGACGGTGCAGCATCAACATATGTTTTCGTGGAAACGGCTGTTATTAATGTACTCACTCGGAATAGCAGCCCCACCAAGGAAAGAGCATTTCTAGATTCGGGATCTCAAATGAGTTTCATCACAGAGAAATTAGCAAATCAACTACGACTAATTTCAAAGAATGAATCATTGCAGGTTTCGGGAATGAGAAATACACCCAACCAAATCAGTAAGATGGTTAATATTTGCCTTCAATCTCACGTTACTGGACACAGCGCGAATTTACAAATTTATGTCTTGAAAACTATAACTTCACGACTATAACAAGGACAAATTCTGGTCGTTACATCGTTAAGAATGAAAAAGTGTTGAAACGGATTAAGAAATTAAGTGCCTATGATTGTTAGACCAGTGATAAGAAATGGATTACAACATAAATGAATTAAACTTAGATTTTAGGGTAATGGATGATTTTAGCGACATCGAAAAAAATGAAAAAAATGAAATAAACTTTCGCTATATGTCTAAACAAAAGGTCCATGAGAAAGAATTGGGATAATTTTTTAGGACAGTTAGTCATTGACTATTAAGAGATGGTGGCTGCAAAGGGGCTGGTCAATGTAATTAAAGAACCAACGAGCCGTGATATACGGATCGGCAGCGCGACATTGATTGATCAGATTCTAGTGAGCATACCTGTGCAGTTTATGTTTTCAAGGCTTATCGAATCTTGCATATCGGATCACTATGCCACCTTCTACGGGACGTTTACAAAAATAGAGGCTAACCTAAACACAAACAAGAACGAGCGGATCCGGAATCATGTCGTAAATGAATTGATAAAAGCCACGGACTGGGAACCGGTACTTTTGGAGCAGAATGTAGACGTAATGTACTGCAACTTCGCCGAAAAAATGCGTGCAATATATGAGTGCGCGACAGTTAAAAATAGCTATAAAAGAAACAGGATTCAACACCCGTGGATAACACCTGAGCTGAAAGAGATATGTGGGAGGCGCGATCAGCTGTGCAGAAGATGGAAAAATAATAGACTTTGCGCCTCGTATGAAGAAGAATACAAACAATACCGTAACAGACTAAATAAAGAAATCCAGTTAAGACAAAGTTGCTGTTACAAAAGAACTTTTGCAACAGTTAGAGGTGATCCAAGAAAGACCTGGAACCTTGTTAACGAAAAAATTGGGAGAAGCAAAATGTCTGTGGATCAGCAGATCCTTGAGAATTTCGGTGATAAAAGCATCAATGAGGTCATCGATGAGTTTTCGGATTAATTCTCCAAAGAAGCAACAAACATAATCCACAGATGAGAGAACACTAGTTCGATCCATGTGAATAGCAGCATCACGAACTAAATATATTTGCAGCACACTAGTGTTAATGAGATAGTGAATATATTACATAAGTTAAATGCGAGTAAGGAATCTGGGATCGATGGAATAAGGTCAGTGGACCTAAAAGCGAATGCCGGAACCTTTGGACTGATACTCGCAAAAATAATCAATAGCAGTTTGGATCAATGTGTTATTCCAAAAATGCTCAAAACAGCTATTGTAATTGTCCGATTTACAAAAGAGGAACAAAAAATAACATTAAAAACTACAGGCCAATTTCAATCTTGCCCGTTGTAGAAAAATGTCTTGAGAAAATTGTTGTAAATAGGCTCAACGATTTTGTTGAAAAGTACTCCGTGATGGGAGCTAATCAATATGCTTTTCAAAAATATAAAAGTACGAACAAACTTTTAGGCGAATTTGCGAACGTGGTCAATGAGAGCCTCAATAAAAATCATCACATCCTGGTTATGTTCATCGACTTTAGTAAAGCTTTTGACACACTAAATCACCTTAAGCTATTGGAAGCGGTGTACAGGGTGGAAATAAGGGGAACTTTGCAAACTGACTATTAGATTACCTCACCGATCGTCAGTTTCAAGTCAAAATTTCTGGCAGTCATAGTAAACCGAAATGGAGAGAATATGGTATACCTCAGGGCTCGAAATTGGGTCCACTACTACTTATAAACTACACGAACGAGCTGCTGCCAGTTTTCACAGAAAGCGTCCCCTTCGCATACGCTGATGATACAGCTATTGGAGTAAAACTTCGATCCTTGGATACCGCGAAGCAAATAATGCAGGCGGAATTCAACAAGGCTGTAGATGGTGTCACGATAACGGCCTTGTTATTAATGTTTCAAAAACAAAAGTGATGCATATCCGGGACCTCAGTGTCAACCGGTAAATATAGGTATCATGTATCAGAACAACGATTGTCCAGATGCATCAACCGCATTATATATCGAAGAAGTAAGAGTCTATAAATACTTAGAAGTCACATTCGACTACAACCTTAGATGGGACACTCACATAACAAATCTTCGCCGTAAACTAAAGAGCGCCTTGTTTGCTTTATTCTACCTGAAAAAGTACACACTACAACCGGTACTGCAGCAAGTGTACTATTCGCTGTCAAAGTCACAGCTTCGTTACGGCATTCTTGCATGGGGTGGTGCAGCAAAGACACATATGCAATCGCTGGAGAAATTACACAACAGAGCCCTAAAAGTAATAGCTAGAGATGATTTTAAAACTCTCAGTGTTTCAAATATATTCAAGATAGCAGTTGTATTAGAATATTAAGAAGACAAACCCAACGTCTATTATATATACCTCGAATCTACAACGTATATGGAAAACTTCAACTGCGTCATATGGTTCCTAGCCTCCTGAACGAGCTACCCAGAAGTCTCATCAACATCAGAGATCAACAAAGAAGAAAGTTCTTAATAAAGCAACCTTCCTCTCATTGAATCAAGGTCTGAATGAAAATTTGATGCTTTTTCTTTTTTCCTTGAGCTTTATATATGAGCTTTATATAGCTCAAGTTTTTTTTTTTTAACAATTTTGTCAGCAGAATAGCCTCCTGCAGATAAGCCATAAGCTTTGCCGGAAAACTATGTAAAAAAATTGTTATGTTTCGAAATATGAATAAAACATAAATATATAAATAAAATAAATAAATAGGCTGCCATTTAAAAATAACCCAGCCAGTCTTGGAGAATCAAAGGAAATAGCTACCCGAAGATCTGAACATATATATTCACCGCCGATATATCTAGATGTATCGCCAAATACTAGCGGATGACTATAGCAAACAATTTTAGCGTATCATTTAGAGAGAATCCGCTGATTAACCACTAGAAGTATATCAACTCAACACCGTGACGTACGGAACCAAATCTGCACCTCATCTATTGTAACAATAAGATATCTCCAAGTTTTGGCACAAACAAGAGATGACAGACATCCATTGGCAGGGATCATCATACAACAAGACATTTATATGGACGATATCTTAACGGGCAACAACGATCTAAACAAAGCTTAGGGGTTTACTTGAAGAAGGAAAATTTCATCTGAGAAAATAGTGTGCTAATGCACCAGTACTCTTCGCAAACATACAAAATGCCGATACTGAAACGGAGAATCCTCTATACCAGAGGTCCCCAAACTTTTTTTGTCTCGTAGAATACTTGCCGTGTTTTTCAGTTGGGTAGACCCCCTGCTTACCTGATATTAATTTGTTGCAAATTCATCAACTTCAAATATGTTTTCGACATCTGATATAGTGCTACTCACTGTGAAAGATTTAAATTTCTAACTTTAGTGAAGTGTAGTGAAAAAAAACACATGTTAAGTTTTATACATTTATTAATCACATCTTCTCAGATGATCCTCAAGCTTAGATGGTTTCATAGCGTCATTGCTTAAGACTTTGTTGCATAAAAGGCACATAGACAATTGTTTGTCCGACAATTATGGAATAAAGCCAAACTTCAATTCATCAACACTGTACTGTCGACATGTCCAGTATCAGTTATCTGTGAACAAAATTAATCTATTTAAATCAGACATATCAATAATAAAAAATATTCCCTCAGATATATCCCTTCAAATAAATATGTTATAGTTCTCCCAACACTTTTTTTGCTCCGGCACTCCCAAACAAAATAACATTGATTCACTTTAATTTGTATGTGCCAACTACCACCTTATATTTTTGAAAATAGTTTCATAACACTCTCCTTTTCAAGACTCCGGAAACAAATGGACGTATTTTTCTCTCACATTCGTATTTATCGAATGACTAATTGAACAAGTCAGTGCAAGTACGAGTCTTTCTGCCCTGTCTTCGCGAAGATCTGCGACTAAAATGGACAAGAATTTCTATTGCGCGTATGCGTGTAACATCATGACACTTGTATATCATTAGGTGCAAGTTTTTACAAGTTCAAAATGTATTGCAACCACAAAACGAATGCCTACAACTTACACAATTTTATGAAATATACTAATTTAATATAATTTATATTTAATTGGATGTAGTAAATGGAATAAAATAGTGCACTATAAAATCTATCTGTGTACTATCTGTGTATGTGGATTATTCCATTCATGGAAAGCCAAAATTAAAGCCGCGACCTGCTAAATGAGATCTACTTTCGTTGACCCCATTTACATCTCATGGGCCCCCAATTTTGTTTTCGCTGACATGGACCACTTGCAGGTCGTCGTCGATCCCTGGGGGTCGATATAAACCACTTTGGAAATCACGGCTCTATACCATCAAAGTGAAGGGCCTATCAAAACTCTTGGTATGACCGGGTATTATCGATACTTACATTTTCGATCCAATAGGCATTGTGTGTCCAGTAGCGATACTCGCTAAGATATTTATCCAAGAACTATGGATCTCAAAAATAGGCTGGGATGCTGCTTTACTCATGAAGAGGCACACAAAATGGATGGCTTTCATAAAGGGTCTACTTAAAGGTACCTCGACACATGATGTTGGCAGATGCAACTAGTGATGAATTTCATGCATTTTCTGATGCCTCTCAACGAGCATATGGAGCCGCGGTCTACTCAAAGTTTCCAAATCATCGAGGAAAAATAAAAGTACAATTGGTTTGCTCAAAATCTCGAGTAGCGCCAATCAAACAACAAACCATTTGTCTTGAACTGTGTGCAGATAAACTGATGACACAATTAGTAAAGTTCGTGAAGGAAAAACAATTCATATTAAGGAAACAACTTTCTCGCGAAATTGTATTAGTATGGATCGACACACAATCCAGCTTGCAAAAGTTTGTAGCTAATCGTACTTCGATCATCCAAGAGAAAACTGGTAAAAGCAAAAGGAAATAATTGAACACTGATCTCAATCGGGGCATATTTCCAGACCAACTACTTAAGTCCACTGTGTGGTTTCAAGGACCAACATTTTTACAAAACTTTGTTAGTAGCTTGAAAAGAGCAAAAGGTTATCAGCTTCTGGACAACGATCTCTCAGTGCAGGAACTGCAAGAAGCAGCATTTCCAGAAGATCTAAAATCACTAACAAGAAATCAAGCCATGTTTTTATTTTTTATTTTTTTGGTTCTAACAAGCTCACATGTTTTCACGAGACTATTAATGACAGAATTGTATTTCGAAAATATGCATGCAGGCCCAAAAGCATTACTCGAGATATAAAGGCAGAACTAACGGATTTTGAAAGTAAAACAACTAGTTCAAACTATTGGACACAACTGTATACGCTTTTTCAAAGCAAAACCAAGAAGTATCGAGTAATTATGGGTAATTTACAATCAGAACGAGTTCAACCTTCAAGACCATTCATAAATGTTGGAGTGGACTTTCTAGAACCAGTATGCTAGACATTCACTACAAGATACGGGGTAAACTATCAACAAAGGTATATGTATCAGTTTTGATATGTTTTGCGACAAAAGCCGTGCATCTAGAATTGGTAACAGATCTAACGACCCAAGCATTTATTGGAGCATTAAAAACGTTCGTGGCGCAACGTAGTTGGCCAGCTAAAATATTTTCGGATAACGCAATAAACTTTATGCGAGCTCGAAAAAGGAATCAACGAACTCTATTCAAAGATCTTTACCAAGGAAGGAGCAGCATCCATTAGAAATCACTGTGCAGTGTATCGACTGGAAACCGATTCCTCCAAAATCCCCACGTTTTGGAGGTTCGCGGTCAAGTCCGCTAAACACAAAATGAGGAACGTATTTTCTGGTGCATTATTAACTCAAGAAGAATTTACTACAGGCCTAGCGCAAATAGAAGCAGTCCATAATTCGAGGTCATTAACCCCTATGCCCACGGATCTAAATGATCTAGAAGTTCTAACCCCATGACACTTTTCAATTGGTGCACCATTAACTACTATCATCCATCGCGAGACCTCTCGCATCACCCACGTAGCCCAACGGAATCTGGCTCAATACACCTAGAGTTCTGGCGTAGATGGAGCAACGAATATCTGCAAGCGATACAGCAACGGTATAAGTGGAAGCATCTTCAAGAAGATATAATGATAGTTTATTTTATATGTATCATGTATATTACCAGATTTCGTACATAAATTTACAAAAAAAGTTTAGTTACCACTCATTTTACAATACAAAGAAGATATTCAACCAGTCTGCTTTCCCTGAAATGAATACTGGGCAGTTATCAAGATAGTTTCAGGACAAAACAAAACGGCTCGAGTAGTCGATTTAAAGACACTCCAAAGGAATCTCTTAGCAGTCTTAAATATCTATCAAGATAGACGGGAATAACTAACTACCTGAAAGGCTGGTTTCTTCCAATACAGAAACACAGTACATACTACCGATGATATTCTAACCCTCAAACGAAAACACCCAGAATCCTCTTCGACACAAAAGGGAAAAATAAGTCCACTGAAAACACTTTTAATGAGTTTATTACTAATTGGAGCAGTATTGGGCCAAACGACAATACCAAGTGCAGTAGAAGTTAAAATATTTGCAGACAACCCTGGAATCTCCTCGTTTATTTCAACATGTCTAACTATTGGCAGGAGTATCAAGGGCTCAAAGAAGCCGTAAATAGATTTAAACAAAAATGTGAAACCATTCAACGTCGGTAGCCCAATTATAATATAACTAGAGCAGCAGTTGCAGGAAATAGAAGGCTTAAACGAAATTTTAAAGCATAGAACTGGGATGGCCATTCGTAAAAAACGATCCCCGTTCGATTTCATTGGCATCGTCGCAAACAAACTATTTGGCATTCTTAACCAAGACAATGAACATTATATTGAAAATAATAAAAGGCAAACAAGAACGAAGAACACCTACTGGAATTAAAGAAAAAACATACATATATTGTTGAATCGACAGCCAATGTACTCAATAAATCTATGTCTTCAATTCGGAAGCAATTCGTGGTAGTATAGCAGCAGTTGGCCCAAGCTTATCACGCTATCGAAAACCTTAACCGCACATTAATTGGAGCGAAAATCTTCAACTCCGTTACCATTTACGTGTCTTAGCTAATGGACAGTTTTAAGCGAACCCAACTATCAATTCTTGATGCTATTGCGGACACCCATCAAGTAAGAATAAGTTCACTAATATTATCACCAAGACAATGAATGAATGAGCTCAATAAAATTCGGAAAGAAATGCCAGTTCTTTTCACAATTTCTGAATACGATGAATACAATCTAACAAGGTTATACGACCTATTAAGAGTTAAGCTCTGTTACATCTGCGATTCTGTTCCTCATCAAGCTACCACTATTAGGCAGTCAGTGTTCCAACTCTTCAAACTAACGATCAATATTTTACAGTGTCACAAGTTGAATACCAAATCGCAAATCACCTGCAGAAGCCAACTATACTGATGAGTCGTTTGAAGTTCGAAGAGCTGTGAATTAGCTGGTTGATAGGATCTTCTGTTATAGCAGCATGATGAACGAGTACATTTTTTTTTTTTCCTTCATCTGAGGTAAGATCGGATGACTGTGTTGGAGGGTCAAAATTCCACACTGTTTGTAAATTGTCCATTCCACCATAGAGTGGACCGCAAGAGTGCTGAGGGGAGCATTCCTCTGGAAGCCAAATCTGCCGGGTTGTGTTGCGTGGGTATGTGTTCCCATATGTTTACATCCGTTAGACGCTGTATCTCTCCCACCCTGTTCCTGACGAATGCCTCCCATTTTGAATGTGTCGAGATAATCCAGCACAGTGTGATGGTGGAATCAGTCCAGGTATACATCTTCAGGTCCTTCCGCTCAATGACGTGTGAGACGTAGTGCAGCAGTTTGGCCAGCACGACAGCGCCACAAAGTTCCAGCCGGGGAAGTCTTACTGGTACCACAGGTGCTACTTTGGCCTTGGCGATAAGAAGATGCATGTGAACTTTACCTTTTTTGTTTTCTACGCGTAGATAGACTGCCGCTCCATACGCCTTTTCGGATGCATCGCTGAATCCGTGGAGTGCGACCCGGATTGACCTACCAGCTGTCTGAACTCATCTTGGCAGACGTATGTCATTTATGACCTTCAATTCGTTATAGAATACCTTCCAATGTTCCAGCATCTCCGAATCAAGAGTCATCCCATGATATTTTGCGGATCCAGAGCAGCTGCATGATATGTTTCGCCTTAAGGGTACAAGGCGATATCCATCCCATGGGATCAAACAAGCGTGCTATCGTCGACAGCACGAACCTCTTCGTTGGCTGTGAGCTGCTTGGAGGATTGCAGCGGAAGGAAAAGTGATCAACAACTGGAAGCCAATGGATGCCGAGCGTTTTTACCCTGTCCAAGCTCTCGGAAGGCAGTGAGAATGTCAGCTCACGGTCTTGGTCAGGAATCCCTTTGAGCAGTTCTTCGGCGTTAGAGGTCCATTTCCGTGAGTTAAAGCCACCTGTCTCCAGAGCTGCCTTAACCTCCTCTCTTTTCCTTTCAGCTCCAGCTATAGCGTCTGCACCAGAAATGAGATCGTCTACTTACATGTCTTCCCGAATAATCCTTGCAGCTTGCGGGTATTGAGCCTGTGTATCATCAGCCAGCTTCTTGAGTGTGCGGATTGCCAAATATAGAGCAGAAGCTGTACCAAATGTCACGGTTTTAAGCCTGTATATTTTAAGCGGATGGATTGGTAATTTACGCCAAAAGATCAGCTGGTATCTTGAATCTAGTTCCTTGATCCTTATTTGCCGGTACATTTTCTCGATGTCAGCTATGAACGTGAAGCGGTAAAACTTCCATCGTAAAATGATGTCCGTGTTGGAGTCTGGGTCCTACCATTAGCTGGTCATTTAAGGAGATTCCATCAGATGTTCTAAAAGATGCGTCGAAGACCACCCTCAGCTTGGTTGTGGAGCTGCTCTCCTTGATGACAGCATGGTGCGGCAGGAAATAATGCCCAGTGTCGATAATGGAGCACCCTTCGACTTCCTCCATATGACCGAGCTGCTTATACTCCTCTATGCTTGCTGTGTACTGGTTGCGTAAGTACGGGTTTGCTGCCAGACGTCTCTCGAGCGCTGTGAATCGTTGGAGAGCACCTTCTTGCGACCTACCTAGGACAGGGTGCACGTAACCCTTAAATGGAAAAGTGTCAAAGAAATCAGCTCAAAAACTCACTCCCCAAAATAGTATGATCAAACTTCTAAATGGTGAAGAAGCAACATGTGACTACCAATTTCAAAGCAAACTACTAGTTGAGCTTATTAATGAAGGTAATATTCTTAACTAATTACTTCGGCAACCTTACCTATGGAAGGACCAATAAAAGCCTCAACGGCACTTTTCTTATAAATTTCCACAATGAATCCATAGAAATCTTCTTCTAAGTTATGATCCGGAGTAGAAGGATCTAAACCTTCCCACTTTACTGCATCCCTACTGGTCCGCTTGTGGGGTTTGCTGGTTTGACCTCAGAAAGTACCGACAGACTTCCCGGTTTCGGATCACTTCGTCACTGAGGCCAATCATATGCTGGTGTTTTTGCATTTGTGTGATCCAGTTGATTTTTGGTCTGCCTTTTTTGCGCGATTGCGTAGGAACGTTGATTGATATTGCCTTTTTGACGGAGTTCGAAGGATCTCTCCTTTGAACAAGACAATACCAACTGAGCCGGTCGTGCTCTATCTTGCTTGTGATGGGTTCTTTTATATGAAGGCTTCCTCGAATCTTTGAACTTCTTATTCTATCAAGCTTTGTTACTCCTGCTGTAATGCGAAGCATCTTCATCTCAGCTGCCGTTAATTTGCCCTCATACTTTTTGTACATTGTGCAGCATTGTGAACCGTATGTGAGCGCCGGACATACAACTGCAGTGCAGAGCCTTTTTTTTGGATTAGGGGCATTTTTCGATCACAGAAGATAGCGGAGTTTTCCCGCCACTTCATCCACTCTACGCTTATGCGATGATTGATGTCATCATCACAAGTTGCTTCGCTATTGATCATAGATCTCAGATATTTGAACTTTGCGCACTTGGGAAGCAATTTTCCACTCAAGTAAATGTCTGAAATAGGCCGGTGTGGATCAAAGAACGGGCAGCACAGATACTATGTCATTTTTGAACTAATACGGTACCCATTTCCCTCCAAAACATCCACCCACATATCAAGTGCTCGTTGCAGGGCCATTTGATCTTCATTTGTGATAGCTCCATCGTCAGCAAAGAATAACTGATGCACTTTGGATCCGTCACTTTTCCTTCAAGCAGATAATGAAGGACTGCAATAAATAGCAAAGGATTGAGGACGCTTGTACTTGGTGTACACCGACTTTGATTGGGAACTCTTCGGTGACTCCTGCGGAACATCTTACCCTTGTCCTCCCTCATACATGTCCATGATCATGCGCATGTAGGTTTCTGGAACACTTAGCGCCACCCGTAATTGATCTCTTGGTTGTCTATCAAAGACTTGGTTGTCTATCAAAGACTATCAACCAACACCATATGCAAGTCCTTTAGGGAATCACGATGTTTATCGATTATGATCCTTATACTTTGGATTACATCTGTTGTTGACTTGCCCGAGACAAACCCGCACTGGTCATCAGATAGCCGTATTATTTTCCGCAGTCGGCCATCTTATACCCACTCAACGATCTTCATGGTGTGTGATATCAGCTTGACAGAACGGTAGTTATCGCAGTTTCGCGTAACCCTTCCCTTTGTACAAAGGAAGAAGATATCTTTTCCCCCACTGATTAGGCATTGGATCACCGCTCATAACTTTGGAGATAAGAATCATGAGCCATCTGGACCCGATGTCTCCCATCTTTTTCCAGAATTCAGAGGATATCTCGTCTGGCCCAACCACTTTCCTTTTTTTGGAGTATTTGATTGCATTCCTAACTTCTTCGACAGTAATGTCTGATATATAGTCATGGTTAGGAGCGACACTTGGGAAGTATACCCGGGGAAACTGTTCGTTCAGAAGTCTTTCACAATACTGTCGCCATCTGTGGAGAATTTTGAGCATTGTTAATGAACTTTGGGGAACGAATCTCCTGAGCATTTCTTCTTCTCTGTGCGGCTATTTTGAAGATATTTGCTCCCTTATTCAAGTTGTTTTGTCGGAGCTCCTCAATAGTCTGTGTTGGTGATTCAACTCAATTTAATTAAAAATGCATTTAATTAAAATAGTATATTGGCAATTCTAATTATGTATAACGTTACGTAATGTAAAAGTCAAACCCATTATTATTAATTGACAGATATCGTTTGTATATATATATATATAACCAGTAATTTCCCGCCAAATCATGGGTATAAAAGCCAAAAGCAGAATTTTGTATGTACAGTCGATAGTGTACAGTGAATAAATCAATTTTTATAACGTGTGAGATTCGGTTTTTTATTTAAGAGATTTTTTTTCCAGTAATTCCCCGCATACTGCGCGTGTGCTAACATTTTGGTCCTTCGAGCCGGATTGCGTGTGCGAGAATTTAAACAATTTAAACAATAAAAACAGAAAACATTAAAGTGTGTGACAAACAATTTAAACTAGAACAAAACTTACATATAGTACAGGTGTACACAGATATTATACAGTGTGAAAGTGCAAAGGGCAAAATTGTTCTAACTTCCATTGTTCGGCAATTGAAAATTTTCAATCGTGCAGATCGGAATTCCCGCGTCGTGCAACTCAATTTTCACCGTCAACTCAAGGCATAACACGTAAGTCCTAATTTTTTTCATTTCCTTTTGTTCTTTTTCATTTATTGATAATAAGAGGTCCTAGCATGTCGTTTGGAGAACTCCAAAAAATGCTTTTAGAGCAAATAGTGCGTGATCGAACTAATTTTCGTCGTACATCCAATTATTCGGTGTTGGAAGAAAATCTGGCATACTCTAGGCGATACCATGAGGAGATTATAAGTGCAGGCAAGTTCGATAACCCTGTTTCCATTCAGGAGGATTTGGTTCAGGTATACGAAAAAATCAACGACAATTACCTAGAATATCGGACGGAATTGTTAGATGCCATCGATAATTGTGCTCCGGGCCCGAAAACTCCTCAAGCTTCGCTTGTCGCTCCTTCAGTTGCTCCTGCAGCTGCGATGTGCACAGATCTTCGTCTTCCTAAGATACAGATCCCCGAGTTTGCTGGATCATACATCAAATGGCGGTCATTTCATGACATCTTTGTATCGTTGATCCACCACAACAAAGCATTTACTAAGATTCAAAAGCTGCATTACCTTAAGTCAAGTCTCACGAGTGATGCAGCCAGACTCCTGCAACATTTGGCTTTAGATGCAGGAAACTACACCAAGGCCTGGGAACTGCTGAAAGCGAGATTTGACCATAAACGCGTGTTGGTTAATGCGCAGCTGAGACTCTTTTTCAATCAGTCTACCCTTATGAAAGAGTCTGCAGAGGGACTCAAATCGATTTTAGATGTGTCTCAAGAATGTTTGCATGCATTGGACAATATAGAATTGCCTGTTAAGCATTGGGACACAATAATTATTTATGTCATTTTTCAAAAGCTGCCCATACTTACCCAACCATTGTGGGAAGAAAGACTTGGCAGTACGAAGGAACTACCTACCATGTCTGAATTTACAGATTTTTTGGAAACGCGGTTTCGAACACTGAAGGCCATCGGGCAACAATCAACACTGAAGCCCAACGCCAAGCCAGGGTCAAGATCGGAGAGCATGCCCAACGTGTTTCACGCTAAAACACAGGCGAAGCAGTTTCAATGTAAGGTGTGTCAGAAAGGACAACACTCTTTAAGAAAATGTCTCCGATTTTTGGGCATGGACGTGACGCAGAGACTTCGGATTGTTCGCCAAGTTCGTGTTTGTGACAACTGCCTCGCCTATAGCCACTTCAGCCGAGATTGTCCTAGTTCCAAAGACTGCTACTTCTGTCATAAGCGACACCACACACTTCTGCACACAACTACACCCGCACACACTTCCTCACTTTACACACAGCCACGCGAGCACACGTCGTTACCCCACACTCACACATCAGCACTACGGAGTCAACACCTTAATGGTAGCAGTTAACCGGAGCAGGTAGCCATGAGCCCAAATACGCCTGACTTCCATACGACAACTACCTAACAACCGAGCTCCAGTATACGCAACACTTATTTCGCAACGTCAAAGGTCAACGCGAGCATTTTGTTGGCCACAGCGGTGGTCAAAGTTAGGTCGGCTGACGGGAGATATGTCAATTTACGAGCCCTAATTGACTCCGGTTCTGAAACAACATTTATCTCCGAATCAGCTGCCCAATTACTCCGCCTTAAAAAACACCGCACTTTGGTTAAAATATCAGGGCTGGGGAAGGTCAGCAACGGCACTAGTCAGAGCTACATAGACATTGCATTCATGTCGAGCGATTCGAATTTTGAGAGCTCTGCCAGGGCCCACGTTTTCAAGTCGTTGACTGGGCTTCTTCCGGCCCAACCAATGATACATGCCGATTGACACCATATAACTGGGTTACAGTTAGCCGATCCCGCATTTCATTTACCTGCCACCGTCGATATTCTGTTCGGTACCGATGTTTACTCAGACATCATCCTCCCAGACATCATTCGAAATGCCGATGCCAACGCCCCTATTGCACAAAAGACGCAATCAGGTTGGATCATTTTGAGAAAGGTCGCCGAAAGGGTTCCAAGGACCCTTCAAAGTTTTGTGCATCTGGTAGATCTCGACACAGAGATGAAAAAGTTTTGGGAGATAGAAGAAGCACCGTTTCAACCCCAAGCAGCGGAAGAGGACACGGTATGCGAACAGCATTTTACTTCACATACAAGACGACAAGCCGACGGAAGATGAGGTAGCACTACCATTTAGAGGAGGGAAACATCCTGCGTTAGCTTCAAGTAGGGAGGTTGAACGACGAACGGCTACACGATGGATATAGCCAGTGTATTATGGAGTATCTGACACTGCAACAAATGGAGGAGGTCGATCTGGACAGCGACGTCATTATCAAGTCACCCTACCACTCTTTTCTCCTGCATCATGCCGGTCTAAAGGAAGCCAGCTCTACGACCAAGCTCAGGATCGTGTTTGACGCTGCTTCAAAAAGCATGGATGGGACGTCATTGAATGATCATTTGATCGTGGGCCCCAAACCTCAGACCAACATCGTCGATATAATCCTAAGGTGGAGAAACTATCGATACACATTTACGGCGGATATCGAAAAAATGTATCGTCAAATCTGGGTCACTGAGGGGGATAGCTACTATCAGCTTATTTTATGGAGGCCAAATAAAGGTCAGCCTGTCAACGCCTTTAAGATGAAAACGGTCACCTTTGGCACGGCATCTGCGCCTTTCTTAGCTATTCGCGTTCTCCATCAAGTCGCCGAAGATGAAAAGGAGAAGTATCCTATAGGGGCGACAGTCATCAAGAGCGATATGTACGTTGATGACCTCATTAGCGGAGCGGATACCATCGGAGAAGCACGGTAAAAGCGGGATGAAGTCCGGAAAATGCTCGCAACCGCTGGATTCAATCTCCGGAAATGGACCTCCAACGACAAAAATTGATAAACGACATTCCTGTTCAGGATCGTGAAATTAACTTCGAGTTACCTTTCGGTTCTTCAGATCATGTGAAGACGTTAGGCATCAGGTGGTACCCCAAAACGGACTCATTTTCTCTTCAGAATTTCCAACCGGAGGTCGAAAATGTCACCAAAAGGACAATTCTGTCAGCGATTGCCAAATTGTTCGATCCTCTGGGATGGATATCACTTTGCATGATTAAAGCAAAAATTGTTATGCAGCAATTATGGCATCAAGGAACTGATTGGGACCAACCAATCCCATTGGAACTGAGGGAAGAATGGGAAGAAATTCGCCGGGAGCTTCCACTCGTTCAGCGGATCAAAATTCCCAGATGGACTGAGATTCGAAAAAACAGCAAGTCGACAGAGCTACATGGATTTTCCGATGTTTCACTCAAAGCCTACGGCGCAGCGGTCTACTTACGAGTATTGGATGACGACAATAAAATACGCATGCACCTTATTCTTGCGAAGACCAAAGTGGCTCCTTTAAAACGGTAAGCCTTCCGCGACTAGAGCTGTGTGGAGCAGTCATGCTAGCTACACTGCTACATCACGTCCTAGCTTTATCGCACGCAAAGGTCTATGCATGGTCGGACTCTACGATCACCCTAGCATGGATTTCCGGACACCCTACAAAATGGACAACATTTCAGTGGGAATTCGAGGAGCCCTACCAACTAGCAGTAATGGAAACCGAAGAAGAATTGCGGAAAGTCAAGGCTCTCCACATTCGAACTTGCGACACCAACAATGAGATACGAAAACTCATCCAAAAATTCTCAAAGCTCTCTAAGGTGGTTAGAGTTTTGGCTTACTGTCGTCATTTCTACCTCCAAACTGCTTGGTATAGTCGGACAAGAAGAACTTCAAGCAGCAACACAGGTGGCGGTTCGATCGGCTCAAATGGACATGTTCTCTAACGAATTAGATGACAATATCACTATTCCGAAAAGCCTAAAATCACTAAATGGCTTTAGGGACGGCCAGGGTATTATACAAGTGGGCGGTCGACTTCAAAATACAATATTGCCATATAGCCAACAACACCCTGTAATTTTACACCCTAGTCACCCCTTCACGTTCCTTTTTTTTTTTTTTTTTTTTTATAATCTGCGCGCGCCAAACGGAGTATTAATACCCTTTAATTGTTTCAGGGCACGGGCGTCAGGGAAAAGGGGGAAGAGGAACAGAGGAGGTACCTATGCACGTTGGCTTTGAATGTTTGAAGGTTGTAGTGATGGGGAAATACAGAGCCTGGTAGATCGTTCCACATTCGTGTTGTTCGGCTTATAAACGAATCCCTATATTTGACAGTACGACCGAAGTTTGGCTTCAGGGTAAACTGATGTGCATTCGAAGCATGTCGCGTATTGCGGGTGAAATTTTGAAGGGGAGGAATGCAACTGGCTATTTCGCTGGAGCATTTTTTGTGGAAGAAACGATAAAACAGGGAGAGACAGGAGACATTTCTCCGATGTTCTAGTGAATGAATGGAATTCACAATGTCTCTATCACCTATAAGTTTTAACGCGCGATTTTGTACCCTATCAAGAATGTGCAAAACGGTCTTGGGTGCACCAGACCAGATATGGGCGTTATATTCCAGCTTAGGGCGGATGAATGCCTTATAAATTGAGACCAGATCAGACGGGGTAAAATATTTCTTGCACCGTTTAAGGAATCCTAGACATTTTGCAGCATTTTTGGCGACCTCGAATATGTGATCATTCCATCGAAGATGGTTATTAATACACATACCGAGAATGGCAAGTCTTTCGGTTTCAATGATGCAAGTACCATCCATGGATAATGGTTGAGGGTTTTGGTTTCGCTTGAGAGACAGAAGACAGCATTGTGTTTTGGAAGCATTAAATTCCACTCGGTTGGTTGAACCCCATTTAATTATGCTGTCTAGGTCGGAATTTAATGTGTTTAACATACGTTGCCGTTCCCCTTCTACGGCCGAAGAGCAAGGACGTGAGTTAGGAAACGAATATGAAAAACTGAGGGTACTGTCATCAGCGAAGGAATGGATTGGATTAGAAGTTGCAGACAAGAGATCATTTATAAAAATGAGAAAGAGAGTCGGAGAAAAAACAGAGCCTTGGGGAACACCAGCATTTATTTGGTGAATTGCAGACTTGAAGCCATCCAAAACAACTTGTATTGAACGCCCCGAAAGGTAATTTCTAATCCATTGAAGAAGAGACTCATCGATGCCATATGCACGCATTTTCGACAAAAGAGCCTGATGCCAAACTCTGTCAAATGCTTTTGAAATATCAAGCGCAACCATCTTGGTTTCGCCGAAGTGATGGAGAGATTGGTTCCACTTCTCGGTGAGATATGCCATCAAATCACCAGTGGACCTGTTGCTACGAAAACCATACTGCCGGTCATTAAGGAGTTTTCGTGAATCGAGATATTTCATAAGCTGACGATTTATCAGCGTTTCCATGACCTTGGAAAGAAGGGACGTAAGTGCAATGGGTCGGTAATTGGACGGGGAGGAAGATTCGCCTTTTTTGGGGACGGGCTGGACAAATGCTGTTTTCCATCTACTCGGAAAGAGCCCTGAAAAGTAGGATAGACAGAAAAGCTTACGCAGAGGTTTTGCCAGCGTAGAAGAACACCTCTTCAGAACTATGGGGGGGATACCATCTGGACCAGCGGATTTGTGTATGTTAAGACCTTTAAGTACTCCTGCAACTGTACGAGTGCGAAAGTGGACTTGTCCCATGGAAAATTCGACGCTCTCAAATACAGGTGGAGACAAAGCATTATCTGGCAGCGTGGAGTTCGCTGCAAAATGAGTAGCAAGCAGATTAGCTTTGTCTAAGGAGCTGACAGCTGGAATGTCATTGTAAATGAGTGTGGGGATGGCAGACGAGGCAGAATTTTTAATATTTTTGACGAATGACCAAAAATTTTTACTACCTTTGGGACATTGTAGGATTTTTTGCCTCAATTTTTGGTCATGTAAGAATTTTACACGTCGAATATGGGCATTGCAGTCTTTTCTGGCTTGTTTAAACTTTTTTCGGTTTTCCTCAGATTTGTTGGCTTTATAAGACCGAAAACTTACTTCTTTCTTTCTGATAGCCTCTTTACAGCTCTGGTCAAACCACGAGTTTACCTGAGGTTTAATGCTCTTTATTCTGTTAGGAATAAAGTCATTCATACCTAAGAGTATGGTGTTAGTGATCATATCAGCAGCGGCATCCACGTCGCTATCGAGGAAGCATAGCGACCAGTTAAAACTCCTAAAGAAGCTATTGAGGCCGCTCCAGTTGGCTTTCTCGTATTGCCATACTTTCCTTTTAGGAGTTTTTTCTTTAACTGAGTGGTCGGCGTACGAGAATTTAGCTGATACGATATTATGGTCAGACCGACCTAGAGGCGCTAAAACATCAATAGTGTATTTATCAGGGTGCGAAGTAAGAAACAAGTCCAAAGTGTTGGCGGAATGACTTACAATGTCCGGTATACGTGTAGGCTCATTTACAAGCTGAGTCAAATTGTTTACCTAAATAATCCTGATAATCCATAACGCACACGAGCAAACCTTGCACGGTGGAATTCAGCAAATGACATCATTCATTCGTACTGCATACTGGGTGCTCAATATCAAAAGAACCATCAAGAAGCATATCCACAAATGTGTCATTTCTTTCGATTCAAGAAGCAACATATGCAGCAGTTGATGGGGAGTCTGCCAGCTCCTCGAGTAAGAATGGCTCGACCATTCAGCAACACTGGGGTGGACTATGCAGGTCCAATAGAAATTAAGACCTGGAAAGATCCTAAAAGGCTACTTCGCAATATTCATTTACCTAGCTACTAAGGCAATACACCTAGAAATGGTTTCCGACCTTAGTACACAGGCGTTCTTGGCAGTCTTCCGCCGCTTCACGGCTCGGCCGGGTACCTGCTCTCAAGTATACAGCGACTGCGGTACTAACTTCGTCGGAGCGAACGCAGAACTCAGACGTATGATGGAGCACGCTCAACACGATTGGAAGGGAATCGCAGACACGTTAGCTACTCAGGGTACGAAATAGAGTTTCATTCCCCCTTCTTCCCCGCACTTCGATGGACTATGGGAAGCCGGGGTGAAGTCGGTGAAACACCATCTCAAGCGGGTTGTGAAAGATACCAGGCTCACGTTTGAGGAACTTTACACGGTACTCACACAAATTGAGGCATGCCTGAATTCTCGGCCGCTGTGTCAGATTTCAGACAACCCGGATGAGATGGAGGTCATAACACCAGGACACTTCTTAATCGGCCAAGCGATCAACACTGTGCCCCAACGAGATGCCTCAACGGACAAGGTCAACTATCTGGAGCGTTGGAAGCGCCTTCAAACCACGGTGGACACGTTTTGGTGAAAGTGGAGCGGAGAATACCTTTCGCGTCTGCGGCAGCGTCCAAAGTGGGTAGATACGGTCGAGACACCAAAAGTAGGGGACCTAGTTCTACTCAAGGATGAACGCTTACCACCCTCTCAGTAGATGCTCGCGCGCATCCTTGAACTTCATCCCGGAACCGATGACTTGGTACTAGTGGTACCTCTGAAAACGAAAAACGCAACAATCAAGAGGCCAATAACAAAACTTTGCTATTTACCATCGAACAAAACCAATGAAATCGACACACTAATCTAACAAATTAAACATAAATTACAAAATATGCTACACATTTAGTATACAGTCCACTAAAACTAAACTAATAAATTAAACGACACAATTACGAGTACCTATTGTCAAAAAGCAATACATATCTCATATACAACACAACACAGAAACGCTAAACGACACTTTTAACAACACAATATACTTATTAAATAATATTTTCATGCAACATAATACAAAACTACACAATTTCGGCATTTTCTATAACTCTACACAACACAAAATTTACATCGATCTTTACGCTATTCTCACATGAAACAATCAAAATGATCAGCAACAGCTGTTAACAAAAAAAAAACCCCGCTGATTCTCGCAGGTCATTGCACGCAATGAAAAGCTCCAGTGCAAACCAAAAGCACTGTATGCTAAACCAATACAAAAAACCGACATATCACAAAACATTCGCTCGCCTTTACCCCCAAAACTATATCATGCATTACATGCAATCACACACATACACCTGATCACACAAAATCAAAAAAAAATTAAATCATCAAATAACACGATTAATATTACAATTATTATTACGATTAATAACGATCACTTTGCTTATGAAAAAATTATCAACACATAATAAACTACCCGACACCGAAGTAATACAATCAAATATACTACAAAACACTCATGTCAATTCAATTAATAATCACAACACAAAACCAAAACAAACCAACGCTAGGGCGAAAGGGAAAGCTGGACAATGACGAGTACATACGATGATAAAAGCAAAAGAAGGACAGGAGATAATATTAACACCGATCGTCTCTTTGATAAACCAAAGACATCGAATAATGTGTTCGTCTCATCACTCCACATACTTCCATACATGTCGCATTGTGTTGTTTCTTTTATGTTCCGATTCACTAATCCCATTTCTCTTTACATGTAACCATGGAGATCGACATATATACAGTAGATTGACTCAGCAGCACAGGGCCATAGGGTGGTCCGAAATTAAAACTTGAAGACTGAAAATTGAAGAAAATTGGGCAGCAATTTGCGAACTCCTTCACGGACGGGGAAAATGTTGGTGATTCAACTCAATTTAATTAAAAATGCATTTAATTAAAATAGTATATTATATTCTAATTATGTATAACGTTACGTAATGTAAAAGTCAAACCCATTATTATTAATTGACAGATATCGTTTGTATATATATATATATAACCTGTAATTTCCCGCCAAATTATGGGTATAAAACCCAAAGGCAGAATTTTGTATGTAAAGTCGATAGTGTACAGTGAATAAATCAATTTTTATAACGTGTGAGATTCGGTTTTTTATTTAAGAGATTTTTTTCCAGTAATTCCCCGCATACTGCGCGTGTGCTAACAGCCTGGTTCCTATCAGACGCCGAAGACGATATTTCCTCCAACTCCCTTCCAAACTTTTAGCTTGAAATTGGGCGCACTTCTTCTTCGCGAGACCTTTGCAACATCTATATATCACTTCAAGGCGAGCTTTTTCATCTCTATTAGTAGAAGAGCACTTTGACCAAACCTTGAAAGTCGTTTTCTTTTCCCGTATCACTACTTTAGCTTCATCTGTCCACCACCATGTTTCTTTGGCGTGCTGGCAGGGGCGTTTCGACGTTCCAAGCAGTGATTTGGCTCTCTCCAAACAAGATCGCTGAAGGGAATCCCACATATCTTATGCTCTGCACTCCTCATCACCGACCTCATGATGATGGTAAAGAGGTAATTTGTCATGCTGGTAATAAAAACTTCGCCTTTTCCTTTGTCCAACTTGTACCAATTCATTTTCTAAGCCACCTTTGTTTGCTTATTTGTTTTCTTTTTTACTATCAGGAGGAGATAGTGTTGCTGAGCGATCGCCTCTCCCAGGATCACTTTGCAATATTTAATCTGGGTTTAATTTCCACCACTACAGTAAGTGAACAGCTGCCGGCTTTGCTTGACGAACATGGTATTTAGCACGATAAGACCGTATGACTTGCACATGCTTAGGATGTCTTCACCTGGAAAATTCCTGGTGTCGTACCCCAGTCCTCCATGGCAATCTTCATAGTCTTCATTTGTTTTCCCGACATGCCCGTTCAAATCTCCGCCAACAAACAAAAGCTCTTCCTTTGGGATGTTTTTGATGAGGTTGTGAAGAATGCATCTTTTTCTCTCTGTTCGCATCCGACTTGGGGAGCATATGCGCTTACAATATTCCACACCTCACCCTGTATCACCAATTTGAGAGACATCAACTGGTCACTGGACTTTGAAGTGGTCAATATGTTGCCAAGTAACTCTGCCGCGAGGATGATAGCAATTCCATTTTACCTCCGATCCATAGTAGAACATCTTGTAAGCTTTTATCTTAACGTCCAAGAAACGCGCCCGATTCCCGGTGTTTCACCATTTCGTTTCTTGTACACACAAGATGTCCACTCGCCTTCTAATCATCATTTCTTCAAGCTCGTTTTGCAATCCCCCGGAAATCGAATAACTTTGACCCGAGCATTTCTGCTCGTCCTAGGATCACAGCCATCCGTAGCATTGGTAGTGCCTGGCGGACTAGTGCTTTTCTTTTTAGCGTACTTTTCCATAATGCTAGGGTTTAAGGTTTTTTTTTTTTTTGGTTTTGACACGTACATGCTCCTGATTTTTGATTTATGTTTGATCTTAATTTTACACCACCGGTGATCTCCAGTCGTGTCAACCCACGGATTCGCATGCACACTTGCGGGACAGTTTTAAGATGGTATATGTGTTGCTAGGCTCACCTGGATATTTTAAAAATTGCCTAGATGTGATTTTTCCCATCCTATTTTAAACACTTATTCTACGAAAAACCAGTGTGAAATACGTATACATTTAATCAACTACAGAAAACAATTATTGCTCTATTGCACTCTCAAGATCGCCAGTCCAGGGAAAATGGTATGTGCAACATACTCAGCACTAAATTGCTTGGAGTAGGACTATTAAAACTAGCTCAAAATTGTGTCATCAAACAACCAACAATGACTATTAATTCTCACAATTTCTAGATTTTCCATTGGCTACTTATCGCTATTTGCTGTTCTGTTGCTTATAATTCAATTTTACCAACGAAGTGAGACTAAGAAGACTCTAAATCCGAAAAACATAGTACTTGAGCTCCAGGACCTCAACGCCGGGGAGAATGTTGAAACTTAAAATTACGCACACCGTGGTTTTTGCCAGACAGCTATCCAGCTTTCCCACCGTGCACTAACTACACTCGATACGTGCAGAAATTCAGACGTCTGACGACGATCATGCACCTGTTATGTGCCACATTTTAATTCCCATAATTCTATTCCCACGATTTATTTGTAATGTAAAATATTATAGTATTTAAGTTGATGTATTTTTGTAAATTCAATCCAAGTCTTCATACTAGTTCAAAAGAAATCTTTACAACTGTATTACAACACCAAGCTACCTGCAAACAGCTTATGTGAGATCTTTCAGTTGAACGAATACAATATTCGCGTTGGGTGCGATTGTGCAAGCCCTATTACGCTACGTTGGAACCCAGGAAGAAACCCAAATTTCTTGTAGGTTTACATAGTCTTGTTCGTTTGTTTAGTGACCAAGGCTCTTCGGGGAGTAATCTTCAATCACATATTTACTGGCCTGGGGAATATATCATTCCATGGCTCAAGCACATGTATTGTTGGTGCCTCAGGTTGGGGTATGTTCCAAAAGCTTGGCGAGAGATTAGAGTGGTTTTCATACCAAAGGCGAACAAAATAAACCACGCTAATGCCAAGGATTACAGACCAATCTTCATTCTTGCTGAAAAGACTGGAACGGTTAATAGATATGCACATCAGGGATGAGATTGGGGATAACTTTTTGTCAAAATCACATACATAATGCGTACATGAAAGGAAAATCAGTAAATACTGCTGTTCACAAAGTGGTCTCTACTATAGAAAACACTCTTCAAGTGAAGGAATACACCAAAGCTATAGTAGACAGTCTGCGCAGGGCCCAAATACATTCGGCATATGCGGGTGGATTGAACTAATGCTTAGTACCCCCTTAATCAACTCCACATTAGGGGACGAAATGTTAGATATACTAGAAAGGAATGGTTTCAACGTAGCGGCCTATGCCGGCGATGTTGCCATATTGGCATCCGTAAAGTTCCTTCCGGTACCCAGCGAGCGACTCAATTATGCATTAAAACTAGTGAATAACTGGGGTACCCTCGTATGAATGATATCGAGCTGATACCTCAAGTAACTGCAAAATATCTCGGCGTAATACTGGATTACAAATTAAACTAGAAGGCTAACATTGACAATCGAATCAAAAAGGCATATGTTGCACTATAAGCATGTAGAAGAGCCTTCGGGAAAACTTGGGGTTTTAAGCCTAAAGTGGTACACTGGCTCTACACTGCGGTAGTAAGACCCATTTTGACCTATGGTTCGATTGTCTGGTGGAAAACTCTCGAGGAGAAATACCAACTTGAAAGCGTTACATATATAAGATCAACACCGACAGCAGCTCTGGAAACGATACTGAATCTTTTTCCACTTGACATATACTGCGGGAAAACGACAGCTAAAACTGCACTAAGGCTAAGGAAAACCGGTCTATGGAAAGCTAAACCCTACGGTCATGTCTCAATTCTAAACCGATGGAATACATTGAGACTCCGGCCGGAAACGGACTATATAATCCCCATCCCAAACTGCAACAGAAAGTTCTCTATTAGAATTCCTAGCAGGGAGGTATGGGATGAGGGAAGAGTCTGTTTCGAGAATGAATTGGCCATCTTTACCGACGGATCCAAATTGATTGCCGGTACTGGTGCAGGCGTCTACTGTGAGTCTCGAAATATACATTGCTCGTTGAGACTTAAGGATGGTTGCAGTGACTTCCAACCCGAAATCGCCGATTCAATATCTATGTTGATAGCCAAGAGGCCATTAAGGCGTTAGAGTCAACATCACTAAGATCCAAGCTCGTAAAATTTTTTAAAAAAACGACTGGATGTTATCTCAGCGGCCAACACGGTGAGCCTGTGCTGGGTACCGGGCCACATAGATATCTCCGGTAACGAAAAAAGCCCTTCGTGTGCCCTTTCCGAGGCTAGTGTACCGCTCAGCACCCTATACAGGGAGATAGACATCGAGTCTAATGAGGAAGCTAATGACCGCTGCTGTCGATTAGATACATGCGCTACAGCCAAACCATTATGGCCAGTCTACGACCAAAAGAGATCTATCAATCTCATAGAACTAAGTCGAAGGGATATCCGCATAGCTGTTGGCGTCGTGACAGGACACCGTATGACAGGTAATCACGTAGCACGGCTAGGGTTACCTCATAACAACTATTGTAGAAGCTGCAGGGACATAGAGGAAGTAGAATCCGTTCATCATCTACTGTGTGACTGTCCAGCTCTGGCCAGCAAAAGAAGCATTGTTTTTAGCAGCTACTTCTTTTCAGAGCTGGATGAGCTAGGTAGCATTGATCTAAGAAAACTCCTGAAAATAATACATTTGTCTGGGTGGTTTAGCCTAGCGGTCGAAGATTGAAATTTTGTAGGTTCCCAGAATTGTAAATATTGGGCACAATGAACTCATAGTGGCCTATGTGAGCTGTTGACAACCCAGTCAACAAGGGCACCTAGTTACCTAACCTACTGGCCTTACATCGCTTTATAGTGCAACGCGGTAAGCCCTGTGAAATATGGTCTGATAATAGAACCAATTTCCGCGAGGCTAAACGATTATAAAACGACGTGTACAAACTTCTCTGCAGCCAACAACACAATCCCTTAATCATCGACCACCTCTCCGAGGATAATATACATTGGAAACTTATACCACTCTCTTCTCCCCACTTTGGAGGTTTATGGGAGTATTGCAGAAAAAGTCTTTTTACATTCTCGACCAATAAGAAAAACATCAGATTCCGACTTAATTTCCCTATCCCCATCTAATTTTGTTAATTGGGGAAGCATATCCAGCTGTTTGCCAACCAGAAGTTTCTAGCTCTATAGTTTCCATCAGAACTAATTGATCTATTTTTCAGACGATGCTTTAAAATTGTTGGTGATGCGGGCACAACGAATTTCTACCTTCACTGCAACAACGGACGAAATTGAAAAAAGTGGAACCGAATTTAGATGCTGATGAAATTGTCCCAATTAAGGAATCGAACTTACCGCCATCTAAATGGATCATCGGACGCATCATCCAAACTCACTCTGGAGCCGACAGCAAATGTGGAGTAGTAACTATTCGCACCAAATTTGCGGACTAAGTTCGACCTTAAATCAAGGTGGCTACTTTACCTAATTCTGAAAAATATTTGGCTTTCAGAGGGGGCTGGAAGTTAAGAAATGACCGTACATATCATAAGGCACAATATTTTATTTCCATCCAATTGTACAGGAACTTATTCCTCTATTCTTTCATTTTCTTGGTTATGTACTTGCTTTTGACAACATATATATATTTTATCTTATCCCTCAACTGTAATCATTTTGAACTTTCGTAAAACTAGGATCATGAGTTTATTATTTGATTGGCTCTGCTTATTATTTTTTGTACGTAATTAAACATTGAACATTAAATTATTCCAAAAGATACATACACATAAGTTTCGAATTACACAGAACATATTAAACTGTTTTAATACACAATAAAACACATTTACAATAGGAAAAATTGTTGTTGCTGGGAAGCGAGATTTACAATGACATTTCAACTGTCAGCTCTTTACACAAATCCAATCTGCTTGCTTTGCAGCGAACTCCATGTTGCCAGATAATGCTATACTCGAGAGCGCATAATTTTACATGGCACAGATCCGCTTCCGCATTCGTACAGTTGCAGGAGTACTCAAAGGTCTTAACATACACATATCAGGTGGTCCAGATGGTTTTCCTCCCATAGTTTTGAAGAGGTGTTCTTCCATGCTGGCGAAACCTCTGCGTAAGCTTTTCTGTCTATGCTGATGAAATTGTCCCAATTAAGGAATCGAACTTACCGCCATCTAAATGGATCATCGGACGCATCATCCAAACTCACTCTGGAGCCGACAGCAAATGTGGAGTAGTAACTATTCGCACCAAATTTGCGGACTAAGTTCGACCTTAAATCAAGGTGGCTACTTTACCTAATTCTGAAAAATATTTGGCTTTCAGAGGGGGCTGGAAGTTAAGAAATGACCGTACATATCATAAGGCACAATATTTTATTTCCATCCAATTGTACAGGAACTTATTCCTCTATTCTTTCATTTTCTTGGTTATGTACTTGCTTTTGACAACATATATATATTTTATCTTATCCCTCAACTGTAATCATTTTGAACTTTCGTAAAACTAGGATCATGAGTTTATTATTTGATTGGCTCTGCTTATTATTTTTTGTACGTAATTAAACATTGAACATTAAATTATTCCAAAAGATACATACACATAAGTTTCGAATTACACAGAACATATTAAACTGTTTTAATACACAATAAAGCACATTTACAATAGGAAAAATTGTTGTTGCTGGGAAGCGAGATTTACAATGACATTTCAACTGTCAGCTCTTTACACAAATCCAATCTGCTTGCTTTGCAGCGAACTCCATGTTGCCAGATAATGCTATACTCGAGAGCGCATAATTTTACATGGCACAGATCCGCTTCCGCATTCGTACAGTTGCAGGAGTACTCAAAGGTCTTAACATACACATATCAGGTGGTCCAGATGGTTTTCCTCCCATAGTTTTGAAGAGGTGTTCTTCCATGCTGGCGAAACCTCTGCGTAAGCTTTTCTGTCTATGCTGATGAAATTGTCCCAATTAAGGAATCGAACTTACCGCCATCTAAATGGATCATCGGACGCATCATCCAAACTCACTCTGGAGCCGACAGCAAATGTGGAGTAGTAACTATTCGCACCAAATTTGCGGACTAAGTTCGACCTTAAATCAAGGTGGCTACTTTACCTAATTCTGAAAAATATTTGGCTTTCAGAGGGGGCTGGAAGTTAAGAAATGACCGTACATATCATAAGGCACAATATTTTATTTCCATCCAATTGTACAGGAACTTATTCCTCTATTCTTTCATTTTCTTGGTTATGTACTTGCTTTTGACAACATATATATATTTTATCTTATCCCTCAACTGTAATCATTTTGAACTTTCGTAAAACTAGGATCATGAGTTTATTATTTGATTGGCTCTGCTTATTATTTTTTGTACGTAATTAAACATTGAACATTAAATTATTCCAAAAGATACATACACATAAGTTTCGAATTACACAGAACATATTAAACTGTTTTAATACACAATAAAGCACATTTACAATAGGAAAAATTGTTGTTGCTGGGAAGCGAGATTTACAATGACATTTCAACTGTCAGCTCTTTACACAAATCCAATCTGCTTGCTTTGCAGCGAACTCCATGTTGCCAGATAATGCTATACTCGAGAGCGCATAATTTTACATGGCACAGATCCGCTTCCGCATTCGTACAGTTGCAGGAGTACTCAAAGGTCTTAACATACACATATCAGGTGGTCCAGATGGTTTTCCTCCCATAGTTTTGAAGAGGTGTTCTTCCATGCTGGCGAAACCTCTGCGTAAGCTTTTCTGTCTATGCTACTCCTTAGGGCTTTTTCCATTAGATGGAAAACAGTATTTGTCCAGCTCGTCCCTCAAAAAGGCGAATCTTCCCCCGTCCAATTACCGACCTATTGCACTTACGTCTCTTCTTTCCAAGGTCATGAAAACGCTGATAAATCGTCAGCTTATGAAATATCTTGATTCGCGAAAACTCCTCAATGTAGCAACAGGTTCACTAGTGATTTGATGGCATATCTCACCGAGAAGTAGAACCAATCTCTCTATCACTTCGGCGAAACTAAGACTGTTGCGCTTGATATTTCAAAGGCATTTAACAAAGTTTGACATCAGGCTTTTTTATGAAAAATGCGTGCATATGACGTCGATGAGCTTCTTCTTCAATTGATTAGAAAATACCTTACTTGGAGTTCCATACAAATTGTCTTGGATGGCTTCAAGTTTGCAATTCATCATATAAAATGCTGGTGTTCTCCGAGGCTCTGTTTTGTCTCCGAATTTCTTTCTTATTTTTATAAATTTTTATAAATAAAGACTTCTCCTAAGGCGCAAAATAAGAGTCTCACGAACCCGGATGTGTTAATTCGGGAAACGCAAACCTCGAAACAGAGTACTCTGGAAAAAGAAAACACCGAGATCCGAAAGAGGCTCAACGAAATAGAGCTCTTGTGTCGGGAGCTCAAAAGCAAAGTTGAGAAACTTGAATCAGAGAATAAAGTATCTTTGCTTCAAAACGAGTCTTCACAAACGCAGACGGTTATTCATAGTGAGCCTTCTTCGGGTAGCCATCACTACAGTACGGACGAAGAAGAACTCGCGCGCGAAACGGATTGGATACTTAAACGAAGACCGTCTAAAAAAACGAAAGGCTGGCCCCATCGCCCAAAGTTGTGGGTGGCCGTGGTGTAGTGGTAACATCATCACTTGTCACGCTGTTAGTTCACAGTTCAAATCCTGCTGTCAAGAATCATCTATTTATTTCGCATGAAATAAATAAAAAAAGTCGATCAATTGCGAAAGCTAAGTCAACTCCACTGCGAAGGCATAACACTGGCAGTAGAGTGGTCATATGGCTGAAAATGCAACTTGATCGTGATGATGACATCAGGAGGTCGGACAAAAAATACTGTGAATCATGAGCAACTACAAAAAAAAAAAAAAACTAAACAAACAAGCTCCCCAGATATCTGTATGCCACCCTTAGTTTACAGAAAATTAATACCATCTGAGTTTCAAACCACTACACTAAAATCCTTCTTTCTCTCTCTCTGTCTTCTTCACAACGCCCGTGTCCTGTAATAGTATAAGAGTATAAGCAAACGCGCCCCTCCTCCAATAAATATTACAGGCGTTGCAGACTATAATTCTCGGCGAAGAATTTTAATAACAATGATCGCTACTGAATTTAAAGTAACTTCTTTGCGAAACAATGCATGGAAAATCAAGGTTAATGACGCTGAGGGCTATCGGACTGTATCTCAAAAGCTTAACAACGAAAAAATTCAATGGCATACTTATGAAGACAAGTCTGAGAGATGTTTGAGTGTCATAGCTAGAGGACTTCATCCAACATGCGCTAAAGAAGACGTTATAGGTGATTTACGCGTTTGGGGTTATAACAATTTTGATGCTGTGAACCTCTTAAAAAAAGAGAGAAAACGACCCGACCGTAGAGAAGAAGCTATAGTGAAACGTAAACTTCCGCTTTTTGTCCTATCGTTCGATATAACGAAAAGTCAGAAAAAGATATACAATATTCGTACAATCATGAGTATGGTCGTTAAAATCGAGCAGGCGTACTATCGAAAAGAGCCGCGATGCGTTAATTGCGCTGGAAAACACTCTTCTGAAAATTGCAGTTTGAGCAAAAATTAAAAAGTAACTTGCGATAACTGTAAAGCAAGGCACACAGTAAATTATGGCGGTTGCGAGGTCACAAAGGAACTACAGATGCGACGGAGAAAATCTACAACGCCGCTTGTGCGAGAAACCAAATCAGTCGATCGGGCTCCTAAGTCGGTAGAGCGTGTTGCTAAGCAGACTGAGCGGGCTCGTAAGCCAGTTGTGTAGACTCCCGAGCCGACTGAAAGGACGCTCGAATCAGCAGTGCAGACTCTTGAACCAGTCGATCAGTCTTATAAGTCATGTACGTCGAAGCTGTCCACTAAAAAGACTGAACGAAAAATAACCTCGGAAAAGACAACGAATCCTATTTTCTGACGTATTCTCAGGCTGCAGTCAAAGCAACCAAAGGAAACGACGGGCCACCCTCTGATCCGTTGAAGGAAATTCTGAACAGCGTTTGCGCCAAGTTCGAGGAACAATGTGAAACGAACAAAATAATTCTCGAACGACTCAGTAACGTCGAAAGCTTTTGTACGGCTAACCTTATATCTAAATCTAAGTAGATATGGACTCTTTGCTTAAAATTATAACATGGAATGCAAACGGACTCTTACAAAAATCTAACGAATTTGAAATTTTTCTAATGAGAGAAAATATCGAGGTGAAAAAAGTTGTTCGCGGTAAGGGTTAAAATGGGTCTATGCCAAATCACTCGTGCATCGCAGCATAAAAAGGTCCTTAACCGACTACGCAATCGCCTTAGAGATAGTATTCGGGCTTTTAAAAGCAATAAGATAGCGAAATACCTTGGAAATTATTCACTTTGGAAAGGGCTAAAAGGCATACGGAAACCTCAAATGCAAGCGCCACCAATTCGGAAAAACGGTAGAACTTGTGCCACAAAAAAAAGGGCAGAACTTTTTGCTTTGCACATAGAAGAAACGTTTAAGTCATTCGACGGCCCTTTGATAATGCCCGACTCCCCAGTCATGACATCTGACAACTTTAAAGTAAAAAAAAGTTGCATTGATTGAACTGAGGAAAATGATTGAAAATCTAAAGACGGAAAAAGCACCGGGTTACGACTTGATAATGGAGCAGGTGGTCAAGGAATTGCCGAATAAAGCTCTAATCAAACTGCTATATTTGATTAACGCTTCGTTCAGATTGCTCTACGTTCCGAAACAATGGAAAGTCGCCGATATTATAATGGTCCCGAAACCAGACAAACCTCTGAATGAGAAGAAATCATATCGGCCTATTTCCCTATTGCCGGTTATCTCTAAAATATTCGAAAAACTACTTTCTAAACGACTACAACCCGCAATCGATGAAAGACGTCTGATTCCTGACCCTCAGTTTGGATTTAGAATCAAACATTCTACAGTCGACCAAGTCCACAAAATAACTGACGTGATTGAGAAAACTCTCAAGATTTGTTATGATGTATTTCTTGACGTCTCACAAGCTTTCGATAAGGTTTGGCACGAAGGCTTGGAGAATAAATTGCAACTACTTCTGCCACGGCAACTCTTTCTAATTTAACGATCGTACCTCACCGAAAGACTTTTTCGTGTTAAGCAGGGAAATTATTACTCCGACTTCAAGGAGATTGCGGCCGGAGTCCCACAAGGAAGTATCCTTGGCTGGCTTCTATATGTACTCTACACGCGTGACATCCCGCAGGAAAGAAACTGCGTCATCGCCACGTTTGCGGACGATACGGCGATATTGACAACGTGCGCTACAATTGAGGCAGCAACTGAAAGCTGCAACATTCTATTAATAAAGTCCTTGGACGAATTCTTTGCGTATTGTGTGAACGAAAGCAAATCCACCCACGTCAACTTTACCTACAAAAAAGTGGGTAGATTACCCGTATATTTAAATTCGATTCAAATACCGTACGCGAACGAAGCAAAATACCTAGGAGTGACTCTAGATGTTAAGCTTAAATGGAAATCGTACGTAAAAAAGAAACGCGATGAGCTCGAAAACAAATACCGACAAATGTACTGGCTACTCGGAAAACATTCGAAGTTGAGCCTACATAACAAACTGCTTATCCATAAGCAAATGCTAAAGCCAGTGTGGACGTATGGTATACAGCTATAGGGTTGTACCAGGAAAAGCAATAGAAACATCCTCCGAACTTTTGAAAATAAAGTTCTTAGAACGATCGATAGCGCACCTTGGTAGGTACGTAAGGAAGATATTCATCGAGATAAGAAAATTTGCTCGTAAACACAAAGATCGTGTTCACGGCCATTGTAACCGTATCGTCATTCAACTACTTGACGCGAACAATTCAATTCGTCGTCTGCAAAGAACAAAACCTTTTGACCTCGTGTCATAGTAAATCCCGGTCGTGAAAACCGCAGAAACGTTCGTTGGAATTTAACCCGCCTATAGTGCTACATTCTTTTTAATTGCATACGAACATCTTTTTCCAAAAATCGCGAGTCTCGTAAGCGAAAATAAAACTGTTGGATAAGAGTCGGCTTAGGTGTAGTATTAAACTTGGAGATGTGTTTTTAACATACGTTGTCGTTCCTCTACTGCGGCCGAAGAGCAAAGACGTGAGTTAGGGGATGAATATGAAAACTGAAGAGATAATTTATAACAATAAGAAAAAGAGTCGGAGTCAAAACAGAGCCTTGGAGAACACCAGCATTTATATGCTGAATTGCAGACTTGAAACCATCCAAGACAAATTGTATTCATCGCCCCGAAAGGTAAACCTTTGAAGAAGAAACTCATCAAAGCCATATGCACGCATTTTCGACAAACGGCCTGATATCAAACTCTGTCAAATTCTTTTGAAATACCAAGCGAAACCACCTTAGTTTCGCCGAAGTGGTGGAGAGATTGGTCCCACTTCTCGGTGAGATATACCATAAATCACCTGTGGACCTATTGCTAGGAAATCTATACTGCTGTGCATTGAGGAGTTTTCGTGAATCAAGGCATTTCATAAATTTATCAGCATTTCTATGACCTTGGAAAAAAGGAGCGTAAGTGCAATGGGTCGGTAATTGGATAGGGAGGATGATTCGTCTTTTTTATAGACGGACTGGTCAAGGACTGATTTTCATCTGAAAGAGTCCAGAAGAGAAGGATAGACAGGAAAGTATACGCAGAAGTTTTGCCAGCATTAAAGGACACATCTTCATAATTATGGGGAAGATACCATCTAGACCAGTGGATTTGTGTATGGTAAGACTTTTGAGTACTTCTGCTGAACGAGTGCGAAACTGGACTTGTCCCATAGGAAACGCGATGCTATACAGTACAGTCGGATACAAAGCATTATCTGGCAGCGTGATATTCACTGCAAAGTGAGAACCAAGCAGATTAGCTTTGTCTATGGAACTGAGAGCTGGAATGTCATTGTAAATGAGGGTTGGGATGGCAGAAGAAGCGGAATTTGTAATTTTTGTACGAATGACCAAGAATTGCATTGCAGGCTTTTCTGGAATCCAGGACCTATTAATCGCAAACTCGATGCTAAGGTGTATTCTTCTAATATTTGTCTATACTTCTCCTTATACACGATTTCATCGATGGGAATGATGTCTTCAACACCAGCGGAAGAGAAACATCCCCAAACCATTATTGAACCACCGCTATGGTTAATTGTTGGAATCACACAGCTACTGAGCGGAAGACTTTCGACCAGTCGGTCAGCTCGGTCTCTTGCCCAATCGTGCTGCCTGACTTTGTTTTGAGGGCGTAGCAAAGGTTTTTGTACTTCTACTCGATCGTGAAGCCTGTGGCAGCTAAACCTCTTTTTGTCTTTGTTATTGATATCTGCTTTGAGTGCGAACGGTTGAACTCTGCACAGATTTCTTGAGCTGTAAGCCGTCGATCCCTCTTGCTTATTAATTTTATAGCCTGCTCCTCCTGTTTTGATTTTAATTTCGGACTTCCGCCTTTCTTCCTGGTCTTAAAAGTGGATGATTCTTTAAAGCGACATATGGAATACGAGTAGTGCACTGTCAACTTCGGCATTTTAAACTTATTTGCAATAGCACGCATTGTATGCCCTTCTTTATGCAAGGATATTATGCCAAAACGGGAGCTCGTTAAACTTAATACTCTATGTATTTCAATGAAACCTAACTTAAATTCTTTATTATTTCATTTTCATGTACATACTACGGTGCCGTGAAGCAAGGCCAAGTGAAATAAGGTCAAATATAAAAATTTGGCCTTTTTTTCGCTTAGTGAAAGTGAAATAAGGCCAAATTGTAACGTTTGGCTTTATTTGACTTTGCGAAAGTAAAATAAAGCCAATTTAGCCTACTAAATTAAAATTCGATGTGAAGCGCACAGTACTTGGGTGGCGCTAACAAAAAAATTAAGGGACATCTCTTTGACTCATACACCAGACGGCCTTCGGCGGCGTGTAGTTCAGTACACGCTTCTAACTGCCTTAAAGATTTCATCATGAAAAACATTGGGATTAGTGAATTCGTTTGACCTTATTTCACTTTCACAAAATGAAATGAAGCCAAACGTTAAAATTGCAAAAATTTGGCCTTTTTTCGCTTAGGGAAAGTGAAAAAGGCCAAATTTTAACGATTGGCTTTATTTCACTTTGCGAAAGTAAAATAAAGCCAATTTGGCACTACTTCACTTTCCACTGTTTTTAATTTTGCTTAATAAATTAAAATTCGATGTGAATCAAACAGTACTTAGGTGGCACTAACAAAAAAAAAAAGGGACACATCTTCGACTCATACACCAGACAGCCTTAGGCCTCACATGCAGGTACTCGTATTCAGGGCGTCGCTAGGCGGCGTGTATTTCAGTAAACGCTTCTGACTACCTTAAATATTTCATCATGAAAGACTAGCATTTGGCTTTATTTCACTTTGGATTAGTGAATTCGTTTGGCCTTATTTTACTTTCGCAAAGTGAAATAAAGCCAAACGTTAAAATTTGGCCTTATTTCACAGCACCCATACTACTACTCAGAAAAAAAAATACAAGAAACAACTTAGTACGTGAACCTTTTTGTTTTGTTTCTTATATAAAATTTAAAATCTATGTACCTTAAAATATATCTTAACGTACCTTATTCTACCTTACTCTATCTACGTAATTAAATACGTAATTTTATTATATGTTCACTTTTTTTTGTTTCAAGTGCTGGTATTTTTTTAAATTTTTTAATTTGTTTCTTGTTTTTTTTTTTTTTTATCTAAACGCCTACCTAAAACTGCCAACACTAAGCTATGTAGAATACGTCGAAGGGCGGAGGTCACAAGATGCTACAAGTGCTTCGGCTATGGACACCAACAAACTACCTGCAGAGGACCAGATAGGAAGAGCCTAGGAGCATGCATTAAATGCGGAGAAAATGGTCATAGGAGAAAGGAATGCAAAGCTATTGCAAAGTGCTGCCTGTGTGTAGAGCTCAAACTAGAACCGGAGCAATTGGCCCACGTCACGGGCTCAAGAAATTGTCAAGTGTTTAGAGAAGCACTAGACAGAGTGAAGAAAAATGTCCACCAATGATGAGAATCCTGCAAGGGAATCTACACAGAAGCAGAACAGCTGACCGGACACGAAAACAGTCTCTATTAAGAACTACGGGACTGGGAAGGGATATGTTTGGATGAAATGTGACCAGGTCACAATAGAGAGCTACTATTTCACGCCGAACGAAAACATAAGTGACTTCCGAGAGAAACTAAGCGATCTAGAAGATACCGTGCGGGAATTTGAGGGAGCGACTCTGCTCGCTGGTGACTTCAACGCAAAAGCAGTAGAGTGGGGAATGAACACAACAGACTCAAGGGGAAGACAGATCCTAGACATGTCCGCAAGACTGGGTCTAAATGTGATGAACGTAGGAGACACAACGACCTTCAGGCGTCCCGGCTACGGCGAGACAATACCGGACGTTACCTTTGCGTCGGAGACCATAGCAGCTGAAGTAGAAAACCGGAAATCATAGAAGACTATACTGGTAGTGATCACTAGTATATAGTTTACGACCTACAAAGGCAGCGAGGTACCCAAAATGGGAATTGCGACGAAGACCAAGATGGAATTTGGAAAACTCAACGAAGCGCTCCTCACATCGACGATAAACAGAGGAAAAGATGCTATCCCGGAAATGGTGGGCACCACCGAAGAAAAAGTAGAAGCTACCATGCGACTCATACACCAGGCGTGTGATACACCAATGCCTCGTGTAAAAAATTACAATAGATTCAGCAAACCCGTCTACTGATGGACAGAAGAAATTGCTGGACTCAGGAGGTGCCTACACCTCAGGCACAAAGTCACAAGAGGAAGGAGGAGAGATGTCGAAGCTACGGAAGAAGTGGTAGCGGAATGCGAACTCGTAAGGCTGGAGCTAAAAAGATTCTTAAACAAAAGCAAAAAAGAGAAATGGGAAGATCTACGCCGCGATGTAAATGACGACCCCTGGGGTCTAGGCTTCAAGGTGGTTATGCGCAAGCTGGGGGCGCAAGCGACCAGCCCAGTACTAAACGCAGAAAGACTGGAATCAATAGTGAACACACTCTTTCCAACACACCCAGTTAGAGCACCAGAGGTGTCTCTTAAACAAATAGCGGAGATTCCCTTATTTAACTAGGAGGATCTGGTTGAGGCGGCAAGTGCTATGAAGAATAAGAAGGCTCCGGGGCCTTATGGTATACCAGCCGAAGCGCTGAAGACTGTTGCCCGAACTTGCCCCCGTCTATTACTCAACATAAGGAACGGGATTTTCCCCAAGAAATGAAAAACACAACGCATTGTACTGATTAGCAAGGGAAAGGGAAACCCAGACGATGCATCAGCGTACAGACCTCTATATAGGCTCGACACAACAGGCAAACTTTTCGAAAGGATGTTGAAGCCACAACTCTCAGCAGCTATCCAGATGAGAGGCAACCTATCAGAACGACAATATGGCTTTAGAAAAGGCCGGTCCACAAAGGCGCAGTGCAAGACGTAGTCAGAACTGTCCAAGAAAACCAACAGAGGAACCGCTATTCAAGAAGGATAATCATGCTAGTAGCTTTGGGCGTAAGAAATGCTTTCAATTCTGCCAGATGGTCCAACATGCTAGAGGCGCTAAAAGATACTTTCAGAATACCACAATAATTACTGCGTATGATAAAAGAGAATCTCAGGGATAGATAACTCACCTACGACACCCCGGAAGGACCACGTAGGAAGCAAATCACTTCTGGAGCAGCGCAGGGATCAATACTTGGTCCTGATCTATGGAACATATCCTATGATGGCATCCTCCGTATGGAGATGCCTGAAAATACTTTCTTGGTCGGCTATGCAGACGACATTGCAGCAGTAACGCCCGGAGACGACTGAATCAAGTTATGAGACGCGTGTAGAAGTACAGAGGCGAGCAGCACTACGGGTTGTAAGTTCGTATCAAACGGTGTCGGAACCAGCCGTCCTCGTAGTCGCGGGAGTGACTCCAATTGATCTTCTGGCGGCAGAGAGGAAGTACGTCTACGACAAAAAGGCGGAAATTGGAGTGGAAGCGGCAACCGAGGAAGCGAAGGAGCTCACCAAATAGCAGTGGCAGAGAGGAAGTACGTCTACGACAAAAAGGCGGAAATTGGAGTGGAAGCGGCAACCGAGGAAGCGAAGGAGCTCACCAAATAGCAGTGGCAGGAGAGATGGAGCATAGAAAGCAGAGGAAGATGGACCGCGAGGATCATCAAGAACGTTGCCGAATGGAAGGAACGGAAACAAGGCGAAGTAAATTACTACGTCACCCAGTTACTTACCGGACATGGGTATTTCAACGCCTACCTCCACAAGACAGGAAAAACAAGGAGCCCAGCTTGCCACTACGATGACTCACAGGTGGACGACGCAAACAGCAGATGGGAAACCGAAAGGAGTGCGTTGGAATAGCAAATCGGAGTTATCAGCCCGGACAACATAGCGGCAAAAAATGTCAACCAATGACCAAAACTGAAATCGAGTACACTCATTCATAGAAAAGGTACTCAAAACAAAGAAGAGAGAGGAAGACGAAAACGCACCCTCATATCATTTATGTAAAAATTATGAAAGCCACACCGGCAAGAATGAATAAACCCGCAACAGGAGATAAATGAAAAAGCCGGTCCCCGGAGGGGAAAGAAAATGACACCAATCTGAAGTAATGCGAAAGCGGTCCCGGAGTGGATGGTGTCAAGTTGAAAACGGGGTTAAAGGCGGTTTTTTACTGGTGTAAGAGTAAGTCCCACACTACTTGAAACAGAGCGGGACTGTTTCTCGTGAGCATTAGCGTTTTCCACCATGGCAGAAAAAAAAAAAAAAAAAACACTAAGCTATGTAAGTCGGCCATAAACTAAACAACCAACTTTAAACAGGCTACCTTGGAATGTGGGGAAACGATGGAGTTCCCTCTCTTTCGCCTAGCCACCAGAATACGCGCTCAAATTATAAAAATAAAAAACAAATTGTCTCGGGACTTTCCTTATTTGATTGATTTTTTTATAAGAAATGTTTCAGCGAAATAGCCAGTTACATGCAATACGCGTCATGCTTCGAATGCACATTATTCCACCCTTGAGACCAACTTCGGTCGTACTGTCAAATATAGGGATTCGTTTACAAGCCGAACGAGCCAGGCTCAGTATTTACTTATTTAAAAAAATTTATTCTGGAGGCAGCGATTTGTCGAGAGGTTAAGAGAAACTCGATCCGCGATGGTTTTTGCAATCTCTTGGGATAGTAGCCGCTCGACGTTGAATCTAGATATTCATACCCGTACTTTGGCTGCAACTAAATACTGGTCCGAGTCAATATTAGCTGTTCGGAAAGTTCTAACATCCAGACTACTAGAGGCATGCATGATGTATCGCAATATGATCAATCTGATTGGCGGTTTGTTGACCTGGGGATCGCCAAGTACCTTTGTGAATATTAAGGTGTGTTACGAGGGCTTGTGGATTTCTCCACTGTGCCGAGCAGCAACGAAAGGGAAAAGAAAATTAACATACCTGCTTCTCTGTGATGTCCACTCGCAGGCAGTATTCTCGACAATCTTCAGTGTTGCTTGTCCTTTCTTCTTTTTTTGTTGTCCTTTTCTTCTGGTACACCTTTGGTGTGTACAAGAAACGATAGGTACGTCTTCGCACGCACACCCCCATTTTAGGGGTGAGTTTAATTTTTTTTGTAAAAAATACAAAAATTAACCAGAAAAAATAAGAACAGCGATTCGCGTCGCAGAATTAGGAAATAATGTCAATAATGGTGTTGACATGAGGGAAGGAATTGCGTGCGTCTCCCTCATTCCCACGGGTACACAGGTCCCATCGCATTCTTGCAAATTTACAAATGGCGATCGGGAAAATATTTTTGATTCAGGTGAGAATAGGTGATAATGGTTAGAGACGTTAAAATTTGTTTGTTTTAAATGAGATTTTTTTTTTCTTTCAATTCTTATTGTTGTCTTAGGTTATAAGAATAGGTGTCTCGTCGTAGGTCATGTTATTTATGTCATGTAAGTAAATTTAGCAATATTTTATATCATGATTAGAGTTTCTATGTATGTTATACAGGGCAATTATAACCAACAGGTTAGCAGTCAGTAGATTTTATTTTTAAAACAAGACGGACTTATTGTGACTGGACAGTAACGAGACGTGGGACGTTGAAATATTTCCATTTCAATGTTCCGAAAAAGGGAATTCACTACACATAGCTTACAAAGACAACAAATGTATAATAGAATCATTATCAAAGCTCAGGTCATAAAAGCTGGTCACTGCCTTGATAATTGCAAATTTTTTTGTTGTGTACACATACAGTAATGAGTAAGACACACCATAGGGATTTGTCGTTATTTTTTAAGAAGGTGAGTTTGGCACATATAGTATGATAATAAATTTGGTAGTACGAAATACAAATTTCAAATTAGATAAACCTCAAGGTTTAGGAAGTCGGGGAGTGTTTCGCAAAAGGAGGTGTGCGCAGGCAAACACAAATTCGCTGAGGTACGTAGGACAAAGCTTAGAAGCTCCGGTGAATTATAGATTTGATTTCCTTTTAACCGATAGGCATTGAGGATCGAAAACGGCTCAGGCTTCTGAAAAAAAATTGTTGGCCGTTCCTTCCCATAAACCGTTGAGAGGTACCTAGCGGTGGCGGTGGCCCGAAAAGTAACAACCACAAAGTGACAACGTCAAAGCTATTCAACGCTTCCAAAAGGTGCTCCACGGGACCCAACGTTTCTGTGAATTACCTACTGAAAAAAAATTTTTTTTTTTTAAGTGAATCTGCCATTAGTGTAATTTTTTTGAATTCCATAAATTTCCTTGCCTAATTCTATCATAGATTTTGGAATTTCATCATAGATTTTTTTTTTATAGATTTAGAGTTTTTTATCAGTGAATAGAGTAATCGAATAGTTTTAATAGTGTAATCGAATAGTTTTTTTTTTATAGTGGTGTTAGGATAAAATTTTATTTGTGAAATTCTGCTAGGAATTTTCAGGGCTTCGCGTCACGGCTAACTCCGCTAATAGGAGAGAAACATCATTCTTTCTTGTGCTGCCGGCAGGACAACAGGGGACCGTGAGTACCTTTTTACATTTAATTTTCATAAAAAAATATATTCATAGCAGGACAATTGACAGTTTTTAGTTATAGAATTGGGTTTTCAATGTACTTTTGTTATAATAAACAAAGTAGGATGATTGACCTACATTGTAATAGAAATGCTAATCGTGAACATGAATTAGTATTATTATTATTGTGAATCCATCAACTTGCATGTAGTAGGTATTTAAGGAATAAACGTCAGACCATTTGAGCTTCAACCATCATCGTCGACGCGTAAAAAGAATATAAAAACTGAAATTTAATAAAAAACAAATATACGGTACCCAAATTTAATTGTATGTGTTTTAACTATTTTCACTATTAAGGTGATAATGACACACGTTACATGGTGTCAGAAGTTAACTCAAAATATTGAAAATTCGGAAAAGTACATAAGAGAACACTTGCATAGTTAATTTTATAACCCTATAAAATGACATCAACCGATCGTTTGCCCAAACCGTTGGACTGCTCCAATTTGGCAAAAGAATGGACAACGTGGAAACGCACATTCATGGTTTACATGATGGCAAATAATAAAATGAGCGAACCGGAAAAACAAAAAATCGCAACATTTTTGTGGTTAATAGTAGGAAATATCTACAATACTCTGTACCCGAACGATGGAACACCTGATAGCATGTTTGGGTTAGTAAACGAACCTGCAAATGCAGGTCAACCCGAAGATGGAGAAAACGAAGAAGAGCAGGGTGATGCTAACGAGGAGCAGCAAAACGAAGACGCTGCGAAAATGGGAATCACATTGGAAATCGTCTTAAAGGTATTCGATGAGTACTGCCTCCCCAGGAAAAATATTGCTATGGAATCAAATAAGTTCAATACAATTGTGTAAAAGGAAAATCAGACGTTTGCTGACTTTGAAACTGAATTAAGAACTCAGCTTCAATTTTGTGAATACAACTGCAAGTGTGGCGCTACTCGTGAACATCGAATGTTACGTGATCGCATAATTATCGGTGTTTACGATAAGAAACTACAACTAAAACTATTGGACGGAAAGGATGATCCATTAAAAAAGGTCATTGAAACGTGCAGTCTACGAAGCGGCAAATGTAAATAAAATTTTGCTAGATCGACGTAGCAACAACAATCCATCAAGTGTGAATGCTGTATCGGAAAAAAAACAACTTACCCAGCTATATCCCGCTATTGCTTCAATTGCGGCGCGCCTTTCACACCAACTCATATGCGCTCTTGCAAGGCAAACGAAGTCAATTGCTTAAACTGTGGAAGAAAGGGACACTTCGACAAATTTTGCAAACAAAAGGGAAAAGCAAAACCAAATGGACAACATCAATCGTCAGGGAACCAACAGCCAAGGAGGGAAAACAACAACAGCAACAACAAGAAGCAGGCAAACAGTCTCAACTGGAATGATGAAGATAATTGTAGTTTAGAGCAGGTTGATGGAACTAGTATATTAAGTAGTAATTGCAATATTTTTAGATTAAATTCAAGCACTGATGAAGTAAACAGAATAATGGACGAAAACATATCGAATTAATAATCGGTTAACCACATTCCAGATTGACACTGGATCCGACGTCAATTGCATACCAATTAATTTAATTAAGAAATTGAACGTTACTTTTGAAAAGAAACAAAATGGATTTGTTGTGCTTGACTGTAGTGCTAATAAAATTAACATTCATGGTTTGGTTTATTTAAAATGTTTTGATGTGGAAAAGGGAATTATGAAAACGGCTGAATTTCTTGTTGTTGATGATGCGCTTGAACCGCTGCTGGGATTGTCGACTTGCATTGAGTTCGATTTAATAAAACGCTTGAACACTGTGTAATCATTACCATGTTTGCCACGGGAGAAGGGGGAATTTTTAGAAAAATTTAAGAAACATTTTAGTGATGTGGGTAAATTTCCGGGTACTTGCTCCATTAGGTTAAAAGAGGATGCCATACCCTCATTGCACTATAAAAAGCGCATTCCCTTGGGTCTGTGTGATCGTTTAAAATTGGAACTCGAATCGATGGTCCAGGCTGGAATCATTTCTCCAGTCGATTATCCCACCGATTGGGTGAACAATGTTCAGCTCGTAGAAAAACCTAACGGAAAACTTCGGGTTTGTCTCGATCCGAAGCCACTTAATGCATGCATAAAGCGCGAGCATTTCCTCATTCCAACGATCGAAGACGTGATAGGGCGACTGTCAAACAAATGTGTATTTTCTGTGCTTGATCTTAGTAACGGATTTTGGCATATGGAACTTGATGCCAAGAGCGCAGATTTAACTACTTTTATGACTGAACATGACCAAACTTTGGCAATCGTAATGGAACGCGCTTAGAAGTATAATATTAAATTTAATGCGGAAAAAATTCAATTTAGGCAAAAACAAATTAAGTTCATGTGACATTTAATTTCAGAGGTCAAATTAGACTGGATTTTCGATATACCAGAGCCATTCTAGATATGCCGAAGCCAACAAGAAAATCTGTGGTTATGAGATTACTGGGGCTATTTAAGTATCTTGCAAAGTTTATTCCTAATTTGTCGTGCCAATCCGCAGCATTGCGTGATTGCCAATCCGCAGCATTTGATTGCTATAGTAACATCAGAGCCTGTACTAGCAGTCTATGATCCGAGAAAACCAGTTATTATTCAAACGTATGCATCAAAGGATGTTTTGGGATGCGTTTTGGTACAGAATGAACATCCAATTGCTTACGCCGCGCGCACTTTAAGCTCTAGCGAGAAAAAATGGGCACAAATTGAGAAGGAATTATTGGCAATTGTGTTTGCCTGTGAACGCTTTCACTTTTTCCTATACGGAAAGCTTTCACTTTTTCCTTGTGGTCACTTTGAACCGTGAACTCGGTTCAAAGTGACCACAAGCCACTCGAGGTCAAGCGTGACATTGACGATGTTACTCGATTACAGAGGATGTTTATGCTTCTTCTCAAATATCCGAAGATGACTATCGTTTATACACCGGGAAGGGAAATGCTTGTGGCGGACTGCCTTTCGAGGGCACAGTTGCCAGATCAATCAATTGGAAAACCCAGATCTTCTTAGGGTAATACATAAAATCACTCGGAAGGTGTGTTTATCGGAAGATAATTATAACTTCTACTTGCGTGTAATTAAAGATGATGAAAAGTACATGCGCATATGTAAAAATGTGCAGACGCAATGGCCCCGTTATCATCAGCTTGATGATTTGAGCCAAAAATTTCACAAATATCGTGATAAATTGCATTTCGAAAATGGACTTCTTTTTAAAGATCACAGACTTGTAATTCCTTCTGAACTACAGGTAAAAATTTGCAAGTGGTTACACGAACCACATTTGGGAGTTGAAAAAACACTTGCACGTGCACGTTCTCTTTATTTTTGGCCTTGTATGTCCGAACAAATTAAGGAAATCGTTTCGCAATGCATCGTTTGCGAAAAATTTAAGTGAAATATTCAAAAAGAACCGTTGGTTCGAGTATTGTACCCATTTCAAGGAGTCGCGATTGATTTATTTGAAATTGCAGGGCACGATTTTATAGCAATCATTGATGCATATTCGGCCTTTGTCATATCGGAGAAACTGACTCGGAAAACCATGTAATTGAAGTAATGGGAAAAATATTTGATCGCGTAGGATATTCGAGGAATTTGCCAATCAGGCAAATATTTTATTTACTTTTTCTAGTCCAAGGTATCCGCAAAGCAATGGATTAGCGGAAAAAGGCGTTGCCATAGCGAAAAACCTTCTAAGGCGATGCTACGAGGTACAGGAGATTGATCGTTTCCAGTATCGTGTTCTCGAGTACAAGTCGCTAGTATGAAACTGTCGCCGGCTCAATTGTTCTTTGGGCGTCAAATTAAGACCAGATTGCCTGTAACGAGTCAGCCGTTGCGACGAAACAACTTGAACGAGGTCGATATTCAAGAAAAAAATCAAAATAAAAAGGAAAAACAGAAATATTATTACGATCGAACCGCGAGATCCTTGCCAATGTTGAATGTGGGTGATCAAGTTATATTTAAAAAAATGGAAAAGATTGGCATTACGCAAAAATTGTAGCTAATGTCAACGATAGGTCATATATTGTGCTAGACAACTTTGGTAATTATTTTCGAAGAAATCGAAGATTCTTAGCTAAGACCCAAAATAATGAAATCAATACAAGTGAATTGCTATTTGAAGATCACATTAGAAACAATGTAAATAACGAAGATGCTAAAGAAATCAATATTATACCACCAAGGAAAGAAATTTTGATGTTAACGTAGAATTACGTGGGAATTGTCACAATAAAATTGTGTCATCTGGTAGCAGCTTATCAAACGAAGCATTGCACACCTATTGATTATTATCTTCATTATACTTATCGAGTGTTATCATAGACGTCTTTTTGAACAATGGATAATTACGAATGTTTAATTTGCAAAAAAAACACCAACGACGTTAACCCTTCTTGTGCAATTTGCTGGATTCCTTTCACGCAAAGTGCATTGGCATTAAAGGTAAAGATGCAGATAAGCTTATTGCAACTCCTGGTCTATGCTGTTATTGCGAAAAACATCGCAAAATATCAATTGATGTCCTGCACTGGAAGATCATTAAACTACAAAACACATTTAATAACTTGCTTGTGGTTTTCTCGGAATTTCAAGAAATATTTGATTTCAATTCCTCTAACAGTGAAAAATGTCTGAGTTTTACTAATACTGATCGAATACTTCAACATCAACTTCCCTACCAAACTAAAAAACAACATCTAATACAACAATCACATCAGCAGCAGCAGTTTCAACAAATACAGCAGGAGCTAAACGTAAATATTGCACATCAGGAGCAACAGCTTCAACAAAAAAAGGAGCAAGAACTTAATCGACAAAACCACCAGCAACCAACGCCGATTCTACAAATACAGCAACAATTACTCATACATCAACAACAATAGAAACAGAAACACCAAAAACCGCAACTACCAACACAAAAGAAACAACAACATAATCGACAACCACTGCCCCAACAAAATGAACAAAAAGTATTACGGTCCACTTCGACTGCACTTCGTGAGCTTCCTTCTATCGAGATATCATCGGATAAATCTCTGATCGCTGTTTCTCCTTCTCCTTCACCACCTTCTGATTACCCTGCTTTAAGCCCGTCTAATGGCAGAGATGTTGATAATGCTATTGGGTTTCCCAACCTGCCCCAAATTAATGATCCAGCTGACAATTGTACTCTTAGGGTTGTACTTCCAGTGTTTTATATGATAAACGTTTAGATATTATAAATTCTATTGCAAAAAAGGGCATCGAAACTGATAGCATTAGATGCCAATGCTTAACAGCTGACAATCCTCCAGGACGTATGTCTACATATTTTAAATTACTTATCCTTTATTATCTGGGAAAATACTTGTGAATCTGTTATTTTTTGCTAAGTGATATGATAGTTAAAGAATTCACAAATAGACGTACCCCAAACACCTCTTCCTCAAAAAACTCAAGGAAGTTGCCCTCTTCTACCAAAACGTAAGAGGGCTAAGGACAAAATGCACACAATTTTTGATAAGCATGTACAGCTGTTTTTCCGATATCATTGTTCTCACTAAGACTGGATTAGATGATAGCTTTAATAATACCGACCCTGAGCCCATGCATGTGAGGCCGAAAGCCGTCTAGTGTATGAGTCGAAGAGCTATCCATGTTTTTTTTTTTTTTTTGGGCCACCCAAGTAATATTTTATTTACATCTAATTTTAATTTATTAAGCAAAATTCAAAACAATGGAAAGTAAAATAATGCCAAATTGACCTTATTTCACTTTCGCAAATTGAAATAAAGCCAAACGTTAAAATTCGGTCTTATTTCACTTTCACAAAGCGAAAAAAGGCAAAATTTTTGCATTTGGCCTTATTTCACTTGGACTTATTTAACGGCACCGAAAGAAATTAAAACCATTTCCCAACTTGGTAAAGCGCCCCTCCATATCAGCTCCAGTTGAACAGCTGCCGGGTGGAGTGAAGGAAGGAACGCCTAGTACAGCAGCAGCAGCAGAAAAGATCGGCAAAGGTCAGATGACGATGACTACGACTCTATGAGTGATAGCAATACATAATACCGTCATTTTTCCTCCCAACTCCTCCCTTAATCGTCGTCATGATCACATGATAATAGTGTTTTCCAGCGCCTGGGTGGTGTTCTTATTGCCATAAAAAATTACTTTAAGACGACGAATGTTGATCTCGGTGTTTATTCGGACATCGAAATTTGCTATAGCAAAATTTACCTAACATCCTCAGCTGTATTATACATCGTTTGTGTATACATGCCTCTTTCGTCCCAGTTATCTGTAGAGAACAAATACTTAGACGCCATTCACTACGTGCGTTGATGGTCTCTTATCGACGTCAGATAAAATATACATCTTGAGCGACTTCAACCAATCCAAAATTAAATGAGCTTCAGGAGATGCTGGGAAAAGATATTCATTGTTTCCAACGCTTAAACATATATCTTAAAAAAAATTATTTGTGGTGCTCAAAAAATTACATCTCTGTAAATGTTAATAAATGCTCAGTTATTACCTTTTCACGTAGTAAATCACCTTTCATGCATACCTATTCTATTGATGGTAAAGTTGTTTCTCGAGTCTCTTTAATAAAAGATTTTGGTATATTGCTGGATAGTAAGTTATCCTTCAACAATCATGTTGAATACATTGCTAACTAAGCTAATAGGTCATGGGGAATGCTAAAGCATTATTCTTCTGAGTTTTCTGATCCATATGTAATTAGAACATTATATCTATCTTTTGTTAGATCGATTTTAGAATACGCATCTATTGTTTGGTATCCATACTACAATGTTCATATCTCTAGAAATCTATCCAAAAAAAGATTTCTTAAGTTTACCATTAGAGGACTTCCTTGGGTCGATCCAAATAATTTACCATCCTACCAACCTAGGTTAAAATTTAATAGCTTAGAATTATTAGATTAACTCCCCGGAAATCCTAAGCCTTCTCAACATAAACGTTCCCTCTCTCAATCTACGAAACAATAGATTCTTCAGCATCACCCACTCGCGTACTAACTACGGCCGTTCCTCCTCTATTAACGATTTTAAGATAGTATACAATGCTCATGTCAATTTAATTGATTTTAACAAGTCAATCTCCTCCATAAAGAAAGCGTCGCTGGATGGAGTTCAGTCACGATTGTTTGCTCTGTATACTTCTGTTGCTTTACGTATTTAATTTATTAATAATATTGTTTCTTCTATTTAGAAAAAAAAAATGTATATACTTATGTCTATGAAAGTCTTGTACTTTGGTGACGAAATGAAATAAATAAATAAATAAATAATATTCTCTCAGGAAACGCAAAGCTATAATGCTGGGCAGCGCCATGATGTTTTTTTTTTTTTTGCTCTTAAATAGTTGGTGATGAAAAGCTTCTGAAAATACGTTTCCCGGCAGTAAATTCCGAAGTTTACGTGTTCTGTAGCAAGAGGAATTTTTATATAAAGATGTTCACAGCGCTACCAGGTAAACATAATGTACATAGGAAGGCTGTTCTATAAGTCAATGGCTTTGATACAAGATGGCGCTTGGATCACATAGAAGATTTTTTTTCTGGCAGCTTCGTTTCTTTCTGGGCATAGACAAAAAAAATCAAACAGATCTGTCAAACTTAGCTTTTTACAGTGATCGAAAGAACTTTGGTTTGTGAGATTTGACCAAAATGGAAAAAAATGAGTTTCGTGTTTTAATAAAGCACTACTTTTTGCGCGGTAAAACCATCAAAGAGACTGAAGACAGACTTAAAAAATATTATGGAGACTCTGCTCCCTCGCATGGAATGGTACACAAGTGGTTCACTGAATTTTGTTGCGGTCGTACGATCCAAAAAGACGTTGAGCGCCCAGGACGTCGTATGTAGGTGATGAGCACTGGCGGCTTGCCTAGCAGCACACTCAAATGTCACATTTTGTCATCATTCCATTGAAACCTCCGGAACATCTGCCGTATCTATACAACAGGCTTAGTTAATGAGAACTAAAATTCAGGAGTTAAGCTTTAATTGTAAGTGAATCGTACTACGACCCAAAAATATCATATATTAAATTTCCTTTTTCACTCGTTAGTTCCTAGCGAATACCCGGCGTGATTTGCTACGCCTTTGTAGTTATTTTTTTTGGCGAAGCAACACTTTCGACTTAACCCTGCAGTCGTCGCGCACCAAAAAGTCACACCAGTCGTCGCGCGGATTACATATGTAATCCATTTTAAAATTAAACTAAAACCCGTATGCTTTAATTTTTTCAAATTTATTTTGCTGCAAAATGCAATTACATATTACTTAAAGATAAAAAACATAAATTATTACTTCATAATACAAAAAAAAAAAAAAAAAAATTAAAAAAATAAAAATTTCGGATTTCTTGTAGAAAAAAAGGAACTTTGGTGGATTACAATAGTAATCCGCGCGACGACTGCAGGGTTAATGTGATTAAAATTTCAGGATAATCGGTTGAAGGGTCTAACAGTCCATAGAGAGCATACATACCGAGTTCCACTTTTATATATAAACATATGTATACGTAAATTCAGTCTGAATCATGTAGTATATAGCATTTATAGCATGCATTTTTTTAATTTTGTGCGGAGAATTTTACTCTAGCGGATTCAACGATTCTAATTTCCGTTAATCCTCCCCACGGCGGATTGTATAATAGTGCTCATCAAACTTTTTGCTTGAAAATCTATTGTCTAACAAATTTCGAGGTCCTTAAGAGACATCCTTGCAATTTGCTTCTATCGCGTGCTTTAAATTCGCTTTATGAATATCCTAATTCGCGGATCCCTGTTCATCATTCCTTGGTTTTCATCCATTGATTCCTTATTTGCGTGTTGCTTTTGTCTCCTCAATAAGAAACAAATAAAAAGATTTGTCCAAATTTATTAATTTATTTCGTCTTACATTTTTAATGATTATCGTTTCAAATGCGTCACCTATCCGCGATATTTTTTTAAAGTCCGCCTACGCTTTTAATAATAGGTGACTTCAAAGCGAAGGCTAATACAGCAATAGCAAAAATCAAATTTCGAACGCAGCTTAAAAAATTCAATGTAGAGCAAAAAAAAAAGACATAAGATCAATGCAAGAGAAAAAACACCAATTCTACGTCCCAGCTGAGTAACTTCAGTTTGCCGGTGGTAGAGAATGTTCATTTATCAATACTCAGTAATAACACCCTATCTACCAAATACTTTCTACCTTTTTTCTTACAAAATAGTTAACTTAATTTGCACAGAATTTAATAACGTAACTAAGTACACTTCACTGAGATCAAACAGAGATGAAAGTATTCCCAGAATTGTAAATGTGGAATACAAACCATTCCCTAAATTTGTTTCTGTCGTATGCCTGATAGTCGTATCAAGAGGTCATAGTGTTCTTCAACTCGTCGTAGACAAGACTGACATATTGTTTTTGGAAGTGGGTCTGTAGGGGAGATCTATTATTTTCATTAATGCATTTAGTTAATCTTGGCTATCACTTACGGTAATAGGTAAATATCCATTAATTTTTTCATCTATTGATAATCTTTTACCACTGTTGCTGTATATATGAACGACAACTTTATGAATCTCCGAACAAAGTCTGCACAAAAATCCCGACACATACGCTTTCGCTATGCTACCCATCGATTTACTGTTTATTTTATAGTTTACTGCCGATCTATTTGAAAAGTATTACCATAATTTCGGGGACCTATAGTCATACCCAGGATTCAATTAGTAAAGAGATATCAAAACTTCCCGTGACTTTCCAGGTGTTCAAAAGTCAATTTACTGGTTGTGTTCAATTTTTCTATTAAATTCGTGAACATACCCCAATAGGCGGCTGATTCGTGAATTCACCCCATGATACAAGAACAGAATCTCTTCTATCATGAATTCACCCCGAAACTGACGGATTAAAAAAATCTGTAGGTGTGTTATGTTTTTCCATTGGAATTGGAAACAAATTTGAATTTTATCGGCTGGCTATCACTGAAAAGTCAACTGCCGTTTTACATTTGATTGCAGAATAATAGCAGAAAGCAAACAATTTTCTTTAGCAAAATCGCTAAATAAATTTGCATAGAAACTCCCAAAAAGCTTCTTCGGTAATAATGACCAACTATTGCAAACCATAACCGAAAGGGAATTCATACTCAGACCCCCAACGAAAGAGACGAACAGCTTGCAATACCCTGCCCCCGAAAACGCGGAACAAATTAATGACAGCTCTCTCTTCGGGTCGTGCCTGTGAGTACGTGTGAGCCCATTCAAAAGCCGTCATCAACGTCAAAAGCAACAGGAATTTGGGTAACGCTACATCTCCTCCAAAAAGTAAACAAAAATTATAACCCCCAAAGGTAACAACAATTCGTCGGGTGAGTTCTTAAGTGTTCAATCTCCAATTTTTCCGAAAATGGGATTATTGTTGATTCTCAGGTTTTTGGGGACGCTTTTTCGATTGGCGCAGTCAGAAATAGTCTATCTTTAATAGTTTGGGAAATATTTTTTTCCCATTTTGTTCAACAGACCAAAAATACACGTTTTTTAGTCCACCGATTAGTTCTTAAATGTTCAAAGTGCCACTTTAGGGTCTGTTTGAACAAATTCACATGGGAAATGACAAAACGTCTAATTAATTCACATTTGTTCGATCTCCATATAAATGGAGATTGAACAAAATCCAAGTGAATTCTCTTTATTTTACTAGTTTGTTACTTTGTTCAATCTCCTTCTTCTTTGAGTGTACTTAATCGTTTGACAGAAAATTTGGCGGGAGTTCATTATTATTCTTCAAACAGTCTGGCGGATTTATTAAAATTATTTGGCAATAAATATTGCACAATGAATTCACAAAGTGCTCAGACGTAGGTAATATAATGTAAAAAGATTGTAGAAACTCTAATTCATATTATTGTTATTTTTCTAGCCAGGATGTTGTTAGTACCGTTGCGAGTACATCAGAAAGACTTTCGTCACCAGTTCCATTTATATCAGAAATCATTCAAGAGTAATTGTTTTTATTAATTAATTTGTTGTTCTTGTTTAGTAATGAAGGTATAATTTCAGGGAATTGAACTGTATTCTAAATGATCTGGACTCTGAGGATGGCGATTATGATTTTGGTTTGGGAAGTGAAGAAATGAAAGTGAAATATGGATTCAGGTAGAAAAAAAAAACGTAATAAAAACCCTAAGAGAACAGGGAGAAGAATACGCCAATCCAGCTCTAAGAAAGTTCCCTAAAAAAGTACTTAAACAATCTATTTGTGGCAATGAATGTAAGTTTAATTGCTGCGTCAACTTTTCCGAGTCAGTTCGCAAAAGCATTCATTCGGAGTTCTACAAGCTAACAGATGAGCTCAAAACATGCTTTTACAGTAAGTTTGTTAAAACAACCAAGACTGCTAGAAAACGGACATCTTCTACAACTTCGCGTAGAAGTTTTTATTATTTTGAGAATTTTGGTCAGCGTTCTCAAGTTTGCAAAGTTTTTTTCTTTGCGACATTAAATATTTCCCAAAACAGAATCTATTATTTTTTGAAAAATAAAATAATAACAATGGCTCTCCAAAACCTATACTAAATGGCAAAACCAATTCACGAAAAATTGATTTCCGTGTATTGATTCTCATTATGTACGGCGAAATACTCAAAGGCAGTATCTTGATTCGAATTTAGATGTGTGCAAAATGTACCAATTATACAAAAACGAAGTACCAAGTAATCCCGTTACACTTTATACTTAACTTCATGTTAAGAACATTTTTATAATATTTTGTTATGTATTAAATTATTTCAGAAACATCTTTAGCACAGAGTATAATTTGAGTTTCTACAAACCAAAAACGATTTGTGCGACATTTGCACGAGATTTCACAATAATCAATCCCATGCTATTTGAAAGGGCTTGTCTTCAGTTGTACAGAACACCAGAGTCCCAGTACATAAAATTATATTCTAATGAGGTCCTGTATAACAGGACGACCATAAACAGAGTGAATCAATATGATTCGAAGGCACACTGTAAGAGCAATGTCCTCGATGAATAACGGCTTCATCCCCCCAGAGGCGTTCCTATATTTGGATAGAGAAGGTCTGATACAGGATAGGGTAGCGGTGCCGCTAATCTGCCATGTTTCCCGAAATGCTGCGGACAGGCTACTTAACTACGACCGGCACGACTCAGACAGCACCATGGAGCGTCTCCGGTTTAGTAGAGCGGTATCAAGCCGTGATATAGCAGATGTAGTAAGCACCAGAAATTCTGGTGGCTCGGGGAAGGAAAGGGAACTCCCTCGTCGTTTCCTTTTGATTCGGGGTAGTCTCACAAGGGGCAAAGTTGGTATAGCTTTTAATAGCCTGACCGGCTTACATAGTTTTAAGGTCGGTTTAAGTAGCTTTTTTAAAAAAAATAAAACAAAAATAAATAATTACAAAAAAAAACCTTATGCATATGTATATATGTATGTATATTATATGTATATATGAAGGTATACATTATATCTATATATATGTACATATATATTTGCATCAACAAAAATTAGCGTGTTTAATCACGTACCTTAAAATAAGTAGCTTTTTGGTAGTTTATAAATTTTATATATAGATATAAACAAAACAGTTCATTTACTAAGTTTTTGCTTAATCATTTTTTCTTAGTTTTCCAATATTTGAAAGTATAGATTTAATAAATATTTTAAATTATGTTACGTCGAAAGACATATTTTAAGCATTAAGTTTAGCTTAGAGCGCCCGCATAGGGTCACTAAGTTAGTATATAACATAGTTAAGTTAGTTAAGCTAGTTTTCAGCGTTTTATTTGTATCTAGCTGTTAAGAGTTCATGAATTCCAAAAATAAAAATGCACTAAAAATGAAATGAATCACAATAATCAAGATCAAACAGATAAAGATAAAAAGAACTACATAGACCACAAGCAGTTGAATAAAAAGGCTAAACTTCGACGACAAGCTGATCGTGATCTTAGAGATCCATTTGTGGCAGTTGTATCATACGATTGGCAAAGTGGTTTTAAACTGGCGTATTCAAATGTGTCAAACTTTTATTATAAAAGGAAGCTCAACATGTATAATTTGACTGGACTGTGTAATCTCAACAAAATAACGTATTGTGCAGTTTGATATGAATCTCAAAGCGGACGTAGTGGTAACGACATTGCTAGTGCACTAATCAAAATACTGAAAGCTGTACTGGTTGACAATCCAGATAATTTAACTGATATTATTCTCTGGTCGGACTCCTGTATTCCGCAAAACAGAAATCGAATAACATCTTTAGCAATATTAAAATTCCTGGAAAAAAATCAAAAGGTAAAAAGTATTGAACAACGCTTCTCTGTACCTGGACATTTAAGAAGTCAAGAATTGCAGCATCCAATTCATAGTATTATAGATAGACATTTGAAACATATTTTTCATTACAGTCCTTTGTCACTTATTCGTGAACTCAAGGACATGAATTACGCAAATGTATCCTTAAAATTGAAATAGATGCTGAATCCTTTCCAAGGGTGCTGGAAGCAGAAAAACTTAGCATCGGATGGGAACGCTATAAAGTTTTCGACGGAATAGGAATAATGCATTGTTTCAAATGCAAGGGATTTAACCATAGAGCAGCTGAATGCAAAAAAGAAGAAATATGCCTAAAATTTCATAAGAAACATAAAACGAGCAAATGCAACAACAAAGCAATAAATAAGTGTATAAATTGTTTGCGTGTTAATGAAAAACTTAGTTTAGGGCTTGATGCGAACCACTCGACACTAAGTAGGTTATGTCCAGTATACTTGAATAAGCTAGAGGCCAAAAAGAAAAGAATTATATACTAGCAATCAAACACTGTAAAAGGAATTTATGTCAATATTCAAGGTCTTACAAATAATTTTGAAGAATTGGAAATATTAGCTGACACTCATGAATATGACTTTATATTTCTGTCAGAAACGCACCTCACAGATGAGACTGATGAAAATGAAATTAGAATTAATGGTTTCAATAACGTGTCATGTCTATCTAACTCAACTAGAACAGGTGGCACGACAATATATGTATACTCGAAATAAGTGGAATATAAAAAAATAACGAGAAAAGCGATTGATTGGAAAATGTGGTTATTGGCATGCAATGTTAAATATAAAGATCTAGAAATGGTAATTGTTGCTATATATAGATCGCCAAGTCACAGTGAAAAAAGTTTCTGTGATTTTTTCGAAGAAAACCTTGACTTTATAACTGAGTGAACAAACAATGTACTAATAACAGGAGACTTTAACATTGACTGGTGCAAAAACGATACATACAAGAGGGATATAAAAAGAGTTTTGAATGATAACTGTCTAACGTAACACAAACATCAAATACAATAGTCGACTACGTTATAACGAACATGGAGAACATTACGGTTAGAGTAAAACCAAACGAAAAAATAACACATCATGAGAGTATCGAAGTAATAATAAGCACGGAAACTAATACGAAGAAAGATGAAAACGACTTCAAATCTTTCAAATATTGCAAGTATTTATTTACACAAGAACTTAGAAAAGCAAATCTGTCATACAACGTGGCGAAGAATATACACGAAAACGCTGAAAACATCAACACGACTCCTAAAAACACAGTTTCAAAATTTATCAGCAGAAAAAGGATGAATATAGACAGTAAAACAAATCGGTGGTTTAATAATGAACTTAAAATTCTAAAAAAAATAGGAAGATCAAAAAGTATCAAAAAGCAAGAATGGTCAATAATAGCCGGAGCTGGGTGGAAAACAAAGCTTTAAGAAATCATTATAAAGTCAAGATTAATAACGCAAAAAATCAATATATAAACAATAGGATTACCCACGCGGTTGGGCAGAAACAAATGTGGAAAGAAATAAAAGATTTAGTCTTGAGAGAGCACAAAAACAGTACTAAAAGTGTTACCTTCAACGGGAAAGAGTACAAAAATGAACTAACAATCGCAAAGAAGTTTAACGAATATTTTATTGATAGTGTTAAAGAAATAAGAGAATCGATCGAAGATCTAGAGTATGTGAATTACGTTATTCCTACAGCATCAAAATTCAAATTTCGTCAAATTACAATAGATGAGTTGAAAGAAGTCTGCAAGTCCCTAAAGAACAAAATGGATTTTGATAGAATAAGTCCTAGAATAATACTGAATAACTGGAATCCGTTGGGAAAAGTTCTACCAGAGCTGGTGAATAGATCGATTTCCACGGGAGAATTTCCAAACTCCTGGAAGAACTCAATGATAACACCAGTAGAGAAAGTACCAAACACCAAAAAGAAGGAAGAATTCCGACCTATTAATACACTGCGTACTGCCGAGAAAATTATTGAAACAGTAGTAAAATAGCAACTCATGAAATATATGGAAGAAAACAATATTTTCTCGGAATTTCAATCGGGCTTTAGAAAAAACTACTCATGTGAGACAGCAGTAAATCACGTAATTAATGAATGGAAAGATGGGGGCAAACGAAAAACAGTAATAGCACTTTTCCTCGATTTCAAAAGAGCGTGTGAAACAATAGACCGTGAAATACTTATTAAAAAAAATGTATAACTATGGCATTCAAGATAAGGAACTGAGATGGTTTAGAACATACCTGAACAACAGAGTACAGCGAACTAAAGTAAGTAACAGTGTGTCTGATTTTGCCGAAGTGGAACTTGGTGTACCGCAAAGGTCGATATTAGGTGCACTGTTATTCATTATATATATAAAAGATATGCTGAAAATAGTGAGAAACTGAAAAATTGTCCTATAGGCGGATGAAACATTGATTTACGCTGAAGGAAAAGACGCAGAAGAATGTAAATACAAACTGACATGCCACATTGAACTCATAATTACATGGCTAAAGATGAACAAATTAAAATTGAATGAACAAAAAACAAAGTTAATGAATTTGAATTTAAATAACGAGACTTGCATTGAAATAAATGGTAAAAAAATCATGTAGATTACATATGCAAGAAAATTGACAAAAAAATGGATTTTTCAAACGAATTAGAAAGAAGACGAATAGCATAACAGCTGTGATAGTATACAACACCATAGTGAAACCACATTTTGAGCACTGTGACACAATTTTATACTCTTGCTGCAAGCAGGGCCAACTGGAAAGCCTCCAAAAGCCTCAAAACAAAGCAATGGGAAGTATTTTAAAATGTAATAGATATACACCAATCAGATGCATGCTGGATGCCCTTAAATTGTTAAGTGTAAAACAAAGACTTGAACTTAATACACTTTTAACTGTTTTTAAGGTTAAATACGGAGTCACACCAAGGTTTCTAACAAGGGGTCTCAGATGAGTCGGAGAGGTGCAGCCATACACTTTACGTAATGCCAACAACTTCAGAGTGGGTTTTCAAAATACAGCGGCAGGTCAAAACACTTTTATTTATAAAGGCTTATGTCTTTTTAACACGCTACCAAATGACATACAAAATGAAGCCAGTCCCAGAATTTTTAAAAGAAAATGCATTGCGTTTGTCAAAACTAGCACGTGAAGGTTATTATTAATATTACAATTTTTTCGATTATTGTTTTTGTATTGTACCACTATTAGATAATACTCTAAGTATATTTTTTTTTATGTAAATTTGAAAGTACTTAAAATACTAATAAAATTTGTAGTGAATCCACAGCAAACCCACCACCTGTCGGTCCAGTAGCTTCCATAATGGATGAGGACTCTTCGGACGGGTTGGCCGTGGTTGTAACCACAAAAAATGAAATAACAGTGCACGGCAAAGGATTTTTTTAACGGACTACAATTCATATAAAATTTCGTGAGAGTTACGGTGAAGAAGCTAATATACTTAATGTTTCAGTTATGCCACACCATATTAAAACGAAGAAGAGCTCAAATAAATCGAATGAAATAAAACGTGATCTGCCAAAAGTACAAAACTCAGCGAAAGGGTTAAACTTACTTTCTAAAGAGAAAAAGAATGTTATACAATCAATGCTCCCTTGGATGCCATTATGTGACATTGAATTCTATTATTTGAAAATATTATTAAACCAACGAAATTAACTTTTAAGAGTTCATTTATTTGTTCTCTTTTTAAGTTTGTTTTTGTTGATTGAATATTGTTATTTACTTTTTAAAACGGAACTACCTCAATCAATTTAAAAAGACTGAATTATTAAAATAATAAAATAAATTTTTGAGTTTTCATTTCTAAGGTGTAAGTCCATACAATTTCATGTTGCTTCTTGTTTGTTCAATATCCAAAAAAAATTTCAATCTCCAGTACTTGTCTGAAACGTTTAGTATATGTACGGGGGCATATCTCCTTTTTGGATCATCTATCAACTTTTTTTTTTTCTAAATAAGTGTAAGATATTTAAACGTTCTTTCTGCTACAATTAGGACCAAGAAATTTTTCTTTTTTAGAGGAAGGGGAGTAATCAGCATGCCGGATTTTTACCGACTAAAACCACCTCCCACATAATTGCGATCTGGTCACTTGCACTAATAAGCCATTTTTTTCTGACATCTTAGTCTTTGGATGAGTTTCACCCCCTGGTGACTCTTTATTTCGAGTGTGTATGTATTTATAAGTAAGTATATCAATTTTTATTTTTCTTATATTAAGTTAAATGGAGAGGTTTTGTTCTTTTAAGCCTTCGTAATTGATTTTCATTATGCAGTAGTTTTCTTGCATCTATGTTTATATGCTCTTCTAGCTTTTCTTTGTGTTTTTTTTTGCATGTTTTAGAATTTCCGCAGATACACTTTCTACCTTCAGGTCTCGATGAAGGTCAGTATTTCTTATGTACCAAGGTACATTTACTATATTTCTAAGCACCTTATTTTGGAAACGTTGTATTTTGTCTATGTTTATCTTTTTGGCACAACCCCATAGTTGGATTCCATATGTCCATGTTGGTTTCAGAATTTGATTATATAAAAGCACTTTATTTCAAATTGATACGGATGAGTTTTTTACTATCAGCCAGTGCAGTTTTCTATATTTGATTTCTAACTCTTTTTTTCTTTTTTACGTGCTCTTTCCATCTCAACTTTGCATCTAGAGTCATACCTAAATATTTCGCTGTATTAGCGCATGGAACTATTTTTTGGTTTATAATAGTGGGTATATATTAAATTTTTTTAAATAGTAAAGTCAACATGGACTGCCTTAGACTCGTTCAATTTGATTCTCCGCGTATTAGTCTGTAGTTTGTAGTTTGTCTGTGGATTCTTCATTGGTTCTTCCTACTGCTAGTATTGCAGTATCATCTGCAAATGATGCCATAGTGTGGTTTTCTAATTTAGGAATATCATTAGTATATAATAAGTATAATATTGGGCCCAGTACACTACCTTGCGGTACGCCGGCCTTTATTTCTCTTAGATTTGAATAAGTACTCTGTTGTATTATTCTGAAATGTCTTCATCTAGATACGATTTCAGAATAGAAGCATATTGATTTGGCAACATACATCTCAGTTTATAGATAAGTCCTTCGTGCCATACTTTATCAAAGGCCTGCGGCACATCCAAGAATACAGCCGAGCAAACTTTCCTTTTTTCTAGTGCTTCTTCGATTTTATTCGTAATTCTGTGTACCTGTTGTATCGTAGAGTGCTGCCTTCGAAAACCAAATTGATTTTATTAATATTTTATTTAAACGTTTTGCGAGTACTTTCTCAAACACTTTTGATATCATTGGCAATAACGAGATAGGTCTGTAAGATGACACTTCATTTGGCGGTTTACAAGGTTTGGGAATCATTAGGACGTCAGCAACCTTCCACAAACTAGGCACATATTTAAGCTTAAATGTGGTATTTATTAAATTTGTTATTTTGATTATTGCCTTCCTTGGTAAGTTCTTTAGTACGACACCAGATATAAGGTCATATCCAGGACTTTTCTTTGCATTTATTTCATGCTTAATTAAGCTGTAAATTTCATTAGGAGTTGTGAGCAGAATTTCTTCGCTTTCTTCTTCTGAAGGACCTATTAACGTAGGTTGCATATTTCCATTTTCAACTGGTTGTTTAAATATGTTTTCTAGGTAGTCAGCGAAGAGAATGGTTTTGTCCTCATCGCTTCTTGCCCAGTTTCCATCAGTTGCTTTGATTGGAGGTATTTGCACAGTAGGCTGTTTTAATCCTTTTGTTGCTTTAAATAGAGAGTAATTAGTTACGTATTCAGCTGTCAACCCTCTGAGGTACATTTTCATTGAATCTTCTTCAATTTTTTTAATTTCTCTTCTTAGTTGTTGACAGAGGTTGTTTAGCTTGGCTTTATGTTGTGGATCTCTTGTTTTCTGCCACGTTCTTCTTGCTCGTCTTTTATCTGTTACTAAATCTTTTATTTCTTTCTTGTAGTTTCTTTTTGTGTTCTTTCTATTTCTTTCCCAGGCCGATTGCTGAATATCGCTGACCAACTTATGCAGTTCTTTTTCTACATCACTTTTGGTTATAAGGGGTATCATTAAATCCATTTTACTTGTTAAGTTCAGCTTGAAGGCTTGCTAATCTGTTCTGTTATTTGTTAAGGTTTTAATATTCGTATTTTTAATTATATGTTCACTCATTTGGAGAATTATAGGTGAATGGTCAGAGCTTAGATACTCGAACTCATCTATGTGTATATAACTGCTTGACAAATTTTTGATTATGAAAAATCAATTAGATCTGGTATCTTATTTTTGTCTGCAGGCCAGAATGTGGGCCTTCCTGACGAAAGAATTTCGCACTGATGTTTTTGAATAGCAGCATAAAGTTCTTTTCCTCTCGTTGTTGTCAATCTGGATCCCCAGTTAAGGTTTTTGGCATTAAAATGTCGACCTATTATGCATCTGTTTCCAAGATTTTCAAAAAAATCTGAATATTATTCTTTTTTAATTGAATGTTTTGGAGGATAGTAAATAGCAACGATATTAATTTTTTTATGCTTAGCTTTTATACACACTGCTGTAGCTTGTATTTTCTCTGTAACATACTTCAACTCCTCATATTGTTGTATATTATATTTTACTATTACTGCACTTCCACCCTTAGCTGTGTTTTCAGGGTGAGCGGTGTGGTAGATTTTGTAGTTTTTAAATTTTGTTTGTGTGTGTTTTGTAAAATGGGTTTCTGAGATAAGACAAATGTCTATGTCATTTGTTTCCAGAATCACCTGCAATGCAATTCCTGTTGATGTTGCAGGAGACCATTTGCATTCCAACATATCACTTTAAGATTTTGATCCATTATTATGCTTAGGTACTTTGTCCTTGGTATTTTCTAAATTTTTAAGTTGCATATCTAGTGCATTAAGTTTGGTTAGGATCAGTTGTAGAGTTTGATTCATGTCATTGTTTGGTTGAGTCTTTTGTTAGTTACACTCAGGTTGGTCCTTTTCTGCATGGGATGCTGTTTTTTATGTGCAACCACTTGAGCATATGACATTATACCCGCGCTGGTTTCTTTAGAGTTCGGTTTTTTGTTTTCTTTTGCAATATGTTTTTTTGTTTTCTTTTGCAATGGGTTTTTTAATCTCTAGTTTTGATAGTTCCACATCTACTTTAATATCTGGTGATTCTTGTTTTTTATCAAGAATTTTGTTTTTGGTATTTAGTTTTTTATTTAAGATATTCTGCAGTTCTATAGCAACAGTGCACCCCGATAGCTTGCGGGGTGGGGTTCCCCGCAGTGCACGCACTTAGGCTGCACATTTTGGGGCTTTGTGCATTCTGTTGTGTGGTGTTTTCCAGCGCATTTCACACATCTTGCCTGTCTATTGCAATATTTTTGCGTATGCCCATATGCCTGGCATTGTTTGCATTGGGGTACTAATTTTGATTTTTTAAGAGGTTCAATTTCAACTCTGCATCCCAGGATGTTTTTGATTTGATGAACTTTTTCTATCTCTTCTTCTGCACTGAATGTTAACATAAACATGTTTAGAGGTTCCTTGTTCTCCCGCTTGAACTTAATTGTAGCATCAATAATCTTGAAACATTTAGATTTAAGATTTGCAGTTATATTTTCAGGCTTGCATGAGTGGTGCAGATTTTTAGCCATTACTCTAATAGGCCTGGTTTGCTTATTTTCGTAGGAGTTCCAAACATAGTTTTCTTCATTTAGTAAGGCCGTGACACTTCTGTAGATTTCTCCGTCTTCGAGATTTAGTCGTATATTGTTTTGTTGATGATTTTTAGATCGAAATTTTCTACCAGTGACCAAAAAATATATTGTTTTTTTTTTTTATTTTTTGTTTGGAGGCGATTGCATATTTAGGAACAAACTTATAAGCAAAATTAAAACATAAAGTCGTCTGCTGAACAATTTAAACTTTGGTGGATTGAACATTTAAAAACTCAGCTATCACGGCGGTGTGTCACCTGAATTTAAAAGTCCAAATCATCATCGTCAACAGCTGCCAGGAGATGACACATACTTGTTACATCATTCTGCTCTTTAACATCTTCATTATGATCTTTACTTGTAAAACACCGGCTTAAAGCATCGGCATGCCCCATTGAGACCCCACTACGATGCTGAATTGTGTAATTATAATTTTCTAATTCCAAAGCCCATCGAGCAATCCGTGGATTCAAGTGCTTTTTGCTAATGGTCATTGTGAGTGAATTGCAGTCAGTGCTGATTTTAAAAGGAATTCCCTCCAAATACACGCGAAACCGTCTAAGTGAGTAAATGATTACAAGGGTTTCCAATTCAAAGCTATGGTTCTTTGACTCAGCATCAGAGGTAGATTTTGAAAAATACGCTACTGGGTGAAGCTTCCCATCGTCTTGGCGCTGCATTAGCACTGAACCGAAGCCACGAATACTAGCATCACAATAAAGTTCAGTTTCGTGTTTTGGGCTATAAACTGCCAACACTGGTGCTGCAATAAGTCGATCACGCAATTCATAGAATGCACTCATATAATCTTTGGAGAAATCAAACCAGCTATTTCTACATAAAAGATTTAACAATGGCCTAACAATTCTCGAAAATGATGGTAAAAATTTACGAAAATAGGAGAATAAACCAATGCAAGAATGTAGTTCTTGTTTACTTGTCGGAATCGGGTAATTCTCAATTGCACGAATATGAGCGTCAGTAGGTCGAATGCCGCACGAATTCACTAAATATCCTAGGTACTCAATTTCATCATAGGCAAATTTGCACTTTGCTAATTTTATTTCTAGCCCTCTTTCATATATTCTACACAAAACTTCTTTAACTATCTCCATATGAGATGTGAAATCAACCGAAGCAATCAAGATATCAGTCCTCATGCATTTTCAATTGGTTAAACCCATCTTTTAAATCGAGTAAAGTGAACCAACGTTTACCCGCCGTGTACTCGATACAGTCCTCGATTAACGGTAATGGGGAATTATCATGAATTGATTTTTTTATTTAACGCCCGGTAATTAATACACATGCGAGATTCACCATTCTTCTTCTTTACTAGGACAATTGCTGAAGCATAAGGAGATTGACTAGGCCGAATAATTTTTCTAGATATCAGATCATCAGTGATTCTCTGAAACTCAGCTCGATCCTGGAAGGATAAACGACGTGGTGCACAATAGAAAGGGGTGTCATCGGTTAAGTGCATTTTTATTTGGTAATTGGAGGTTCTTTGTACAAGGTCTGCTGGATTGAAGTAAAACGTGGGGATAATTGAATGAATCGTATCGGATTCAGCTTCATCTAATGGAGGACAGATGTCAATTTCATGCCGCGGTCTACCTATATCAATAGAACACATTTCCACAAAAGCAACTTCAGCACAGTCGGTCGGCAACACATATCCCTTTGCAGCCGCGGAAACAAGGGCATCATCAAGGGCATTTTTTTCAGTACTGCACGATTCTTTCGTACCATTTCCGAGGATAATTTGCCTACTAGGATCACTGAATACTTCTTCTAATATATTCAAATCAGATGCACTAACATGTAAATTCATATGTTTATTTAATCCATTTTTAAATTTGACAGGTATAGTTTGTACTAAACAGATATTAAAAGCATAAAACCACGTCCGAGGATCAACGGCATTGTCATCGTTTTGTTGTAACTATAAAAGAAACGGTTTTAACTTCATTACGAAATTTTACTTTACATAAAATCGTACCATAAGTGTATACTCTATGTTTTCCCAAACCGCGGAATCGAGTCGCCTTTGAAATGTCTGACAATTTGATAAATCTCGGAACACTCGAACGTTGTATTATACTAATTGGGCTACCGGAGTCAATAAGAGACAACAAATTTATAAAGTTAGTGTATCTGCCCTGATCACAAAAATGAAAAAAGCCTTACCTTTTGAATAAATCGTACATTGGCAACATCTTCATCAGCATCCGGAAGAACATTTGCTGGATCCAATGATAGAGAGGCAACTGTGTTCAATCCTTATGGAAGTGCCCCATTTGATGACAGGTGAAGCAGGAACCCGGTGGGCGAATCGATTTTGAACAGGCACTTTGATAATGTCCAAACTGCGAGCAATTGAAACACCTTATTTCTCCTCTGCCTGCGGTAGCAACAATGGCAGCCGCTTTCGGTTTGCTTGCATTGGCAATATAATTTTTGTTGACTACTTTTAAACGACTCTGCTCGTACCGATCCATACGACGTACAAGATCATCAATCGAGCTTGCACCATACAACAATGTTGCACTATTACTGCTGCATGGATACTACATAGATCAAACAGGATTCATTATTTTTCAGTGTACGAGCTCGCAGTTGCCGGTATACCTCTTGACGTGTGACGGTTCGTTTAAACATGTTGATGAGGACCGCTTTCATGTCGTCGTAGGCCACTAGGCCTAGGTTAAAAACATATTGTTTAGCCGTCTCTTTCAAACATCGGCGAACAGTTTGACACTGCTTTTTTTGGTATATCCGCACGTTTTGGTATAGTCATCGAATTGTGCAAACCATTTTATGATGTCATTATGATTATCACCACTGAACTTTGGAACGGCAGCATCTAATTCCTCAAGTTAACACGTCGAGTGCGAGTCTGTCCCTCACTCGCCTCCATTGTCCGAATTTGTTCTTGCAATTCGAGTATTTCCCGACGCATACGCAACAGCCTCATCTGTTCTTCTAACTGGTGGGCCTCCGCATGTATAGTTTGCGTTCGGGAACTTTCAGCGGAAAGATTTCGCAAGTCCGCGACAGTTGTTGGAGGTGCCTCGGCGGCACTAACAGCAGAAGTTCCAATGACAGCGGTATCTGTGGCAACTGCGGATACTCCAACGGCAGCGACAGCAGGTTAACCAATTAACTTGGTGGCAGCGTCTTTTTCAACGGCAGCGAGTGTACAAATTGAGTTGGTAGCAGCAGGTGCAACGACATCAGATGTATTGGCGACCTCGGGTACAACTTCTTCCTCGGAGTCGGAATTCTCGACTTGGCCTGGTAACTGCGAGATTAAGTCTTCGTAGAGTGGACGAAGTTGCATCACAGTAGCGTTGGCAGGAAAATCGACTCCGGCTTCATTGGGTGCTTGCGGTTATTGCGACTTACTCGTAGCATCGTTGTTTTACTTGGAAAAATATTTATATTAGGTGCTGTGGTATTTACGCAATATCCGAGTTGTTAACTCTTTATTTTATATTTTCTTCAGATTTCCAGGAAGAAACTAGATGATAAATCCTAAGTAAAAACTTTTTTTTTCTCCGTCACGACTTGCCGCGTGTTTCTTGATTTAACTTTCCTTTTTTCTTAATAATGGCGTCCTTTTTTTGATATGCCATATCTTCTTTCTCTTTGTTTATCCTGGCATTGCCAGATTACAATTCAACTAAGATTACTATGAAGAAACTACAGAGGGCGTAAGATAGTTAAAAGGAAACTATTACAAATTCTTTGACATTGGCACACCTAAGTGTCAGTACATGTTACATGACTTTTTGATACCCGAATTTGATGAATTGGGATTGAAGCACACGTCGTCCACCCGAATTGGCTACTCCAGACTTCTTTCTCTGGGGTTGTTTGAAATCATTGTCCTATGTGAACCAACCACATTAGTGAAGAAATAGAGATTAGGAGGAAATATTGAAAAAAATGATGGAAAATGCCATTAAAAAGGTTCAAATAAAAGTAATAAAAAACAAAATCATCGCTTTTTAATTTAAAAACAAAAGTTATAGCTAAATTAAATTGAATCGTTACTTTTGCGTCACCTTGTGACAAGAATTTAGTATATGGCACGCCGAAAAATTGGTATTTTAAGTCACTTTGTCTTTGTTTACTTTCTTCATTAATTGGAAAAGTCTTGGTCACCAGGACTTGCATCATTGATAAAATCTACTGAAATGATACAGCTCCGACATTATTGCCACCGCTGAATGCTCAGTCTCGAATATCAATGGTCAGTGTCCATAGTGCATCGTCATCAGATTGCGCTCGACATTGACAAAGAAACTCTTGCGTGACATTGAACTGAGTTCAACCTACATACGTAACATAATACCTAGTTATTACAATTTATATAAAACTGAGTTCAATACAGGTGTAACGTAACACTTAATCTTCCTGTTGTTACTTTTCGAAATTTAACACATGCAGTTCTACGAATAACTTTCCTTAGACGCTGGATCCATAACTTGTGATAGATCTCATATATATTAGCTTCGAAGTTTTGATATTTTTCTGGCAGTGGTGGTGAATTACAAAAGGTTCCGTCAACCGATGATCAGGTGGCCATATTATGGAACACCTTGTTGTGTATGGAAGCCAGCTGGCTGCATCGTCCAATTACACGCAAACCACCATTGTCATCTCTGTAGCGCGAAAGTTTGTATAAGGCACTTCCTTTGGCCATATATTGGCCGCTCCCGATTTGATTCAGCTCTACAGCATACTTCCCAGTTTGAGCTAAGAAGTATGAAACATAGGATGATTTGAGCATGAACATGAGCGAACAGATCATTCTCGTCCTGAGGGCAGGATATTTGGCGAAATGTTCACTTGCGATATTCATGGTGAACTTCTCAATCAGCTCTTCTTCGTCTTCTTCTATATTACAGATGACATTGGCAGGGTTAGCCGTCTACATGTTCTCAACTTTCCATAGGCACTCTGGTCCGCTTAACCATCTGGACGAAGGTCTGATGTCGGTCTGGTAGTTTGGCCGCGTATTTTCATCGGCTACATTTTCCTGCGTGGAAATCCACATCCATAAATATTGTTGTAGTTTTTAAGTTTATTTAAACCATGATGTACCTACACAATAACTTTTAAGTGGATAAATAAATAGAAGAAAAATAAAAAAAAGGAAATCCACCTCCAGTGGGATAGTTTAGTGTCAGCTACTGCATTAGAAGTGTAGCTGAAGGTTTTCATGCTTCGTGCTCAAAAAAAAGATCTAATGAATGACCTGAAAAACCAAAACTTAAAAATAATTTATGCTGTTAATATAATGATGCGGGAAAAATAGCAATCAGACGGTGAGCAAACTACGGTAAAGCGTGGGCTACCTCTTTTTATGCTCACCTTTGATAAAGTAGAAAACTTATAAAAAATTTATGAAATAGAAACGATACTCAATATGGTAGTTAAAATGGAAACCCTTAGTAAGAACACAAGGTATACCTCAATATAAGCATTTTTACAGCTTCAATCACACTCAAACATACTGTCAAAAAGAACCGCTTTCTAAAGGCTGTGGTGTAAACAAGAAAACTTTACAGAGTGCATTAACTGCAAGGGAAACCACCCGTCACAATTGAAGGTAGTAAAAATATTGGTTTACAAGACAAGGTATCTCACGTCTTTTCTAATATTCTTCCCAAACTTGAAGAGCAAGCTAGAACCAATAAACTTAGATACGAGAGGTTAGTTAAACTTGAAAATAATGTTCGTAGTACGTGGACTCTAAAAGAACTTGAAAAATATGCTTAAATTATGTACTTAGTTGGAATAACAATTTGTTTTTGCAAAGATTGTTTGCTTGACTGATATGTTTTTTTTCTGAAACACTATGATAAAACAATCGCATGCAAAGTTTAAAGGATACTATGGGTATTACGCCAGTCACTCGTAGGAAATGGCAAGGGGCAGATCATCATTATATTGTAATATGCGCGCTACGGCTCGAGTAGATAAAACAATTATTCTGTGAAATTATTTCTTTATTTTCTACTCTATAGAACAATTCAAGTTCACACTATACTATTCTTCGCAAATTCTTTTCTTTTACAAGGTCTCTTTCCTCTCAAATCACTTTATCTCCTTTCAATTACTTAATTCACAAATCCAAACTAATTACTTTTTCTTGTTCACTCTCAACTTTCAATTTATCACCAAATTACAACTTTGCCCATTATCACTTTTCCAATCTCTTCGCCACGGTTCTAAACCAACTGTGTCTTTTTTGATCGCCATCTGTCCTTATATAGCAGAAGTTTCTGATAGCCAGAAACTTCTAGCAAATTCTTCGACCACTGGAACAAGAGAAATAATTCTTGCAGTTATAATCCCCTTTTATCCCTAATACTATTCGTCTCTTTCGTTGACATGAGCTGTGGAGACTTCGTCCCAGACACGAACCTCGAATGAAAGGACAGTTTGAACCAAAATTCTGCCAGAATGGAAGTCACTTCGGAATTTGTTGCGTCATATTTTTAGGGGGCGTAGTTATTATTATGCTACACTGCCCCCCTCTTAGACGTGTTCGTCCCGAACAAGTGCATCCTCATTTCGGCCATTGTGTCGACTCAGTCGGTCCACATGAACCACTTTCATTTTGGCCCTCGGTCCTCGCTGGATGCGGTAGACAACATCGTTGATGCGGGTTACTATTCTGTAGGGACCTTCCCAGTTCCGCTGCAATTTAGGTGATTTCCCCTTTTGGCGATGGGGATTATACAGCCACACCAGATCTCCTTCCTGGAATCCTGACGTTGTTGCCTTGGCATCATACCTGGTCTTCATGCGGTCGCTCGTCATCTTAATCTGGCTTCTGGTCCTTTGGTGTATGTCCCTAAGCCTTTCCCTAAGGTCCGCCACGTACTCTTCTTCATTTCTGGGCTCATTGGTAGGAGATCCAAATTTCACCTCACTGGGTAAACGAGCTATTCCACCAAATAAGATTTCGAACGGCGTATGTCGAGTAGTGCTATGCACGGCACTTCTATAGGCCATCAAAAACAAGGGAATCTGCCGGTCCCAATCCCGTTGGTAGTCACCTACGACCTTCGAGAGATGTTCGTCCAAAGTCCTATTGAAACGCTCCACCATACCGTCCGACTGTGGATGAAGCGGGGTTGTCCTTGTCTTTTTGATTCCGAGTAGTTGACACATCTCTTGGAAGATTCTTGACTCGAAGTTCCGCCCTTGGTCAGAATGCAATTCCAAGGGCACACCGAATCTGCTAACCCAATTGTAGACGATCTGCTCCGCCACGGTTCTGGCTTCCTGGTTAGGGATCGGAAACGCTTCCGGCCACTTACTGAAGTAGTCCATCACTACGAGTATATACCGATTACCATTGTCGGTTTCCGGAAAGGGCCCTGCGATGTCGATGGCGATTCGTTCGAAAGGTGCTCCCACGTTGTATTGGTGCATCTTACCTCGAGTTTTGATTCTCGGACCCTTGCTAGCTGCACACACGTCGCATTTTCTGCACCAGTCTTCGATATCTTCCTTCGCTTTTAACCAATAAAAACGTTCTCGTACCTTTTCTAGCGTCTTATTCACTCCCAAGTGGCCTCCGGTCGCCCCGCCATGCATTTCCTGTAACACCTCCTTGACCCTCGTCCGCGGTACGACAAGCTGCATTACAAACGACTTTCCGTCGGAGGATTCCCATTTTCTTCTCAGAACACCTTCTTGGACATGGAGGGAGTCCCACTGCGCAAAATATGCCTTTAAGGTCGGGCTTCTGTGAGAGATGTCCTGATGATCCGGTTTCTCCATGTTCTTCTTCCAGGCCAGAATCGGCTCGATATCCGGGTCTTCCTTCTGAGCGTTCCGGATCTCATCTACGCTCCAGCCGGCGATAGGTTCGGCTCTCATTCTTTGGATGGAAACCAGCTCCCGTTCTTCCTGACGCGCACAATGTTTACAATCCGTTCTGCATGGTCTCCGGGACAGTGCATCCGCATTAGAGTGGAGTTTTCCTTTACGATGCTGTATTTCGTAGTCGTAGATTTGCAGCCTTTCGATCCATCTTGCGACCTGACCCTCAGGGCTCTTGAACTGTAATAGCCATTTTAAGGCTGCATGGTCTGTGCGAAGAACGAACTTCCTCCAGTAGAGGTATTTGTGAAAATGCTTCGTAGCCAAGATCAAAGCTAGAAGTTCCCGCCTTGTCACGCAGTAGTTCCTTTCTGGCTTAGAGAGCACCTTGCTGAAGTACGCAACCACCTTCTCTTGGCCGTCATGCACCTGGGAGAGTACGGCTCCTACCCCGACATTACTAGCATCTGCATCCACAACGAACGTTTCCCCGGGAGTGGGGTAAGCCAGTATCGGGGCATCGCATAGCCGTTGTTTAAGTGCCTTGAAGCTCTTCTCGCACTCAATTGACCATTTGAATTGTTTTCCCTTTTCCGTCAACTGGTGCAGGTTCTTTGCGATCCCGGCAAAATCCTTCACGAACCGTCTGTAGTAGGTGGCTAGGCCCAGGAAGCTCCTTAGTTGGTGTTTGTCTTTGGGGACTGGCCAGTTTTTCACCGCTTCGACCTTCTCCGGATCGGTTCTCACTCCTTTCGCTGAAATTATGTGTCCCAGGTACTTGACTTCCGCTCTAAACAGGGCGCACTTCTTGGGGTTGAGCTTCAGGTGGGCACTTCGAAGCCTTTGAAACACATCCCTTAGATTGTCTCGGTGTTGCGCAAACGTTTTTCCTACGACGATGACATCATCCAAGTATACCAAACAGGTTTTCCATGTTAACCCTTGCAGGACACATTCCATCAATCGCTCGAAAGTCGCCGGAGCATTGCACAGCCCGAATGGCATTACCGTGAATTGCCATAGCCCATTTCCTGCGGTGAAGGCGGTTTTCTCCCGGTCTTCTGGATGGATCTGTACCTGCCAGTAGCCACTCTTCAAGTCGAGAGTGGAAAACCATCGGGCTCCTGATAGTGTGTCTAGCGTGTCGTCAATCCGTGGCAGAGGGTAGCTGTCTTTCTTGGTGACGTAATTGAGCTGCCGATAGTCCACGCAGAACCGCGTGCTGCCATCTTTCTTCTTAACCAGTACAACCGGTGATGCCCACGGACTTTTGGAACTTTCAATCAGACCTTCTTTCTCCATTGCCGACACCATCTCTGCAACTTCTGTCTGCTTTGCCAATGGAAGGCGCCTAGCAGGCTGACGAATTGGTCTAGTATCACCAGTGTCTATTCGATGTTGTACCAGGTGTGTTCGGCCGTATTCTCCGTCCTGTGAGGCAAATACATCAGCGTACTCATTGATAAGATTCTCTGCCATAGTTCGCTGCTCCTGATTCAGCTCACTGGACTGGAGAATCGTCTCTCTCGTTTCCGCTGTCCAAGGTGATGGGAGAGGTTTTGGAGCATCACGTTCAGATATTGTTGCGACGGCGGTAATCGGCGTGCATTTTCCAGTCACCTCCCCTCGCCTTAGTTTGACAGTGTGTGGTCTTGCGTTCAAAACCCTCACTGGAACCATGGTGTTCTTTGGTTCGACTAACGTCTTTCCCACGATGTAGTCTTGAGAATTCTTCTCTGGGTCTGGTTCTACTATGTAGAATCGGTGGCTCCCAAGATCACCTTCCAGCTTCGTCCAAATGATTGTCTCTGAAGACGGCGGCAAAACTTCGTCTTTGCTGATGACTGTCCTGAGAGTTACGGCATTCTCATTTCCGTACACCATCGGAATCTCCACATTTCGATACCTCAGTACTTGCATCCCGATGTCCAAGATTACTTCATTTGCTTTCATGAAGTCTACTCCGATGATGCACTCGTCGCATATATCTGCCACCAGAAACGCATGGGAGAACGTCAGTCCTGCCAGAGTAATCGTAAGACGAACTTCTCCAAATACCTTCGCCATTTCCCCTGTTGCAGTCTTCAGGCAGTAGCTGTTGGTGTTGTGCAGCCAGGAGCTTTTGACGATATCTCTTCTTACAATGGAGGCAGTGGCACCTGTGTCGATGGTGGCTACGCACTTCTTCTCGTTGATTAGTGCCTCCACTGTCAGGCTCTTGTTACCCCGTTTGGTTTGCGAAACTTGAATGGTGGTCCTGGGGGCCTCGATTCCAGTAACCAACTTCTGCCCCGCGAAGTTGGTCCTTACGCATTTCCCGACTGCTGGTTTTGGGAAGTCTGACTGACAGCCAGATGCTTCCTCTCTGCTTCTCCTACTTCCGCAATGTGAACAATTTCCTCGTCTAGGTGTACTTCTGCACTGCCGTTGTAGGTGTCCGGTTTGGTTGCAATTCCAGCAACGGATTTGACTTCCGCGAGCTCTGTCTTCATCCATGACGGCTGTTCTCTGGCATGAGCATTCCACGACGGACATTTCCCTGACACGGTGTATTCCCTGGTATGCTTGGTCCGCAGCCTTCATTGACAAAGCGAATGCCAATGCCTCGGGGAGTGTTCGCTTTTCAGCCATCCTTACAGCCATTTGCAGTTGTCTGTCCTCTATGGCCTGAATAAAAGCTTCCACCGCCATTTCGTTGATAAGCTCCTCACCGGCTTTAGGGTATGAAAGATGAGCTAGTCGCTCTATATCCGCTTGCAACTGTTGGAGCGTTTCCCCCCTTTTCTGGACTCGACTACGCAGCTGAACCCTGTACACCTGCTGCATGCGTTCATCCCCAAACCGCATCTCGATAGCCTGAACCAGAGAGTCGTAGTTCTGCTGTTTATCTTCCGGGATGGTCTGCAAGAGCTCCGCAGCTGGACCCCTCAGTGCAAGCGTGAGTGCAATAGACTTCTCTTCATCGTCCCAGCTATTGGTCATTGCGGCCGCTTCGAATTGCCTCTTATAAATTGGCCATGATGTTTGACCATCGAAGATAGGAGACTGTATCTCCTTTCTTCTCAAACCGTCAGTGGAATATTCCCGTGCTTTCTGTCTCTTCACGTTGCTGAGTTCCTTAGTAAGATTTTCGACTTGTTTTTCTACTTTTTCGAACTGAGTCTCTATTTTCCCGAACTGAGTTTCATGCTTCTCAAAGTTTTCATCGAATCTAGTTTCGACTTTTTCGAGTTGCGTCTCGACCTTCTCGATTTTCTCTTCGATCGCTTCGAATTTAGATTCCAAGTTCCTGTTTTGCTCATCAAGTTTGCTCTCCAGAGCATCTAGAGAATTCTTTTGTTCGTCCATTGCTTTCTTTTGTTCGTCCAGCTTAAGTTCTAGAGAATTCCTCTGGTCGTCCATTGCTTTCTTTTGTTCGTCCAGCTTAAGTTCTAGAGAATTCCTTTGGTCTTCTATTGCTTTCTTTTGTTCGTCCATGACTAACTTAAGTTGCAGGAGCAGACTTGTTATACCCGGGTCGGCTGCTGTACTTGCTGGTTCCTCTTCCACGTCGAACTCTACATCATGCGGATTTTCACCTTCCTGCGTTACTGCTTCTTCCAGACGAATCAGTAGGGCATCTTTTCCCCCAGTTGTGTCGAGGTTCCGCTTACTGAGTTCTGCCTTTAGTTGAGTTATAGTTAGTTTTCCCAATTTGCGACCCATTTTGCGCAACTAATTAACTCAACACAGAAATCGTTTTTTTTTTTTTTTTTTCTTTGTTTTTTGTGCAATTTCACACCACGGAAATAGTTATTCACAGAATAAGTTTTATCCCGCTTCTGACACCAATGTAATATGCGCGCTACGGCTCGAGTAGATAAAACAATTATTCTGTGAAATTATTTCTTTATTGTCTACTCTATAGAACAATTCAAGTTCACAAGGTCTCTTTCCTCTCAAATCACTTTATCTCCTTTCAATTACTTAATTCACAAATCCAAACTAATTACTTTTTCTTGTTCACTCTCAACTTTCAATTTATCACCAAATTACAACTTTGCCCATTATCACTTTTCCAATCTCTTCGCCACGGTTCTAAACCAACTGTGTCGTTTTTGATCGCCATCTGTCCTTATATAGCAGAAGTTTCTGATAGCCAGAAACTTCTAGCAAATTCTTCGACCACTGGAAGAAGAGAAATAATTCTTGCAGTTATAATCCCCTTTTATCCCTAATATTATTCGTCTCTTTCGTTGACATGAGCTGTGGAGACTTCGTCCCAGACACGAACCTCGAACTTTCATTCGACAGTTTGAACCAAAATTCTGCCAGAATGGAAAGTCACTTCGGAATTTGTTGCGTCATATTTTTAGGAGGCGTAGTTATTATTATGCTACAATATTATATATTGTATAAAAGAAAGTATCCAACTTTCTCCAGAACTAAAAATGGAACTTAATACAATTAGGTGGTGATCTTAACGCGAAACACACATTCTGGGGTTCAAGATGTACCACACAAAAATGTAAAATGCTTTACTATGCGAGTATGCAATATAGCTGTGACTTTCACTCGACGAGTAAACTTACTTAGTGGCCAACTGACACCAACAAAATACTTGACCTGATGACTTCTTTGTCGAAGATGAAGTCAAGGAAGACCTGATTAGAAAGGAAGTACCAGCCAGATTAACTAATGGTAAAACTAATTGGGAAGACTTAGAGAAAGATATTGAAGAAAATATAGATCTGAGTGTATCACATAAGACGTCCTACGAACTAAAAATTGAAGTCTATCACTTTATAATCATGCGGTATGCCGCCTGGAGTGATACGCCAGCTGTGACAAAAAAGCGCGAAAATTATGATTGAAAATATCCTCCGGAAATTAAAAAAAAGGAAAGCGCAAACAAAATGCCAAAAACTAGTTTCTCGCAACATAAAGAAAATGCAAATCGTTTGTGTAACTTATTAAAAAAAAGATAAAAGATTTTGCTCTTAAACTAAAGTATTTTCCACCTTCCCATCTTTCAGCTGCCTTGTCGTGGCGGGAAGGCTTAAGAGTCAAAGATCCTAAGGGTCTGAAAAGATCCCAGGTGAGACATCGAACTAAGCGCTGAAGGCATCCGACTTTGACGTTAAAAGAAGAAAAAGTATGAATGGAGAAACAAATGATATAACTACTCCAGGTGGCACTCGCAAAAGCGAAAATCCACCCGTGGTCTTCTCGACTGCGGCTAGGGCAAGGATTCTGGAGGCCCTACCCATCATACCCTCCCCCGCCAAAACTGGCGCGTATATAGGAACAGCAAGAATTCTGGATTCTGAAGACTCCTGCAGCTCTCTTCCAGACACGTTCAGTAAGTTGAGCTGGCAAGGTGGAGAAAGTAGCGGAGAGGTCCAACCTGATACGCTTAATCTTCATCCTAATGGACAGAAGGCTGATTGTTGCACTGCTGCTGAAGGCATGCCTCGGGAAACTGAAAAAGTTGAACGAGCTCCAGAAGCGGCACGCCCCGATGGGCTCCCGTCCAAAAGCCAGAAGAAGAGGAAACGAAGAAAACTGGCGGCGGCGCGGCGCTAAGAGACTGCAGAAGTTGAAGGCGCAAGTGCTGACAACAGTCCTTTGGCAGAGACGGCAAAAAGAAGCAGGTCTGTGGAAGTTACCCCAACCGAAACCGGCAAGTCACTTGGACCCGACGCTGCCTCCTCTTCTAATAGCTTGAACCGGAGCAAACGAAGGAAGAAGGTTTCAAGCTCTCCTGCCGGTAGGCACATGTGCGCACCTCATGCGCGTGTATCTTCCGAGAGACCTCAAGCCGGTGGCGTTGCATGCGCACAAGGTCTGAAGACGGGCGCTTCAGCCAGTAATGGCAGTAGTACCGGTGGACAGAAACTGGATGGCGCAGGGAAGTCCACCGACTTGAATGTCTCTAAAACCCCTCTTATTAGTAGCGTTGCCCGCGCACAAATTCCGAATGACACCGATGATACAACCAGTTATATTCCCAGTGGACGGAAGATGGCTGTCGCGGACAAATCTACTGAGAAAGAGAAAAACCCGGTGGTTAGGGAGCGAGAACAGCAGGTGTCTTACAAGAAAGCTGTTATCTCCTCTTTAACTGTCCGAATTGGGAAGGTTGGCAATGACAACAGCATGACCGACGCGGAGTGCAAACACTGCGAAGTTCATCTGTTAGAGCTGGTGCAAGCAACGAATGCTTTCATTCAGGTGGAGGGCTGTGAGTTAAAGAGCGGAACCTTTATGGTAAAGTGCTCTTCACAGCAAACCTCTGAATGGATTAGCATGTCGGTGCCGAAAATCCCCCCTTGAGACCGCTACTTTTGAGGTCTTCAGGACAACAAAACAGACGCGCGCCGTCTGCTGGATCCCGGGGAAACTTGGGAAAACGGCTGATGTGCTAGCGCGCCTGCGTACTCAGAATCCTGGACTCGAGACGACCAAGTGGACTGTTCATTCACACAGGGAGAGACAGAATCGTCAAAATAAAGATGGTTCTACTCTGGTTGTGAGTTTGGACAAGGGTTCTGCCGAGGCCATTAAGTCTAGGTACGAAATGCGACCATATTTGCATCTTGGTAGGATTCAGTTCCGCTTCGATACCAAGTAGTGCGAACAATGGTCGAAAAAAACCCCTAGTATTTAATGATATTTACTCAGATCAACCTACAACACTGCAAGGCTGCTACCGCTCTTATAAGTAGCAGATTTGCAGCCAGTAGAACAAAACCCCACATAATATCTATCCAGGAGCCTTGGGTACGGAACAAGCGCATTTGTGGCCTTGGAGGTATGCGTGATAACACGGTACTTTATGATGAGCTGTCCGAAAGGCCTAGGGCTTGTCTTATTGTACCAAATTCCCTCTCAGCAACTAAGCTTGGACAATTTTGTGGCCAGGACTTAGTCGCTGCAGCTATAAGCTACAAGACGAACGGTAAATGGGAAACCTACGTCGTTGCGTCTGCTTACTTCCATATGGATCGATACTGCCCCCACCACCAAGGACAGTGGTCGAGCTCATAGAATATTGTGATACCAGAAAGATAGGTCTTGTCATATGTTGCGATGCTAATGCTCAAAACTCTGTTTGGGGCAGCAGCAAATGCAATGCACGGGGAGATCATCTTCTGGACTTCATACTATCGTCTGATCTTACCACCAACAATGTTGGCTCACAACCAACATTCGTTACGGTGCAAAGACAGGAAGTGATTGACTTGATCCTGTCCAACAGATATTTCAAGCCTATTACCAACTGGAGAGTTTCGCCAGAAATTTCCCTCTCAGACCATAGATACATTGAATTCCAAATCGAATGCGAAACTACACCTTTGCAGGAGAGGAGGAATCCGAGAACAACCAACTGGATACGGTTTAAGGAAGAGTTAGGCAAATCTATCAAAGATCTACCTAAACTTAGAACGAGGCAAAAGGTAGAGGAAGCCATTCAAGACCTTACCAGATGTTTTGAACAAACGTGTCCGCTGACAAAAAACCCCTGCAGAAGGTCAGTTCCGTGGTGGAACCCAGATCTGCAACGAATTCGTAGGGAAACCAGAAAACTTCTAAATAGGTCACTCAAGACAAATTCGGAGGTGGACTGGAATCTTTACCGATCAAAGCAAAGAGAATATAAGAGGTTGATTCGAACTTCGAAAAGTACCTCGTATAGAGATTTTTGTGGTAAGATCGAAACTCTCGGTGAAACCAGTAGGTTGGTCAAAGTTCTCAAGAATGGAAAACCAATCAAGCCGGAATCACTCAGGAAACCTGATGGTACTTTCACTGAGTCGAAAGCGGATGCTTTCAGTTTTCTGCTGGAGACTCACTTCCCAGGAAATCAAGTCACCATCGGTTCGCAACCGGTTTCAACTAGTGAAACTGTTAGCGGGCTGAGCCGAACAACTCGGCGCAGCTGGTATACTGCATCGGGCGTGGTGACGGATGAAGCTATCAAATATGCTGTTGCATCTTTTGACAGCTTCAAGTCACCTGGCACTGACGGAATATACCCAGCTATGCTGAAACAAGGTATTAGTCAGTTACTGCCAACTCTGAAGAGAATTTTCACTGCTGGCTTGGCACTGGCATATATACCAACCCCCTGGCGAACACTTAGAGTAGCTTTCATACCGAAAATCGGCAGAGATGACTACTCTCTCGTCAAGAGCTTCATACCTATTAGTCTGACGTCCTTCCTGCTGAAAAGCATGGAAAGACTGGTTGAGCTACATGTGCGCAAAGTTGCTTTGAGCGTACATCCTCTGTCAGAGATGCAACATGCCTATCAACGCGGAAAATCCTGCGAGACTGCTCTTCAAAATCTGGTCAGCAGAATAGAATGTGCGCTTGACAGGAAAGAATACGCGATAGGCGTTTTCATAGACATTGAGGGTGCTTTTGACAATGCGACTTTTGACAGCATGTGTAGCTCCGCCAGAAGTCACGGCGTAGAAGAATCACTAGTGTTGTGGATAAAAGCAATGCTGGTGAACAGAACATTGACTGTAGATGCAGATTGCGGCCGGCGTGTCATGGCAGGTGTAACGTCTACGCTCAAGCATACGCAGATGATGTCGCCGTTCTGTCTGTCGGATCGTGCCTAGCGACTGTTTGCTCTAAGGTGCAGATGGCCCGTGACGCAATCGACGATTGGTGCGCTAGGAATGGGCTTTCAGTTAATCCTCTCAAAACCGAAGTGGTTATCTTTACGAGAAGGAGGAAATTGACTGGTCTGACTCAGCTAGTGCTAAAAGGCGTCACTATCGAATTCTCCAAGGAAGCCAAATATTTAGGAGTAATCTTAGATAGCAAGCTTCTTTGGACGAAACATGTCGAGCTGAAAACTTCCAAAGCTCTGTCAGTTTTCCGGCAAGACATGGGGCTTGTCGCCAAGGAAAGTCCTTTGGATCTACACGGCAATGATAAAACCTTTCCTCTCATATGCGTCAGTTGTTTGGTGGAATAAGCTCTCACGTAAATACGTTACTGCTGCTTGCGCCAAACTCCAAAGAACGGTCTGTCTCGGCTGCTTAGGAGCTTTCCCCAGTACGCCTGGCTCTGCTCTAGACGCCTTGAGAATGCAAAGCAGCCTTCCGACCGAATGGCTGAACTCACTGAATCTTGTTTGGGTCCCAGGGCACAAAGGGATAACAGGAAATGAGATCTCTGACGAGCTTGCTAGACAAGGCTCAGAAGAGAATTTCTCAGGACCTGAACCCACGTTGGGTTTGCCAGCGTCCTCGGTTAGGGCTTCCATTGACGACTGGGTTTTCAGTGAACACAATCGAAGGTGGCATGACTCTCCAGGATGCAGGCAGACTAAACGAATGGTCCCCGTCGTCTGTAAGAAATCCGCGGCTTTCTTGCTATCCCTTAGCAGGAAAGACTGCAGACAACTTACTGGCGCTTTTACGGGCCACTTTGCCTTTGCCAAGCACCTCCATGTGCTAGGTTTGAGCGCTACCCCCGTCTGCAACTCCTGTAGAGAGGGCGATGACACTGCGGAACACTTCCTACGTGATTGTCCTGCCTTTGCTCGGATCAGGTGGCAGATTTTCGGTGCTGATGTGGTGAGTGCTGATGACCTAAGCTCTTCATCACTGAAGCGTCTACTCGTCTTTTTACAAAAGACGAAAAAAACGCATTAAAATGGGGTTCTCTGCCTGGTTGTACAATGGACCTGTTTTTGAGTCTGAGTGCTCCAGTAGGGTGTACCTGCCCCGACAAAAAAAAAAAAGAAAAAAAAAAGTGTTTTCCAAGTCAAGGGAAAATCGCTGAAGTTATAATGGTTCAAAAACCCGGTAAATAGCCTAATGAAAAAAAGTGAGTTTTTCTTTAAGTGCCAAACGGTTACTCGCGTCGTGCAATTTTTTAAATAGTAGACTGCAAATATTCTGCAATTAAAATTATTGCAATTCATTCATCGCTGGATAATTTTCGTTGCTGTGATTCCACCGTTGGACCGTTTCGGTCAACAGTTCCGCGCACTGTTGGATATTATTACAGTACAACCACCGTTCAGCTATCTGATACCACAAAGGCTCCTTTGGGATGTCCGCTACAACTGTGCAGCAGACTGTTAAGTCCATCGAGTTACGGAGCATAAACGATTCCGCTCCCATTGTTTTAACTACAATTTTTGCGAAAGGTAATTTTAGGAATCTAAAAGATACGTAAGTTGAAATACACCCCAATTCAATTTTTTTCTTTCTCTTACTAGTATTTTTTTTGATATTCCGCAAACATGAGCACTGCTCTAAAGCAGATAACCAAAGGAGAGAACAAAAAATTACATCTCCCATAGAGATCCGTGCTGGAGGAAAACTTTAAAGCAAGCACCCAACACAACGCCGATGGAATATCCCTGGCCAAAACTGAAAAGGAAGAAGAAGAGTTAGAAGAAGTTTTCGGCAGCATCAAGGAAATTTACCTTGACTATAAAGCAACACTTTTGGACAGTTTGGATAAAGTTGAACCAACGGTTGAAGCTCTGGTAAGTGCTATGATAATTACTTGTAGCGATAAGAACATTATTCGTCTTCCAAAAATAAATTTGCCAGTTTTTACGGGAGAATACCAGTCCTGGAGATCTTTTCACGATCTTTTTGTCTCACTGATACATACTAATAAGGCATTAACAGAGGTTGAGAAATTGCATTATCTAAAATCCAGCTTGGGGGGTGAGGCTGAGCGTCTCCTACAGCATTTGGCCATTGACAACGGAAATTATAAGCCAGGGTGGGACATTCTCACATCACGCTGCGACCAAAAACGTGTCATTGTCAATGTGCAGCTGAACATTTTTTTTGGTCAGGAAACTGTTATCCACGAGACTGCTTCATATCTGAAAAAACTGTTAGACACATTATTCTGATTTATTCTGTTATTCTGATTTTCTGCCTAGTTAAAAAGCTTTTTTTTTTCTTATTCTTTATTCTTTATTTCATGAAAAAAAAAACTTATATATAAGTAAGCTACAATTCATAATATACAAAGAAGAGTGTATGTTATTTCAATGAAATAGTTAGGGCATTCTGTTGTCAGAAGAACAAGAGGCGAATGCCATAGCAATAGATTATAAAAATAATTAAAGATGCGGAGTTCATGTAAATAAATTTTAGATAGATATTTATATAAAAATACATAAGAGAAAAATTAATTACAAGGGAAAAAAAAAATGGGTTATTACAATTACAATTACAATAGTGGACTAATTAAATGTTCAATAGTTTCATGGTTAAAAGAGAAAAGCCAAAGTTTAATATGCTTTAAAAATATTGGTTTGTTCTTCTCGCATCTGAGACTCTCAGGAAGTTTGTTAAATAATCGACAAGCAGTAGTAAAATAAAACTTAGAAAAAAGAGATTTATTTATTATGGGTGCATTCACGTAAATTAAGTTATTGACTCGCAGATTGTAGTTGCCATATAATCTGGCGGCAGTATAACCGGATTTCTAGAAGAAAATGTTTAAGACCTTATAAAAGTACAGGTGTCGTAGAGGTAGTATTTTAGGATTTTTAAATAGTTCAAAGGTAGAAGTCCTACGATTTACTTTGAGAATTAAACGTATTGTGTGTTTTTGTTTTAAAAGAGTAGAGGTTCAATTTTAACAAAGTGCGTACCACCCCAGCACGAAATTCCATACTGGAGCTTAGATTTGAATAAACCATTGTACACTAAAGCAAGTAATCTTGAACTGCAGTAAAGGCTTAGATGATACATCTGTCTGACGACAACATTAAGATATTGCTTCAGATGGGTTGTATGATTTTTCCAGCTTAGATTGTGATCCAAAATTATACCTAAATATTTAAAACACGTTACATAATCAACAGTAAAACAATTATCAGAGCAACTTGCAACATTATTAAAGGAGACAAAACACATTTTAAACAAGAAGGGGCATGGTACATTAGAGGCATGTCTATGATAGTCTTATTCGAGATGCTAAATAACATAAACTTTGTCTTGTCACTGATAGACAGTTTGTGGGAACTGAACCATTTACGAAGAACTTCGAGGTCATGATTGACATCTACATACAAATCAAAATGGTTGTAATTTGAATAAGATAACGCAGTGTCGTCAGCAAATGAGGTAATTTTGCCTTTGAAGGGTTGAACAAGCAGGGAATTGACATATATTAAAAATAAAATAGGGCCTAGGACCGGTCCTTGGGGTACACCTATGTTAGTGTAGCAGGATGCACTCAAATGAGTACCAATTTTAACCTTTTGTTTACGATCACTTAAATAGGATTTAAGCCAAGAGTGTGCAGAACCTCTAAAACCTATATCATATAACTTATTAAGCAGGAGCACATGATCAACCGTATCATAGGCTTTTGTAATGTCTATAAATAAAGCTGCAGGGGTTTTCTTTTCGTTAACACTTGTATATATTTCACCACAAAGTTTTAGCAAAGCATCTTCCGTAGATTTACCACTTCTGAAACCATGATGAAAATTACTGAACAAATTTGAATTATCTGAGTATAACAGCATTCTTCTTTTAAAAAGTCTTTCAAAATTTTTTGAAAAAACTGACAAGAGTGAAATAGGTCGATAGTTGTTTAATATAGTAGTCTCACCCTTTTTATGTAATGGGATCACAATTGCCATCTTAAGTGAATCAGGAAAAATACCATCGTAATAACTAAAGTTAAAAATATAGCTTAAAAAGTCAGAAACAAGAAAGGATATTTTTTTGAGGATTCTACTAGAAAATGCAACCATATGAAGTCGAATTAGACGTTTTCAGAGACATGATTATTTTATGTACCTCTAGCGCGGTAAATTGTTCAAAGAAAAAACTCCTTGTTTTTATTGATTAGCGTATAATTGCGTTATCGAACGAGTATGCAGATGAAATCGAGGGATTATGAACTGGAGTAGGCAAATTAGTGAAATAATTGTTAAACATGTTGGCTATTATAAAAGGGTCAGATATGGTTACTTCATTTTGAGTTAAATAAATTTCATCGTTTGGTTTTCTTCTATTCAATATATTGTTAACCACATCCCATTCCCTTTTGGTGTTACCAATATGTTCAGCAAGCATAGAACTATAATACGAATCTCTACAAATAGGGATCTCTCTTTTTAATTCATGACATAGTTTATCATAGTAAGTTTTAAGCCTTGCATTGTTAGGATGTTTGGTGATACGAATACGAGTTTAATTTTTTTTCAATATTTTTTCCAGCAAACGAGAATTCATCCAGGGTTTAAGTCTTTTCAATTTGTGTATACTTTTCCTTTTTTTTTCTTAACGCAGTTAGAAATATAATATTGGAGCTTTGACTGAAATAGATCAAAAGCAGTGTTGCTACATAGACACCATGCCATGATTCAAAAGTCAAAACTCTACCTAAGGCAACAAAATCAATTTTCTGAAATTCAGAAACATACGACTGTTTATGTTTTTGAAGTCTGAAATCACAAATAACCCAACAACTCTGGGAAGAAAAGCTAGGGACAGATAAGGACCTACCCAAATTTAAGGTTTTTTCAGAGTTTCTAGAAGCTAGGTTTCGGACATTGGAGTCAGTTGGTCAACCGCAAGATGCAGAATCCAGCAAGATCTCTAGGGCACCATTGGCAAAAACAAAAGCGTTCCACTTGAAACAAAGCCAAAAAAATCAGTTTAGCTGCAAAGTGTGCAATAAGGGAGCTCACTCACTTCGGACCTGCAACCGATCTTTAAAAATGGACATCGCTTCACGCAGGGGTGTCGTGAACAAAATCGTTGTATGTTAAGACTGTTTAGCATACAGTCACGCAACCCAACAATGTCCAAGTAGAGTTCGATGCTACTTTTGCCAACAGCTTCACCATTCCCTCCTGCATACTAGCCCCCCTTCACACACACAATTCAGTTCACACACACCAAATACGCATCACTACACAACACATACAGCTAATATTCGTTCACCACCACCCAACACACACCCACACAATCGCATTTATCCAATATAATGTAAACGGTACACCTTTCCAAGCTACCCAACAAGTCAGCAATTTCTACACGATACATAATTCTAATATATACATTTTACTAGCAACTGTATTAGTAAAAATCAGAACTTTTGCAGGAGCAGATATCATACTTCGAGGCTTGATAGATCCAGAATCAGAAGCCACATTCATTACCGTTAGAGCAGTCAAGCGTGATGAAGCCATGACACCAACTGCACAAAATACGTCATTTGGGTGGATTTTGATGTAAAGTGCATCAATCAAATAGACGAATCAGGAATTTCCTTCAAGTGCTTGATAACTGCAAAGATTCTGGGAGATGGAGGAGTCACCCTTTAAGGCCCACCAAACCTATGAAGACAAGGCATGCGAGGACTTCTTCAAGTCAACGACGAAAAGGTTGGATAACGGAAGATACGAGGTACCTTTGCCATTTAAGGAAGGGAGCAAACCTGGGCTTGGATCCTCGAAGGAAGGAGATTTTGGATCAGATACCTTTAGACCAGCGGGAAGTTGATCTTTCTCTGCCTTTAGTGGTTTCCAGTAGAAGATAGTCTCTCTTTTCAGAACATTCAAGCCGACGCTGCTGAACCAACGAAAAGGACGATTCTCTCCACCATTGCCAAGCTCTTTGATCCTCTCGGATGGATCTCACCCTGTATCATAAAGGGAAAAATCATGATGCCGAAATTGTGGCGCAGCGAGCAGAAGTGGGACGATCCTATTTCGTTGGATTTGAAGAAAGAGTGGAAGGCTTTTCGGGAAGAATTGCCGCAACTTGAAAAGATTCGCAACCCTAGTTCGATCCACATGCACGGCACTTATAAAGGCGTACGGTGTAGCGTACGGTGTAGCAATTTATCTTCGAGTTCTCGATTCTCACAACAACATCCACGTACAGCTGCTTTTATCCAAGACCAGAGTCCCTCCAGTAAAAACCCAGACGCTGCCACGACTCGAACTCTGTGTAGCCGTGACTTTTGCAACACCACTGGACTACACATCAAAGTTTTAGGGTTACAAAACGTGAAGCTATATGCGTGGACCGACTCAACCATCACGTTATCGTGGATCGCTGCTCCTCCAACCAAGTGGGTCACCTTTGTAAATAATAGGGTAGCAGAAATACAGCGACTTGTTAGACCAGATAGTTGGATATATATTCCCAGTGATCTGAATCCTGCAGACATAGCATCCAGGGGAATAATGCTCTCTGCTTGGGAGTTTCAATATCCACATCAGCCGACGAGCCTAGTTACAGACGAGTAGAAACGGTCTATTAAAGTACACACGGGAATTCATGTAAAAAATTATATCAACACTATAATACTTCAACACTCTACTTTGACTAAACTTCTAACAATAATAGCATATTGTCAACGATTCATAGCAAAAGGTACCTGAATCGAGAAATTTAAACTTACTCTCTGCAGCTGAACTCCATTCTGCCACTCTGTTAATAATAAAGCTCGTCCAATCAGATATGTTCACTCTAGATGCAAAGGTCAAAGCTCCGAGATAACTTTGCCCTTTCAAAGACTCCGATGGTATCTTGCGAGTCGGAGGTAGGTTACAACATGCGGAGCTTCCATTCGACCAACGACATCCGATCATACTTAAAGGAAATCACCACTTTACAAAGCTTTTGATAGCAGGCGCTCATCTTAGAACGTTGCATGGAGGGCTACAACAAACCACAGCGTATTTACGTAATAGGTATTGGATCCTGAAATTCAAAAACTGCGTTAAGAGCTTTATCCATAACTGCACCATCTGTTGTCGGTACCGAGCGAAACCGTCGCAACAACTTATGGGTGACCTACCAGCTCCAAGGGTCCGCGTATCTCAACCCTTCACTAATGCCGGTGTAGATTACGCAGGGCCAAATGATGTGAAGTCGTGGAAAGGTCGAGGCTCTAAAACCTATGAAGCGTATTTTGCCATTATTGTGTCTTTGGCTACCAAGGCCATACATATAGAACTTGTAAGCGATTTAACCACCCAAGTTTTCATTGCAGCCCTACGACGATTCACATTAAGAAGGGGACTATGTTCGAATATGTTCAACGACAATGGGACCAACTTCATGGGAGCCAACAAAGAATTGAAGAAGTCGTTCGATGAAGCCAAGTTCGATTGGAAGGATGTTGCAGAAACGATCTCCAAGGAAGGTATCCGGTGGCATTTTATTCCTCCTGCTTCCCCTCACTTTGGCGGACTTTGGGAAGCTGGAGTAAAATCTATAAAATACCACCTCAAAAGGATCATCGTCATCGAGACATATACACTTGAGGAACTCACCACGCTTCTACATCAAGTAGAAGCCTATTTAAATTCGAGGCCTCTATGTCCAATGAATGATAATCCTCACGACTTTGCAGCACTCACTCCCGGACACATCCTCATCGGTCGAGCTCTAAACAGCATCCCTCAAACTGACTTATCGGGTACCAAAGTTGGATACTTACAACGATGGCAGCGCATACAAAGGTTAAAACAACTATTCTGGAAGCAGTGGAAATCAGAATACCTGACACGACTTTAACAGCGTCCAAAGTGGCTTAAAATTGAGCGTCAGCCCAAGGTAGGAGATTTAGTGCTGATCAAGGATGATAATTTACCACCAAAGTGGAGCTTAGCACGCGTCGATCACACGCATCCAGGGACAGACAATTTGATTAGGGTCGTCACCCTGAAAACATCGAACGGAGAAGTAAAGTTACCGATCACTAAAATATGTTTACTTCCCTCTAACGACCCATATGAAGAGTGTGCAGTACGTTAATTAACGTTCATACATCATTCACAAATATGTTTTTTCTTCTATCTAAAATATCAAAAATGCCGACGGCAAATACAACATTCATACTGGAATGGTCTTTGAAAAAAAACCCATACACAAGTACAACAGTTAATAATTAAAAAAAAAGAAAAAAAAAAACAAGTATAATGCTCCAAAATCATTTATTTTAATCAACATATATCCATAATGAAAATTAAAATAAAGCTACACAAATCTACACAATCATTCAAATAAATTAATTATAATAGGGATAATTAAATAAGAGTAAACCGCATACAGAATCTTGCATTCACTCTCAGGCCATAGGCACTCTCATGCTACACAACTAACAATACACACACTCGTATTGCACACCACACTAATAATGGAGACTGACTGCTGGTATTGATACCATGGTACGAATACCATGGTATAGTGAATACTACGACCCCTGACAGACTGCATTTCGTAGTATTCGGTGACTTTGGCGTTAAGTAGATACTTTGACATTTGTGTTGTATGCAATAACAAATAAAAATAGAAAATTCGAGACGGGATGAATAAAAATGATTCACTTTTGTGCCAAATGATGAAAATAAAGAAAATTCAAATACTTAAAAGCGAAAGTGCATACCTAAGAATTGTCAAAGAAGCTACGGAGACTAGCCAATAGAGAGAAATTGGCGCTGCAATCAGTAAGATGGTGGTATACCAGTAAAAAATTGCGAATCTCAATACTAGGTATATTTCATGGTATACTAGCTTATTACGTAGTATTGCAGTGACAGACATGTGGTATAGAACGTAGTATTGCTATACCATGGTATCAATACCAGCAGTGTGTCTCCACTATAATAGCAATGCTTAGTAATTATGCAAATCAACAAAGCTTACCATACAGTCAATCGAATACACATACTTATCTACGCATGTGTAACCATCTCAATCGCACAGATCACAGTACATATTTGTAAACAAACCGCGCGTACCGAAGAACACTAACTCAGTCAAGCGCGCGGCTTGTGTACAAGCACTATCAAAAAAGGTTTTTTTTTTTTTTTTTTTCATTAATACACTTTTCAAGATTTTCTTCTCCAGGTACATGGTGCTGCACACGAATTATCTTGGAGTCACAACACATCACGTAAACTTCGTCCATACAATAGGAAAAGGTCATATACCCGAAGGTCCCGATCAATCAAAACAAATGATATTAATGGGCAAGTAATGTCCATTCAGAATTGCCGTACGCTCGCGCAACAACAACAAGGGACACGAAATCAACCCCACATTGGAAGTCAACTCAGAAAAAAACAGGCTTTCAATTATCAATAATTAATAATTTTTATAAATTAGTAATACTTTAACATTACTCACCTGATCAAGCTACACAGCACAAACTAATTCCGTAATCATTTTTATGTTTATTTTCAAAACGAATAGCACTATACACGCCACCGGTTCGGCAAAAAGGAAAACAACAACTGCAGTCATAACGACGACAATGGCCGCCAATGATAGACAAAGAAGAAAGGCGAAGGCGAAAAATTAAACTTCAGCAGTAATGCGGCGAATTATTTGCTGAGGTTGAGAGCCAAGTTACATTGCGAACTTTGTTCACGGCCGGGGAAGATGTTCAATATAAAATAAAATGAACAAAAAAAAATAATAATAATAAATACTGAATCAAGAACGTAATGGTTTAATCACACTACATTGCCACATACTGAAAGTGTTAAAGACTTCAAATTCGGAACAGAAGAAATATGTCAATAAAAAAAAAAAAAAAAAAACAAACTGTCAAATTGTTTATTGAAGGTTAACATAATTATACAAGATCTAAACGAGAAAAGACGTGTTTCAATTTGTGTACTCGATTCTCTTTAATTTTTATTACAAATTAATTTTGGTTTAGTGGTGAATATCTCACATTATTTCAGTGTCAATCTAGATAATGAATATTAAAAATTTAAAGTAATAGCGACTGAGGTACCGCAGGGAAGAGTTTTAGGTCCGCTCGCTATACTTGTGATACACTAAAAAGTTACAAGAAGCATTAAATATGGTAAATGAATGGACACAGACTTGGCGAATTGCGCTCAACGAAACCAAATCTGTTCATGTAAATTTTACCTATCAAAAAGTAAAATTTACTTCTCTTTGTCAATTTCGTTCGAATTCCATTTTCAAACTAGGCTAAATACCTCGGGATGACAAGTTGAAGTGGAAACCGCACGTGAAAATCAAAAACATAGAGAAATTTACAATTTTTTTTTGGAAATATTCCAAGCTTAACGTAGAGAATAAACAGCTTTTATGCAAGCAAGTGCTTAAACTAGTGTGGACATACGGCACACAACTTTGGGGTTGTACCAAGAAAAAAAAAAAAAAACATTTACAATATTTTACAAAGTTTTGGAAATAAAGTGCTAGGAGAAATTGTCAGCACACCTTGGTACATAAGAAACAACGATATCCATAGAGATCTCGGAATTTTCGCTATGGAAGATGAAATTAAAAAATTTACGCGAAAACACAAAAACCGATCAGAACGACACGTGAAAACAGTTCTACGAATTCTAGATGAGCGAAATTTATTGCACCGTCTACAAAGAACGAAGCGCTTCGACCTAACTCGATAAATCACCAACGCGTTAAAATCGCGGAATAAGCAAGAACTTTCGATGGAAAGATACCTAGCAAACACTTTAATCTGGTTATAAGAAAACAGTTTGTTAAGTCAATATTTAGTTACAGTAAGAAAGACTCATTTTTAAGGGAGGTGGTCCACCGCGTTAGATTGTTAATTAGTTAGTAGCTATCAAATAAAAGTAAAAAATAATTAGTTATCCGGTTCCGAAATTTTTTGTTTTATTGTGGCAACAGAACCAAGTTCCCACAACTGGTGACCCCGACGTGATCGGGACGGATTGCGATCTAACCTCTTTTATGCTCGTGCCAACACACGACGTGGACTTATTCTTTTCCCACGTGATACCGATCATTCTCCCTCGCCATGCCTCTTCAGCATAGACCTTCACGTGAGCAGGACGATGCATCACGTCGCACAGTCGCCGATGATTCACCAGTTCCTCCAGCTGTCAACCAAAGACAGGAATTTTCTTCATCCACCTCAACTGGACGGAAGTGGCAACACTGCTTAAGAGAAATTGTAATTACAAGTGATCTGTGTCAAAACAATTAAATCAAAGTGTAAAGTGCGGTAATACTTTCGTGTTCCATACAAATCAAATCATCAGCTGCTCCTACATCATTGATCACTGAAATACATTGGTTCCTGCCAAGTATTTTAGTTTTCAGACTGGTTTGTATTGTAACCAAAAGGTAGGTGCTTCTGTGGACCGATAGTGATCTTTGAACTTTACAAATAATAATAATCAAATAAAATCGGGTTCGTGTGTATAAGTTGAGCTTTTAAAAGCCCCTATAGTTACTACACGAACCCATTGCTAGAAGCTTAATTAAAATAATAATACAAAATCGCATACAGCCCATGAGTATGCAACTTGTTTTTAGAATAAGTAAGTAAGAGTGCGGGCCATTAATAAATATGCCAAAAGTTTTACGCACTCCGCCAGAGGAGTGCACCACACCAACTTCTGAACCAAAGGTGTCAGCAGTAACATCAGCAAAAACAATAGAAAATGAAAATGCCAAGAGAAAATTAAGTCAAGAAAAAAGTGTTTCTCAAAATGAGCAAAGGCTACAAAGAGAATTAACGCAAGTAAACAATGCGTTAATAGAATCAAATAATTTGAATAGAAATTTAAACGAAACAATTAAAAACTTGCAATTATATATAACAAATCTAGAAAATAAATTAAAATCGAAAGAAAACGAATTACAAAACAAACAGCCGGAGAATATTCAAGATATCCACAGCACTCCTCGGCAAAATGTGGAAAAACTAATATATACAACAGATGAAGAAGAATTGGCAAAAGAAACAGAGTGGATTAGAGACACTCAGAGAGTAAAAAAGAGGAAACTTAACAATTCAATTCCTCCCCCTAAAGATACAGAATCGGCAGAATTAAACACCCAAAAGAAATTGAAAAAGACTCCGCCACCACCTCCAATAATAATTGATGAGGTAATTAGCTATGACAATCTGTATGAAAAGATAAAATCAGTCACGCTGGTAGAAAATTTCAATCTAAAAATCATCAACAAAAACAATATACGACTAAATCTCGAAGACGGAGAAATCTACAGAAGTGTCACGGCCTTACTAAATGAAGAAAACTATGCTTGGCACTCCTACGAAAATAAGCAAACCAGGCCCATTAGAGTAATGGCTAAAAATCTGCACCACTCATGCAAGCCTGAAAATATAACTACAAATCTTAAATCTAAAGGTTCCAAGATTATTGATGCTACAATTAAGCTCAAGCGGGAAAACAAGGAACCTCTAAACATGTTTATGTTAACATTCAGTGCAGAAGAAGAGATAGAAAAGGTTTATCAAATCAGAAACATCCTGGGATGCAGAGTTGAAATTGAACCTCTTAAAAAATCAAAATTAGTACCCTAATGCAAGCAATGCCAGGCATATGGGCATACGCAAAAATATTGCAATAGACATACAAGATGTGTGAAATGCGCTGGAAAACACCACACAACAGAATGCACAAAGCCCCAAAATGTGCAGTTTAAGTGCGTGCACTGCGGGGAACCCCACCCCGCAAGCTATCGGGGGTGCACTGTTGCCATAGAACTGCAGAATATCTTAAATAAAAAACTAAACACCAAAAACAAAATTCTTAATAAAAAACAAGAATCACCAGATAATATTAAAGTAGATGTGGATCAAAACTAGAGATTAAAAAGCCATTGCAAAAGAAAACAAAAAACCGAACGCTAAAGAAACCAGCGCGGGTATAATGTCATATGCTCAAGTGGTTGCACATAAAAAACAGCATGCTATGCAGAAAAAGGACCAACCTGAGTGTAACCAACAAAAGACTCAACCAAGCAATGACATGAATCAAACACTACAACTGATCCTAACCAAACTTAATGCACTAGATATGCAACTTAAAAAGTTAGAAAATACCAAGGACAAAGTACCTAAGCATAATCATGGATCAAAATCTTAAAGTGTTATGTTGGAATGCAAATGGTCTCCTGCAACATCAACAGGAATTGCAGGTGATTCTTGAAACAAATAACATAGACATTTGTCTTATCTAAGAAACCCATTTTACAAAACACACGCAAACAAAATTTAAAAACTACAAAATCTACCACACCGCTCACCCTGAAAACACAGCTAAGGGTGGAAGTGCAGTAATAGTAAAAAATAATATACAACAATATGAGGAATTGAAGTATATAACAGAGAAAATACAAGCTACAGCAGTGTGTATAAAAGCTAAGCATAAAAAAATTAATATCGTTGCTATTTACTGTCCTCCAAAACATTCAATTAAAAAAGAAGAATATTCAGATTTTTTTGAAAAACTAGGAAACAGATACATAATAGGTGGAGATTTTAATGCCAAAAACCTCAACTGGGGATCTAGATTGACAACAACGAGAGGAAAAGAACTTTATGCTGCTATTCAAAAACATCAATGCGAAATTCTCTCGACAGGAAGGCTCACGTTCTGGCCTACAGACAAAAATAAGACACCAGATCTAATTGATTTTTTCATAATCAAAAATTTGTCAAGCAGTTATATACACATAGATGAGTTCGAGTATCTAAGCTCTGACCATTCACATATAATTCTCCAAATGAGTGAACATATAATTAAAAATACAAATATTAAAACTTTAACAAATAACAGAACAGATTGGCAAGCCTTCAAGCTGAACTTAACAAGTAAAATAGATTTAATGATACCCCTTATAACCAAAAATGATGTAGAAAAAGAACTGCATAAGTTGGTCAGCGATATCCAGCAATCGGCCCGGGAAAGCACCCCCACCCTAAAGAGAAAGAACACAAAAAGAAACTACAACGAGCAAGAAGAACGTGGCAGAAAACAAGAGCTCCACAACATAAAGCCAAGCTAAACAACCTCTGTCAACAACTAAGAAGAGAAATTAAAAAATTTAAGGAAGATTCAATGAAAAGGTACCTCAGAGGGTTAACAGCTGAATACGTAACTAATTACTCTCTATGGAAAGCAACAAAAGGATTAAAACAGCCTACTTGCAAATACCTCCAATCAAAGCAACTGATGGAAACTGGGCAAGAAGCGATGAGGACAAAACCATTCTCTTCGCAGACTACCTAGAAAACATACTTAAACCACCAGTTGAAAATGGAGGTATACAACCTACGTTAATAGGTCCTTCAGAAGAAGAAAGCAAAGAAATTCTGCTCACAACTCCTAATGAAATTTACAACTTAATTAAGCATGAAATAAATGCAAAGAAAAGTCCTGGATATGACCTTATATCTGGTGTCGTACTAAAGAACTTACCAAGGAAGGCAATAATAAAAATAACAAATGTAATAAATGCCACATTTAAGCTTAAATATGTGCCTAGTTTGTGGAAGGTTGCTGACGTCCTAATGATTCCCAAATCTGTTAAACCGCCAAATGAAGTGTCATCTTACAGACCTATCTCGTTATTGCCAATGATATCAAAAGTGTTTGAGAAAGTACTCGCAAAGCGTTTAAATAAAATAATTGAAAGGAAAAAGCTGATTCCGAACCATCAATTTGGTTTTCGAAGGCAGCACTCTACGATACAACAGGTACACAGAATTAAGAATAAAATCGAAGAAGCACTAGAAAAAAGGAAAGTTTGCTCGGCTGTATTCTTAGATGTGGCGCAGGCCTTTGATAAAGTATGGCATGAAGGACTTATCTATAAACTGAGATGTATGTTGACAAATCAATATGCTTCTATTCTGAAATCGTATCTAGATGGAAGACATTTCAGAATAAAACAACAGAGTACTTATTCAAATCTAAGAGAAATAAAGGCCGGCGTACCGCAAGGTAGTGTACTGGGCCCAATATTATACTTATTATATACTAGTGATATTCCTAAATTAGAAAACCACACTATGTCAACATTCGCAGATGATACTGCAATACTAGCAGTAGGAAGAACCAATGAAGAATCCACAGAAAAACTACAAATTGGCATAAACAAAATCTGTGAATGGACTAATAAGTGGAGAATCAAATTAAACGAGTCTAAGTCAGTCCATGTTGACTTTACTAATAAAAAAATTGAATATTAGTTAACGCGAAACAAATTAACTTTCAGCAAGTGCTCTAGGCAGTCGTTCACACGACCTAATTTCCGCCCAGACAAAATACCTGGAAATTATTGCGATCGGCAACGGAAAGCAATTCGTGGAAATCGTCAACTGAACTTACAGCCGCAGTCAATATTCCGCTGACATAGAATTAGATAATCAATAAATGCATGTGAAGTTCTAGTATAGGTTTAGTATTAAGTTTGATTTACAGAATAAAGGACTGGCAAACTGCCAGAAGAAAATATTTTTTTTAAAGGTTCAATCTATTATTTTATAACTGGCGCCCGAGCAGGGACTGCGTCGTTTCACTGACTCGAGGAAATTGTGCGTAAAACTAAATAACCAAATTAGTTGCAAATAAATAAACGTGTGTGAAACTAAATAACCAAAGTAGTTCGCAAACAAATAAACGCGTGTGAAACTAAAATAACCAAATTAGTTGCAAATAAATAAACGTGTGCGAAACTAAATAACCAAATTAGTTCGCAAACAAAAAACGCGTGTGAGGCTAAATAATCAAATTAGCTTGCAAGAATCCTCGTTAAATTAACGCGTGTGAGACTAAATAACCAAAGTAGTACGCGCGAACAATTAAAAAGTGGACACCAAACCATATAGAGACAGTGTTGTGAAAGGGAAAAGAGGCCCCTAAGTAGCCCCGTAAAACAAGGACAAAAAGGAGTCCAGATTTCCGGACAGCCGCCCTATCTGACGATCAGCAGTTCCTGAAACCCTACCCAAATCGTTATGGAAATAAGAACCGAACCATTAATATTTTTGTAAGTCATATAATATTTTTTTTTTTATTGTTCAAATTCAAACTTAAGACTCACTTTTTCATTGTTCAAATTCAAAACCTATAAAACCAAAATACTATTAAAATCACTGTTTAAATTCAAATTTATAAAGCTAAGACTCACCTTTCATACAAATTTCTTAAAGACAATCATTGTTCAAATTCAGAACATATAAGAACAAGACACTCCATTCTCTTAATTATTGTTCAATCCCAATTTAGATTTAATATCGATAAGTAATTAACTAAGACCCAGTTTTTCTTACCACTGCCTCAATTTTAATCTCGATTCCGAAGATACTAAGATCGAAATGTCGAACCCAAGTAATCTAATAAGACCTGCTCGCTTGGAAATACAGGCAGAAAATGCCGCTGCTCCCCCCGCTCCCCCAATTCAGAACCAAGTTAATGACGAAATGATACAGCTCATAACAAATCTAGTGGCACAAACACTACAGATCCAAGGACGTCAGCTATTCAATTCAATTATGAATCCCGCTTCAGACATAAACAACGACATCGACCAACCAATTAACGTAACTAACGATAGAAACCTGTCTGACATGGACAAAATACCGGACGTAGTGAAAAGCCTTCGGGACTTTTCCGGAGAAGCCCAGGAATTCAACTCCTGGAAAAAGAGTGTGGAGCGCATTCTCAAAATCTACGAACATTTGAAAGGCACTCCTAAATATTACGGGATACTGTCCGTCATTAGGAATAAAATAACAGGTCATGCAGACATAGCCTTAGAATCCTATAACACCCCCTTAAGTTGGGATAAGATATCCAAATGCTTAACCCTACACTACGCGGACAAGAGGGACATAGGCACCCTTGAATATCAGATGACCACTCTTGTACAGGGTAACAGCTCGATACCCGAATTCTATCAAACGGTCTATCACCATTTATCTTTAATTTTAAATAAGTTAGGTTCTCTAGAAATGAGTCAAGAATCATTAAACAACATGACTCAATGCTACCGCGACAAGGCACTCGATACCTTCGTGAGAGGTTTGAAGGGTGACCTTCCTAGATTGCTTAGCATAAGGGAACCTGCAGACCTACCTCAGGCTCTGCACTTATGTCTTAAACTTCAAAATGTGGACTTTCGGGCCCAACATGCCCATAATTCTCAATCTGGTGTTCGCAGAACTTTCCAACAAATACCACCACTGGTTCCTCCCAGAAGAAACGCTTTATCCAACCCAATGCCTATTCCTACTTCCAGACGCGACTTTTACCCACAGTTACTCCACAACCCACGTAACCCTCAACCGCCTCAATTCCATAGAGAGCCACAAGCTCAACCAAGATTCCAGTTTCAACACCAACGGCCACCACCAAACCAACGCCCCCTTCCTCCTAAGCCGATGGACATCGATTACTCCATAAAATCTGGAAATGTCAATTATCAAAATAGACCTCGCAATCAACAGTTTACCCAAAAACGTCAACATTCGCAACAAGTTCATCACCCGCAAAAATTACAACGAGTATACCACACTGAAGAATCCAACCTGGAAGAGAAGGAACTAGAGGAATACGAAACCACTATAAGCCAGGAAGACGACAATTACGAACAAACACTTGCAGAATATAACACTGACGCAGATGAAGACCACTACCTTGACCGATCACAACAACTAGACGACATTTATTTTTTAGATTGAAGCGCTCTTCGCTTCCGTACTTCGAACATGTCGCGAAGAGTGGACAGACTCTTAAATTTCTTATTGACACGGGGTCAAGTAAAAATTGTATTCAACCCCGTCACATCCGAAACCCTCTTCCGAATGAAAGAAGCTTTTATGCCAATTCAGTCGGAGGAAATATAAAAATCACTCATCATTGTTTTATTCAACTCCTAGACCCCAGCATAGAAAAATTACAACTCTTTATACTCCCCAGCCTTATTTCATTTGATGGTATAATTGGTAATGACACGTTGAGGAAATTAAACGCTGTCATTCACACCAAAGAAAATCATATGATAATTCACCCCAACATTTTCATACCTCTCAAACAACATATAACAGAAACTGTCAATAATGTAAACATTAAAACCCCCCATTTAAGCGAAGAAGAATCTGCTAAACTTACCAACACTATCAATTCTTACACTAAACTCTTTTCTGACCCAGACGAGAAACTGACGTATACGACAATTGTTAAAGGTGAAATCCGAACCACAACTAGTCAACCAGTCTATTCAAAATCGTACCCGTATCCAAGAGCACTTAAGGAAGAGGTGGAGAAACAAATAGCCAGCCTGCTGGGAGATGGTATTATCCGACCATCCAAGTCACCTTACAACTCCCCGGTATGGATCGTCCCCAAGAAAATGGACGCCTCCGGAGAGAGAAAGTATCGCATGGTTATCGACTATCGGAAACTGAATTCGGTCACCATTGCGGATAGGTACCCTATCCCAGAGATCAATAAAGTTCTCGCTAATCTCGGTAACAATAAGTGGTTCACGATAATAGATCTCAAGAGCGGTTTCCACCAGATTAAACTTAGAGAGTCTGATATTGAAAAAACGGCTTTCTCCGTTAATAACGGGAAGTTCGAATTCACCAGTCTTCCCTTTGGTTTAATAAATGCTCCAGCGGTATTTCAAAGAGCTCTTGACGACATCTTAAGAGAACATATTGGTAAACGGTGTTATGTTTACATTGATGACATTGTCATCTTCGGCAAAGATAAAACCGAACATCTCAATAACCTTGAGGCCGTCTTTGATACCTTAGAGCGTGCCAACATGAAGATCCAGCCAGATAAATGCGAATTTTTTCAAAAGGAAGTAGAATTCCTAGGATTCGTTATCGGTACAGATGGAATTAGGACCAACCCCAAAAAGGTTCAGGCCATTGCTGAACTACCAGTTCCTAAAACTCTTAAAGACTTGCGGTCATTCTTAGGAATGTCAGGATATTATCGCCGTTTTATCATGGACTACGCCAAGATAGCGAAACCCCTGACATCCCTTTTGAGAGGGGAAGACGGACGCGTGTCCAAGCAACTCTCTAAGAATAAAGCAATTGAACTAGACACAAAAGCCATAAACTCTTTTCAGAAAATCAAACAATCTTTAGTTTCAAAAGAAGTTATTCTTACTTACCCAAATTTCGACAAAGACTTTGAACTTACGACAGACGCTTCCGACTATGCGATCGGTGCTGTACTATCTCAGGACAGCAAACCAATCACATTTTTATCAAGGACATTAAACAAAACAGAGGAGAGTTACGCCACTAACGAGAAGGAGATGCTTGCCATCATCTGGGCTCTCAACTCGCTTAGGAATTTCCTTTACGGATCGAAGAAAGTGAAAATCTATACGGACCATCAGCCATTGACGTATGCGCTGAGTCATAAGAACACAAACCACAAGATGAAGCGGTGGAAGGCCATCCTGGAGGAATACAACTATGAGTTGACGTACAAACCAGGGAGGTCAAATGTAGTTGCCGACGCTTTATCACGACTTCGAAAAGAAACACAAATAAATTCAATGACAATGACACAGCACAGTGATGGCAGTTCATCACATAATTTGATACCAACAGTAGAAACACCCATTAACGTTTTCCGCAATCAACTGATCCTCAAAATCGGAAATGAGACGAATCACCAATTCCTTATTCCATTCCCAACCTATCATAGGCAGATTTTCATTCAGCCCAGTTATACTGACACCGACATCATCAATATATTCAAAAAATTCCTTAACCCCAGTACAATAAACGGGTTACTCACAAAAGAAGAAGTTATGGGACGAATACAGAACATTTATCCATTACATTTCGCAAATCACAAAGTTAGGTTTACCCAGACAATGGTTGAAGACATTACGAACGAAACTGAGCAAGAGGACAAAATTCTAAAAATTCATCGAAGAGCACATCGAAATCCAGAGGAAAACCGCAAGCAACTGCTTGAAAACTTTTACTTCCCACGCATGGCAGCAAAGATTAAAAGATTAGTCAAAAATTGCCACACATGCAAAACAAACAAGTACGAACGACACCCAAACAAACCCATCCTTGAACCAACTCCTATCCCAACCTATCCTGGCCACACTGTGCACTTTGACATTTTTTTAACGGAAAAAATATTAGTGTTAACTGCCATATGCAAACTTACTAAATTTGCTAAAACTAAAATAATCCAATCGAGAGCTATAACAGACATCAGGCAACCACTTCGAGAAATGCTGTTCTCATTTTGCATTCCTGAAAATGTAGTCATTGACAACGAAAAAGCTTTAAATTCTGCATCAATTACTTCCATGATGGAGGATGAATTAGGAATACGCATTTATAAAACACCACCATACAAAAGTGAGGTAAATGGACAGATTGAGCGCTTTCATTCGACTCTTTCTGAAATCATGCGATGCCTTAAAGCCGAACAGACCCCTCGCTCCTTTGAAGAACTGCTCGAAAGAGCAACAAACGAATATAATTTCACAGTCCATTCCACAACTGGTAAAAAACCAGTTGAGCTTTTCCTTGGCCGAAGCCCTAGAATAACCCCTGAAGAATTCGAAAAAACCCGCCAACAAAACATCGAAAAGATTACACAGAAACAACGAAAAGATATTGAATACCATAATAAAAAACGTCAACCAAGTAAGACTTATAATCCAGGAGATGTAATGTTCGTTAAGCACAATAAGAGACTAGGGTCAAAATTAACATTCCGATACAAAAAAGAAATAGTTAAAGAAGACAAGAACACGACGGTAATAACAGAATCAGGGAAAACCGTTCATAAAAGCAATATACGAAACTGACCGACACTTCTACCCCTTTTTATTTCAGACTTGCGCTATATGTCGTAACAGGAGAAATCCAAATTTTAGATTTCTCGAATTCTCAGTTTGTTTCACTGCACACCGGACAAGTAAAAATACAGAACGGAAACTTTAAGCTGATCCACGAAATTGACCTTGACCAGTACGACCAATTTGTGACCAACATTGCCCCGATGCTTGAACTAAACTCAACAAAAAACGATCCCCTATTTCCCTACCTATCCCATGAATACCAACAAATTCAAACCCTGATCCATAACCTTAAGCAAAAAAAAGTGAAAAGGTCCTTAGATTTCATAGGTTCAACGTGGAAGTGGATTGCCGGTAATCCGGACCACGACGACTTTATAACAATAAAACGGAAAATGAACAATTTACTTGTTAACTCTAATAATCAAGTTATAATAAATAAATTACACAATGAAAGACTTAATAATTTAACCAAAATCACGAATGAAATCGAAGCAATGATAAGAGAGAACAAATACATCAACAAAGAAATTGTATCCGAGACTCAATATAAATTGAAAATTGTAAAAGAAGAATTACAAAACATTAATTTAGCAATTAATTGGGCAAAATTAGGAATTGTCAATTCACTCGTTTTATCGAAAGAAGAAATAAGCCTAGCCATTAACACATTGAATGTAGAAAATGTTCCGTTTTCCAGTATAGAAGAAGCTCTAAACTTTGCTGAAATCAAAATAATAACCAATTCAATTTCTATTTTGTACATTGTTAATATTCCAATAACTGATTCGTACATTTACGATAAAATTTTACTTAAGCCTGTCAAAAAGAAAGGCATAGCAATAGAAATAAATTACAAAGAAGTTGAAAGAAATAGAGAAGAAATTTTTGGACTAGTTAATCGATTAATTATATCTCAATTTGTAATAAAAATAACCTTGTAGATCTTATAAACTCCACATGCATCCCAAATTTGTTAAATAGCAAAATAGCCACATGTAACTTAATGAACAGTCAGCACATCCCTATGATTGACGAAATAACACCTGGAATAATACTGCTGAATGACTTCAACGGGACCCTCGAAGCTGAAGCCACACTACGGAATCTTACTGGTACCTTTCTCATCAAGTATCAGAAAACCAATATCACCATCAACAATAGAATATTCGTTGCGCAAGAAGCATCCACACACACCATCCTCCCAGCCATCTTACAGCAAACTCCAAAGGAAAATACGTTCCACAGACTACTATCCCTCGAGATGATGGGCGAGATGCACATCAACAACACAAAAGAGATTCAGCTACTCCAATTTGAAAGTGAATCACAAACAATCATCAGCTATGTGACAATCACCTTCATTGGCATCTTCCTCGCAATCATAGCAGCTCGTAAAATCTTGACCAAACGGGGAAACACGAAAATAGTTATTCAGCAACCAGAGATGACAACCATTGAAATCCCTCCGCCTATCGAAGACGTACCAAAAGCAGATGACTCCACTACTGCACGAACTAAGTTCAATGACATTCCTTACTTCTAAGCGATTGAGGACTATCGCATTTAAAGGGGGAAGAGTTAACGCGAAACAAATTAACTTTCAGCAAGTGCACCAGGCAGTCGTTCACACGACCTAATTTCCGCCCAGACAAAATACCTGGAAATTATTGCGATCGGCAACGGAAAGCAATTCGTGGAAATCGTCAACTGAACTTACAGCCGCAGTCAATATTCCGCTGACATAGAATTAGATAATCAATAAATGCATGTGAAGTTCTAGTATAGGTTTAGTCTTAAGTTTGATTTACAGAATAAAGGACTGGCAAACTGCCAGAAGAAAATATTTTTTTTAAAGGTTCAATCTATTATTTTATAACTTATATACCAATTATTATAAACCAAAAAATAGTTCCATGCGCTAATACTGCGAAATATTTAGGTATGACTCTAGATGCAAAGTTGAGATGGAAAGAGCACGTAAAAAAGAAAAAAGAAGAGTTAGAAATCAAATATAGAAAACTGCACTGGCTGATAGGAAGAAACTCATCCGTATCAATTGGAAATAAAGTGCTTTTATATAATCAAATTCTGAAACCAACATGGACATATGGAATCCAACTATGGGGTTGTGCCAAAAAGACAAATATAGACAAAATACAACGTTTCCAAAATAAGGTGCTTAGATATATAGTAAATGCACATTGGTACATAAGAAATACTGACCTTCATCGAGACCTGAAGGTAGAAAGTGTATCTGCAGAAATTCTAAAACATGCAAAAAAACACAAAGAAAAGCTTGAAGAGCGTATAAACATAGATGCAAGAAAAGTAATGCATAATGAAAATCAATTACAAAGGCTTAAAAGAACAAAACCTCTCCATTTAACTTAATATAAGAAAAATAAAAATTGATATACTTACTTATAAATACATACACACTCGAAATAAAGGGTCACCAGGGGGTGTAACTCATACAAAGCCTAAGATGTCAGAAAAAAATTGCTTATTAGTCCAAGTGACTAGATCGCAATTATGTGGGAGGTGGTTTTAGTCGGTAAAAATCCGGCATGCTGATTACTCGGATCATCAGTATCTTTTGAAGATCTCCCCTTCCTCTAAAAAAAAAAAAAAACCTCAACTGGACAGACAGCACCTCCCAGCCACAATGTTGAGGGGATTCACAACTGCCGAATGCCGTCATTCTGGAAGACAAACCCTGAGCTGTGGTTTTTCCAGGCAGAATCCATCTTCCAGGCGAATAATATTCGTTCTGATGCCAGCAAATACCATCTGGTAGTCAGCGCCCTTAGATCCGATGCATTGCAAGAAGTTTCAGACATTCTCAGGACTCCGCCAATTAAAGATAAGTATGCCACCCTGAAGAGTCACCTCAACCGAAAAGTCCTCAGTAAGTTGTCCAGGCTTCCTAACAACAGGTCACGATCATCATCACAACCTGGCACACGACTGGCATCACCAACACCAACCGCTGTGTGCTACTTCCACGCCAAATGGGGTTCCAACGCTCGCAACTGCAAACCCCCATGCAGCTTCAACCAAATCTCAGCGTTATCGTCGGAAAACTAATTCCGCTGTCGTCGGCACAGGCGGCAGGCGACAGCAACAACAACTTCATCACCACCGAACACCGCCTATTCTTGTTCGATCGTCGGACGAACATGAAGTTCCTGGTCGATTCAGGATCCGTCATCTCCATCATTCCACGCACAGGAACAAATAGGAACGCTAAGCCAACGGACCTTAAGCCCTACGCTGCACATAATTCTGTGATCAACACCTACGGGCAGTTATCGCTTGTTCTGAACATTGGAATTCGCCGTCCTCTCAGGTGGACCTTCGTCGTCGCTGATGTGAAGAGAGCCATCATTGGGGCAGACCTGCTCACCTACTATGGCCTACTCATTGACCTTCAGGGCCGCTGCCTCATCGACCGACTAACTAAAGTCACCGCTCCATGCCAGCTGTGTGAGGTTGCCATCCACAGCATCTCTACCATTGGTCCATCCAGCAACTCTTCATCAATGCTAGCACTTGCCTACAGGGAACTACTCAGCAAATACGTCAACATTACTAGACCGGCACCTATTCCTCCTACCAAAACAGACAACCCTGTCGCACACCATATCCACACCACGGGTCCATCGGTTGCGGAACGTCCACGACGCCTTACTGGCGAAAAGCTGAAGGCAGCCAAGCACGACTTCGAGCTTCTCCTACACCACGGTGTCATACAACCATCCAGTAGCCAGTGGGCCAGTCCCTTGCATATGGTGCCCAAGAAACTGGGAGGCTGGCGCTCAACTGGTGACTACAGACGTCTTAATGGGCAGACTGTTCCTGATCGCTACCCGATCCCATATATCGACGACGTGCTCCAACGTTGCCACGGATGCACCGTCTTTTCAACTATCGATTTGGAGCGAGCCTACCACCAAATACCGGTAGCTCGAGAGGACATTCAAAAGACGGCCGTTACAACGCCGTTTGGGCTCTTTGAATTCTTGGGAATGCCACCTGGTCTTCGTAAAGCCACGCAGACGTTCCAGCGGCAGATGGACAATCTTCTGAAAGATGTTTCTTTTGCGGCCTGCTACATTGATGACATGATTGTTTTCTCCAAGGATCAACATCAACACAAACTTCACCTGGAGATGGTCTTCAAGATTCTAAGTGATAATCATCTCACTATCAATCTCGGTAAGTGCCAATGGGGCCAAGAAGAGGTAATTTATCTAGGATACTTACTCAGTCAACATGGCTACTCTCCTCCGCTAGACAGAGTCCAAGCCATCCTTTCTTACCCGAAGCCGGAAACCATCACGGACCTGCGACGTTTCTTGGGGATGGTAAACTATTACCGACGCTGCATTCCACACGCAGCGCAGATTCAAGCTCCACTCAACAGCTACCTCAAGGACGCAAAAAAGCACGACAAGCGCAAGATTCAATGGACACCAGAATCGGAGGCTGCCCTCGAAAAATGCAAGAACAGCGTTTCTTCCGCCGTTAGAGCTTCCTTTCTGTCACCGTCTGCACCTCTAGCTCTCTCAACAGACGCTTCAGACTTCGCCATCGGTGCCGCACTTGAACAGCTGGAAGACGGTATCTCAAGGCCTCTTGGATTCTTTTCACGGAAGCTCAGTCCAACAGAGATGCGCTACAGTACCTACGACAGAGAACTTCTCGCCATCTTCGTAAGCATCAAGTTCTTCCGGCACACCCTCGATGGTCGATCTGCTGTAGGTTATTGGAGAATCCCTGAGCAGGGAAGTGGATCACGCCTGGCGTTTGTAGGGGGGAAAACGAAGTGTGCACCGCTCAAGTTGATATCGATCCCGCGCCTGGAGCTGCAATCTGCCGTACTATCTACACGTCTTCGACAAGCTATACTCCTGAGACACAATGTGAAGCCAAGCCGGATTGTAATGTGAAGCAACTCACGTACTGTCCTATCGTGGATAAAATCTGACCATCGACATTACAAGCCATACGTAGCACACCGAGTTAATGAAATTCTGGAAAATAGCGAAGTAGCAGAGTGGAGATTGCTTCCCAGCGCACTCAATCCAGCGGACTTCGGAACTCGCCTCAAGTACCAGAAGAGGGAGTCGTTTTGGGTAAACGGCCCAAGGTTCCTAATGAAAACCGAATCCACGTGGCCGGTCAGTCAGCCTTGTACCGCCACCGATGAAGAGCTCCGCACCAAGTTCCTAGTCAAGTTCACTAACGAAGAAAAGGGGAATTTTGAAAGTTTCTCGAGCCTTACTAGATTGAAGAGAGTGGTAGGATGGATCCTGCGATTTAGAAGCAATTGCCTACGAGCCCCTTATGGAAGATTGAAGGTGGCTGAGATAGAGAAGGCAGAATTAGCCATTTGTCGTAGCGTTCAAATGGATGCCTTTCCCCAAGATTATCACGCACTGACGTCAAGTGGTCAAGTAGAAGGGAACAGCAAACTGTTGAAGCTTACGCCTTGTCTGAACGATCATAAAGTGATATGTGTAAATGGGCGAATTAATAATGCCGCAGTGGTCCCCCCTCATACTCGCCGACCAATGGTGCTGCCGAAAGACCATCACGTAACTCATCTGATAGTCAATCACTACCATATCATCGCGAAACATCAAAACGAAGAAATCATTATAGCCGAAATACGTCGTAGGTATTGGATACCTCACATCCCAATCGTCGGGCGTAGTGCTGCAAGCATGTGTCAAAAATGCAAGATAAACAGGGCCAAGCTGACTACTCCACTAATGGGTCAGTTACCCGAGGACAGGTTGACACCTTTCGTAAGACCTTTCACCTACATGGGTTTAGAGTACATGGGCCCGTTCTTAGTAGTGAATGGCCGGCGTAATGAAAAGCGGTGGATTGCGCTCTTCACTTGCCTGACTACGTGCGCGGTTCATTTGGAGATCGAAGGAGACCTCTCTACTGACACATGTCTGATGTGTATTCGGAACTTCATAAGTCGCCGAGGGACACCGGGTCGCATTCGCTCAGATAATGCCACCAACTTTATTGGAGCCGACAGAGAGCTGCAAAGACAAACAAGGGAATTAGACCATGGGAAAATAGCTGATGTTCTCGCGAACAGCCGAATAGAGTGGCTGTTCAATTGTCCTTTAAACCCCCATGCAGGGGGATGTTGGGAGCGTCTGGTAAGAAGTGTAAAACGAGCAATGGGGCATGCATTATTTAGCGAGAACCTACAAGAGCATGTTTGTTTAGTCTCATACCGCTTACTCATATACCCTTAGACACCCCCACTGATGAACCCTTAACCCCTAATCACTTTCTCATAGGTACAAGTAACTCCGAACAAACCCCGCACTTGCACGAAGAAAGGTTGCTCGTGACTCGAAAGCAGTGGCGAAAGGTTCAGCAGGCACAATATCGCTTCTAGAAGAAATGGGTGGACGAATATCTTCCAGATCTATGTCGATGGACGAAATGGTTCCGGCCGGTGAGATCCCTGTCGGCGGGAGACCTGGTGCTCGATGACAACAGCTCGAGATGGCCCATAGGAAGAGTGACGAGAGTATTCCCCGGGAAGGATTCCCAAGTACGGACCAGATCCGGTGTTTTGAAGCGGCCCTCCTGCATGTTGGCTAGACTAGATGTTGGTGAATCTAAGTTGGTCTAGATCTACGGAGGGGGGATGTTGTAGAATATTCCTTATCATGAACGCAATGTAAACTAACACTTGAGTGTGTCCTCCTGCTGCCTGTGCTGCCCTCTAGCCGTCGTTGTTTGTTCCAACTTAAATCGGACGCCCCTTTTCTCGATTCTCCATTTTGTTTAATTGGCCACTAAACCTAGCAGCGGGAGGACGCACAAAGGCGTGAGTAAAACCTATCTATATGTATATATTAATATTTAATTGTTATATTTAATTGGAAAATAGAAAATAAAACCCCTCAGAAGCAAAGAGTGTTTTTATTTGACCCTCCCGCCTAGGAAGACAATTCAACATGCTGCAATTCAAAAATAGCCTCAAAGGTCAAAGAAACACTGCTATGAAAGCTAAGAACGTCTTCATAAGTACTAATGACCTTGAGAAATAAACAAAAACTGTAGTCAAATTGCTACAAAAATACGAATTCCAGGACGACATAAAGCATCTGAGGTTTCAAATGGAAGTACCCTCTCGAGCTTTATGTCCTAGTCAGTGAACGGTTAGAATCTTCAATATTATCATATGTATTTACCAGTATTGCTGCCTTACTCCCACTCGTTCCCGAAGCTGTTGGTACCCGACATTCACCAGGATAATAATAATGCAGGACCACAAGCAATATTGTTATTCGCGAGGCAAAAACACTGGTCGATAAGGCTTAATCCATTGTGAATCGTTCGATGAGAAAAAAACTCTTAGCTCAACAGAGGGAAAACCTTCCTATTGACAGGGTTCAACATACATTGCATTGCAAACACAGGTGTCAATTTTTATGGACCCATGTGGACGCACTATAAGGTCAGCTTTGATGCAAGGGCTTGCCATTTGGAATTCGTAAGTGACTTGACGACACAATGCTTTATGGGTGCACTAAAGAGATTTATGGTGATGCGAGGTTATTGCAGAAACATTTAATGTGACAACTCAAAAAATGTTGCGGGAGCTAAAAATGAATTGATGGGGTTAAAGCATTTCATCCAATCAAGCAATGAAAGATAGCAAATCATTTCATCCACAATGAAAAGATGTGACTCCAGTTTAATTCCACCCCGATCATCTCATTTTGGGGTTTGTGGGAGGCTGCAGTCAAATCAACTAAATATCTGTTACAACACACTCTGGCTTCGTCTTCATTAACATATGCAAAGCGCCAAACAGCAGTGATTGACGTAGAGGCTATATTAAACGCAAGGCCATTAACTATCATGTCATCATCTCCAAATGGTGATGCTTCTTCAGGACACTTCCTAATTTAGTGAACTGATCTGAATAGTAAAGTGCGCTATTACTGAGTGGAAGATTGAATGGTCAAATCCCAGAAAACACGAAAAAAATCTTTTCACGAAATAACAAATATCCACCACATATTCGAGAGTAAACTTTTCATGAGAAGTTTCTTTCAGTAGGAAAAAAATTGGCCTTCTGAAACGGAATATAACTGTAGGTCTCAACTACTCGTGCAGCGTACTGCATAAGGGGCTGCGAGAAACTAGGTCACGCTCTGCATGGGCTGTTGGCGCCAAAATATACATTTATTTATTTTTGACTACTTAAAATAATGATCAACCAGTGGTTGGGTACTCACTTTTGCAAAGTGATATCTTGCACGCCACGATACTTTTATTGAAATTAAACACTCGATGGATTTGCTTTTTTTGGCTTTTATTGAAGGCACGTCCGCCTGGTCTCGCAGTCTGAATCCAAAGTGGATGACCATCGGAAAGGCTGGCAACCATCTTAACTACACAAATGTCATAATACATTTTAGCGCTAAAGGTCTCCTCTAGGTGTCAAAAACACAATAATAAACTTTGGGTGTTTTTTCTTTTTGCCGAGAGGGTGAAAATCTTCTAAAGAAACCATAAGGCCCGACCGTGCGTGCTTATGGTAGTGTGAGATTTTTACTCACTAAAAACACTACTCTTTAAGATTAATACTACAACTAAGCCACCGCTTATCAAGCAGTTTTATTTTCGCTTACGAGACTCGAGATTTTTGGAAAAAGGTTTTCGTATGTAATTTAAAAAGAATGTAGCGCTTTAGACAAGTTAAATTCCAATGAAAGTACCTGCTGTTTTCAAGACCGACGTCTGGGAATTCCCAGATACCGATGAATATCTTCGTTACGTACCTACCAAGGTGCGCTATCGATCGTTTTAAGAACTTTATTTTCAAAAGTTTGTAGGATGTTTCTATTCCTTTCCCTGGTACAACCCCATAGTTGTAGACCATACGTCCACACTGGCTTTAACACTTGAATGTTTTCCGAGTAGCCGGTACATTTATCGGTATTTGTTTTCGAGCTCGTTGCGTTTATTTTTTACGTCCAATTTCCATTTAAGCTTGTCAAAAGATAGCCTTGGTTTACGAACAAATGTATATTTATTTAAAAGGTAAGAAGACAAATAGATTTAATGATTTAGTGGAATGGAAAATGGCACCATCGGGCAAAAGCCTCCGTCTGCGACGACCGCTTTACACACACCCCTGTCGGTGGTGATTCGCAATGGCACCCCAAATATCGTCATCACTTCCTGCGGTCGACCGAACAGGTGAAGACTACCTTTCTTACTTATAGGGAAAGGTCCTGATTATCCATGTTTATAGAGCGGAAAGAAACCGGTAAAACTTCTATCACGTGGAGATGACTTTCCGATTTACCACCTTTGACTTTGTTCATACAGCATTCAGGACACGCGGCGATGTACGACTTTACTTATCGCCTCATTCGTGGAAACCAAAAATCCTTTTTGATGTGACCCACTGTTTTTTTCTAGGCTAAAGTGGCCCACATCATCGTGACATCGCCACTAACTTGTTTTGACCCCCAATTTTCCGAAATAGCCGGCCTGACACTATCTCATAGTCCATATCCGTTTGTTTCAACAGTGCTGGGCTCTCCGCGTCCTTTTGTCGAAGAATGCTCACGATATTTCTAAGTTCATCATCTTGCATTTGCATAGTGAAAATCCAATCTCCATCCACAGAACACACTTTCAGAATGTTTTCAGCAACAGTCGTCGGTTCCTCCGGTGGTAGTGTTGGGGTGCGACTCATCCCATCGACGTGACTCATTCTAACGCCTGGTCGGTGAATACATTCAAAGTCAAATTCTTGTAATTTGAGCCACCATCGCACTATTCGTGGTATTAACAGCGACGTAGCCTTTGTTGTTGCAATGGCATTGCAGTCCGTGGTGATAAAAAATCGTGTTCGCAACAAATAAATTCGAAACCTGCTCAGTGCCTCAACAACCGCCAAAACCTCCAACACATGACTAGAATACTTCCTTTCTGCTTCAGAACATTGCCTACTGTAATAGAAAACTGGTTTCAAGCCCTCGCCTTCACATTGCAGTAGAACTCCACCCAGGCCCACAGAACTAGCATCGGTATGAACGTCGTGTTCTTTCGTGGCATCAAACAGTACTAGAATCGGTTGTTTACTGATGGCTGACTTTAATTCCGTAAATGCAATCTCCTGTTCATTTGTCCAGCCGAAGATGACGGCCTTCTTTAACTTCGTCAAAGGCTGTACAGTAAAACTGTATCTGTTTACAAACTTGCGGAAGAATCCGGTGATTCCTAAAAATCTTCGAACTCCTAATACACTTCGTTTTGTCATTGCCTGGTTGTATACCATTCGAACTAATTACGTGACCGAGAAAACTCACCTTTGTTTTCATGAAAACGCATTTCGATGGACTTAACATTAAGCCTGCATCCTTCACTGCATCTAAGAATTCTTTTAACACATCAAATCCTTTATCAGGTGTATCCGTGGCAACAATAACTTCATCGACGTAATTACTGATGCTATTTCGATGTTTTAGGCCTCTGATAAGATGCGTTATCATTTCTTGGAAGTACATTGGTGCGTTTACTAAGCCAAACGGCATGACATTGTGTTCGAAAAATCCATCTGGTGTTAAAAGGACTGTGAGAGCTTTACTCCTTTCGGCCAGTGGGATCTGATGATAGCCTGCTGTCATATCAAGGGTAAAATATTTCTTACACCTCAACTGCGAAAGTTGCTCCTCTACCACTGGCATTACAAATTGCTTTTTTAATAGTGACGGCATTTAAAGCGCGGTAGTCGACACATATTCGACTTACTCCGTTAGACTTAGCGACCAACACCACGAACGCTGCGTGAGGTGAATTGCTCGGACGGATGATGTTGTGTTTAACCAGATTCTCTATTATTGCAGAAAGCAGCTTTCTTTGGGCGAATGGCACTTGGTAACGTTTCCCCAATATTGGCTTATCTGCAAAATAATCGTGATATTTCACCAAGAGTTCATACACCTCAATCTCATTCTGGTCCATCTGTAGACTTCACAATCGATCCTCCGAATCCCTGCAGTTGTTTTACAGATGTTTGTCGTTGAGCCTCGTGGTGGATCATTGATTCTCTTATCGCTTCCAGTATCAATGAATGCTGAGTATGTACGTCCATCTGCTGCATTTCGGCTCAACTCGACCTTGGCTACTGTCGATTTCTTTGCACGATAGTCCTTCGCCTCGTGCCCTGGTTTACTGCAACTTGAACATCGTAGCTTTCGCTGCGGCTGTGGACACTTCGCAGCGATGTGCCCCACCTGGTTACAGGTAAAGCACTTGATGCCACTTCTATCGTGTGCGATACCACCATAAGGAACTGGTCGTACTGATACCGTTATTGTAGCTCGTGAAGATGTCGGCCATGAGGATACATTATCCAGGGAACTTAGCAACTCGTTGGAAGTTCGCAGATTCATGGCGAGTAGTGTACGTGAAAGGATGGGATCGTTCAAACAATTAATAATATACGAGTTAATATATAAATCATCTAACTCATCTCGTCATGCTATGGCTAGCATTACGTAATAACACTCAATAAATGATTCATCTGACCTTCGCTTCCGCTTCATAAGATCTCTATGGACGTCTGCCACATTAATTGTACATGGGAAATCTCTTTGGAGCGCAAAGACAAACTATTTCCACGTCTGGAATACCGGCTGTGCGTCTCGCCAATCCGTTGCGAGTCCCTTCAGTTTATGTTGTACAGCAAATAGCGTCATTTCTTCGCTATAAGTATACAAACGCTGCAATTGCTCCACTTTGCTGATGAATTGTTGTGACGAGAGTGTACGCTTGAGTGGATCGAAGTTCGGAAGAATTCCGATAAAATCTACAATTCTGTTAGTACTATGTATTTGCGACGATGTTGGAAGGATGTACGTTACTGAAGTGGTTGCTCTGCTGGGCACTACGGTTACGGTTTCACCACCACGTTGATTCTCAAATGTGAAATTTTTGTTCCAGTTCTCTGTTGGTTGCGTTGTGCTTTTATGTTGGACACTACTTACGTTCGCCATTAAATCATTAACAGTTTTTGCCAAATTCGATACGATGCTACGCAATTCTGTGATTTGAGCTTTCCACGGTTCCCTCGCTTTGATTTCCTCGGCATCCAATTCGTCGGTGCCCAATATTTCAATTAGTTTGGCGATTTTTTGTATTTTGTCGCCTTCGATTAGTGCATTCTGTCTCTGGAGTAATTTATTTAATTGCTCTACCTTCAACGACGCTAATTTCACCATTTTTCCTGCTCTCGTCCACGTTTTTCCTTCTTTTTTGTTTCGTCGTGAGATACGTCGTGCTCTTCGTTAGGATTGTCCCTGTCGTTGACCGTTTTCTTTCGTCGATCTTATTAAGGGATGTTTCTCGTTGTACTCGAACCGTCTCCGTCGTTGACAAATTATTGTTTTGCATTTCGTTGGGTAATCGTCTTCTCCCCTCTTCGTTGAAAATATCGGTTTCCTTTCCGTTAGAATTTCCGTATGTTCTTTTCGTTGATGTGATTTTACCTTTTTTATTGAGATTATCGTTGGCTCTCTCGTTGTTTTCTTTTTTCCTCCTTTAGCACGCTTTTACTTTCACACGTTCTTATTTTCGAGAATATTAAATTTTATGGATTATGATATGTTGATCCTTCTATTGACTTGCCAAGAGATAGCCTTGGTTTACGAACAAATGTATATTTAATTAAAAGGTGAGAATACAAATAGGTTTAATGATTTAGTGGAATGGAAAATGGCACCATCGGGCAAAAGCCTCCGTCTGCGACGACCGCTTTACACACACTACTTATGCTGACGTTGACAGCTTAACATCAGAGGCATTCCTAGATATTTTGCTTCGTTCGCGTACGGTATTTGAGCCGAGTTTAAATATACAGGTAATCTATCCACTTTTCCGTAGGTAAAGTTGACGTGGATAGATTTGCTTCCGTTCAGCACAATACGCCAAGAATTCGCCCAAGGAATTTATTAATAGCATGTTGCAGCTTTCAGCTGCTGCTTCAATTGTAGCGCCCGTTGTCAATATCGGCGTATCGTCCGCAAAAGTGGCGATGACGCAGTTTCTTTCCTGCGGGATATCACGCGTGTAGAGTACATATAGAAGCGGGCCAAGGACACTTCCTTGTGGGACTCCGGCCACAATCTCCTTCAACTCAGATTAATCATTTCCGTGCTTAACACAGAAAAAGTCTTTCGGTGAGGTACGATCGTAAGATTAGAAAGAGTTGCCGTGGCAGTAGTCGTTGCAATTTATATTCCAAGCCTTCGTGGGAAAACTTATCGAAAGCTTGTGAGACGTCAAGAAATACACCACAACAAATCTTTTTTTCTTCGAGAGTTTTCTCAATAACGTCAGTTATTTTGTGGACTTAGTCGATTGTAGAATGTTTGATTCTAAATCCAAACTGATGGTCAGGAATCAGACGTCATTCGTCGATCACGGGTTGTAGTCGTTTAAAGAGTAGTTTTTCGAATATTTTAGAGAAATAGGCCGATATGATTTCTTCTCATTCAGAGGTTTGCCTGGTTTCGGGACCATTATAATCTCGGCGACTTTCCATTGTCTTGGAACGTAGTGCAATCTGAACGAAGCATTAATAACATATAGCAGTTTTATAAGAGCTTTTGTCGGCAATTCCATGACCACCTGCGAAGTTATCAAGTCCTAACCGGTGCTTTTTCCGTCTTTAGATTTTTAATCACTTCCGTCAGTTCAATCAATGCACATTTTTGTTTCTTTAAAATTGTCAGATGTCGTGACTGGGGAGTCGGGTGTTATCAAAGGGCCGTCGAATGGTTTAACCGTTTCTTCTAATTGCAAAGCAAAAAGTTCTGCCTTTTCTTTGTAGCTCTTGGCCCAAGTTCTATCGTTTTTCCGAATTGGTGGCGCTTGCATTTGAAGTCTCCGGATGCCTTTCAGCGCTGAACAAAGTGAATAATTTGATTCCCTTCCAGTGGAGAGATTTTCAAGGTGGGTCGCTATCTTATTGCTTTTAAATTCCCGAATACTATCTCTAAGGCGATTGCATAGTCGGTTGAGGACCTTTTCTCTCTTTCATGCTTTTCTTTTCTCCCTCACCAATTGAATGATTTCACTTAGATACTTTTCATTGCAGGAGATTGGCTGGTACCTAAAACAAATGGACGAGACAATTAAACGAACTATGGGTAGTACCATACCTCGGTATTAGCATACTGACAATCCAGACATATTCCGCAATGCAACAATTGACGCACTACACCAACACAAAAGTAGACTGCTGACGAGACTAAAAACCTTGTACAGACAGTTTACTGACAGACAAAACTCGGAGGTTAGGACGCTGAAGTCCTTGATTAAAACCCCATAGAAATTAATCAGGGATAACTACAGACTTTCTGTAAATTTGCATTGGAACAGCAAAATTCGGGCTGTAAAAGCCAACAACCCGAGTATGTTCCCGCAAATAAATAAAATATTTCGGAGGAACAATCAAAATGACCTTCCGTGTCTTAAGATCCCCCGAACGACGAACAATGGACGAATACTTGTAACAGCAGGTATAGATCCAAACAACACAGTATAGGATGACAACTTCTTTGTGATCGAAGATCCGCAGGAGAATGTAGAGGCTATTGGAGCGACTTTCCAGGAAGTGTACAAGGTGAATGATACCATCTGCCCGAACCACGACCTGGAAAGTCGCGTCTTTATTCACAACTTCTACCTTCGAAATGATATAGAGCACTGGCGATCTGAGAACATAGGTTTTACCGAGTTCAATGACGATAACATGGCAAATAATGTCATCGCCGATGAAAGGGTACATCCCCCGTACATATCGAAGGTGGAGCTGCAAGCGATCTTCGAATCATTGAGAAGGAAGAAATCTGTGGGAATCAACGGAGTGTCGGACATTTACACCACTCTCTTTAACAATGCACTGAATAATGTACATTATCCAGCGCAATGGAAAACAGCAGTGATACAACCCATCCCCAAAAGGGGTAAGGACACCTCCAATCCGGAAAGTCTCCGGTCGATAAGTCTCCTGCCGAACATCAGCAAGGTATTCGAAAAATTGATCAATAGATTTCTGATTAAGTGGACTGAGAACAATAAAATAATTCCGGATAACCAATTCGGTTTTAAGGCGGGGCATGACACAATACATGCCGCGTCTAAACTGGTATCGGATATCCAATGGAACAAAAGCAAGAAACCGTGCACGGATGCCTGCCTGATTGACTTGGAGAAGGCCTTCGACACCGTATGGTTAGAGGGACTCTTCTACAAGCTGAACAGGTTGGGCATAAGCAAACCACTGCTGTACATACTTTATAACATGCTCACTAGTAGACAGTTCATTGTGAAAAATGGCAATGTGACTTCTGCTGGAACTTTTCAAATTAAAAACGGTCTGCAACAAGGTGCGATTAATTCACCGATCCTTTTCAACATTTACACGAGCGATCTTATAGGATTACTCCACCATGCCATAGCATACGCAGACGACTTGATCGCGTACAGTTCAGGACCAAAACTCGAGGTCATTGCAATTCTCTTGCAACGTGACTTCGATGAGATTCAGCGATATTGCGATGACTGGAAGGTGAAGATCAACTTCCAGAAATCGGAAACCATTCTTTTTAGGACGCCGTTGTCTGGGGCCTCTAGGGATACCCCTAGAAAGAATTGGCGAAACCAGAAAGAATTGGCGAAACTTCTCAATCGTTGGATCGCACGGACAGCCACTTGCGAGTCAAAGTGTAGTCAGATGCCTGGGGTTTTAGTTAGACCAATATCTATATTTTAACAAACATATAGATGCTGCTCTGGCCAGAGCCAGAGGTGCTTTTGCCCTTACAAAGAGACTTTTTTTTAGCAAGCAACTCGATGCAAGGCTAAAGGTAATCTGCTACATGGCCCTCATTCGGCCCATGCTCGTATATGGATGCCCCGTGTGGTTCAACGTGGGAGCAAGCTTGTTGGAAAAGATTCGGGTGATTGAGAGGGCTTGCTTTCATTTATACAGAACACCAGAGTCCCAGTACATAAAATTCTATTCCAATGAGGTTTTGTACAACAGGGCTAACCTAATAAGAGTGGATAATTTCGTCATCAAGCTGATTCGAAGGCACGTTGTAAGAGCAATGAGCTCGTTGAACAAAATGATCTCCGGGGCTTTTTACCCTAATTATGAGTATCATGAGAGAGTGCGCCTTATCGCGCTCACAGCAGTGTGGATCGTTTTTTGCAATTTTATCAAACATTTTTTTTAGTAGTTATTAATAATTAAACAATAAGACAAATAAAACAATTAAGCACGGTACGTCGAAAGACATAGTTTTAAGTATTACGTTTAGCTTAGAGCGCCCGCATAGGGCCAGTAAGTTAGAATAGCTTAGTTAAGTTAATTAAGCTAGTTTTAATCGTTTTTTGTCTAGCATTTAAGTTGTAATCGCATTAAGTTAATAAAAATGCATTTAAAATGAATGAAAATGAATGATACTTTTCGTTGCCGTTAATCTTATAGCTTCTAGAGGGAGTGTTTCTCCATGCCGCTCTTTGGATTGCTTCTACGAAACAATCAACTACGTCGTCCAGTTCACAAGCTGTTTTAAGTGATAGATTTAGGGCGATATTTCTTTCGTAATCATTTCTAAAACATTCCCAGTTTGTTCTATTGCTAGTAAGTCCTGGAGGTCCTTCTTTCTTGATCAGCGCTTCACCAAGTAATAAAATTACCGGAGAGTGGTCAGAAGAGAGATCAAAACTTTCTTTGACTGTAATAAAGTTCTCGTAAATGCCTTTTGAAACGAAAAAATTGTTAAGATCGGGAATCATTTCTGAGTCAGTTGGCCAATACGTGGGTTTTCCTGTTGAATAAAAACAACAGCCGAATTCATTTGCCACTTCGTAGAGAATTTTTCCTTTAGATGATGTACATTTTGAACCCCAGAAGGTGTTCTTCGCGTTGAAATCTCCACCAATAATTAAATTCGAACCAAGGGCATTGAAGACACGAAAGTAGTCGTCTTTTTCGAACGAGCATCGCGGCGGATAGAAAACAGACGCTATATTGTAGTTCAAGTGTTTATTTTTAACCCTTACCGCGCACAACTGAAGTTTTTCCAGCTCTATGTTTATATCGACTGAGTGTTCGATGTTAGTTTTAATGAATAAGGACGAACCGCCCCGCGCTCTATCAGAAGGATTATAGGCGTGATAACCAGCGTAGCCTCTTATCTTTATTTGCAATTCCCTTGTTAGATGTGTTTCGGAGATCAAACATATCTCGATATTTTTTCTCATTAGAAAAATTTCTAATTCGTTAGATTTTTGTAAGAGTCCATTTGCATTCCATGTTATAATTTTAAGCAAAGAGTTCATATCTACTTAGATTTAGATATAAGGTTAGCCCTACGAAAGCTTTCGACGTTACTGAGTCTTTCGAGAATGCTTTTGTTCATTTCACATTGTTCCTCGAACTTTGCGTAAATGCAGTTCATAATTTTTTAAATTTATTTTCGTTCAGTCTTTTTAGTAGACGACTTGGACGTACTTTTAATCGGCTTAGAGGGCTGATTGACTGGTTCGAGAGTCTGCACTGCTGATACGAGCGTCTTTCAGTCGGCTTAAGACTCTGTACAACTGGCTTATGAGCTCGCTCAGTCTGCTTAGCAACGAGCTCTACCGACGGATTTCGTTTCCCGCACAGTCGGCGTTGTAAATTTTCTCCGTCGCATCTGTAGTTCCTTTGCGACCTCGCAACCGCGATAATTTGCTGGGTGCCTTCCTTTGCAGTTAACGCAAGTTGCTTTTTAATTTTTGCTCAAACTGCAATTTTCAGAAGAGTGTTTGCCAGCGCACTTAACGCAGCGCGGCTGTTTCCGACAGTACGCTTGGGAATGATTGAACTCTTGGCAACGCTTGCATTGAGGGATTGTCTTCGTATTGGCATGTAGCGGGTCTATTTTAATGACCATACTCATGATTAAACGAATATTGTATATGTTTTCCTGGCTTTCTGATTCATCGAACGATAGTACAAAAAGAGGAAGGTTACGTTTCACTATTGCTTCTTCTCCACGGTCGGGTCGTTCTCTTTCTTTTTTTAAGAGGTTCACAGCATCAAAAATGTTATAACCTCAAACACTTAAATCACCTATAATATCCTCTTTAGCGCATGATGGATGAAGTCCTCTAGCTACGACCCTCAAAGGTCAGACTTGTCTTCATAAGTATGCCATTGCATTTTGTCATTGTTAAGCTTTTGAGATACAGTTTGATAGCCCTCAGCATCATTAACCTTGATTTTCCATGCATCATTTCGCAAGGAAGTTACTTTAAAATTAGTAGCGACCGTTGTTTTTAAAATTGTTCTCAGAGAATTATAATCTGCAACGCCTGTAATATTTATTGGACCGTTTGGCGCGATTGCTTTCAATTTGCTTTTCTGCTTTTCTTTGCGCTTTGTGATTAGTTTCAAGTTGCGGGACAACTTCGGGCGATGAAGCAGCCTTACGTTTTTTAGATCGTCTTCGTTTAAGTATCCAATCCATTTCGCGCGCGAGTTCTTTTTCGTCCGTACTGTAGTGACAGCTACCCGGTAAAGGCTCACTATGAATAACCGTCTGCATTTGTGAAGACTCATTTTGAAGCAAGGATACTTTATTTTCTGATTCAAGTTTCTTAACTTTACTTTTGAGCTTCCGACACAAGAGCTCCATTTTGTCGAGCCTTTTTCGGAGCTCGGTGTTTTCTTTTTCGAGAGTACTCTGTTTCGAGGTTTGCGTTTCCCGAATTAACACATCCGGGTTCGCGAAACTCTTATTTTGCGCTTTAGGAGAAGTCTTTTGAGGCGGAGATCTTTGTAGCCTTGCGCTTTTCCTAAATGGGTTAATTAAATTTTGATGCAATAAATAAAATCCATAGAGCATGCAGGGTGGATTTTCCAGTTAAACTGGGCTGCCACCTGGGGTATCAATGTCGTTCGTTTTGTTCATTGCATAATTTTTATTACCTTTATCAAAAGAAAGACGGCAGGTTGGCAGTTTAGTCGCCTTTTACGACAGGCATACCTACCGTGGGTATATTCTGTCCCCTAACCCACAGGGGACTTTAGGGTGTGATTACAATTGAACATTACTGCCCCCTTGCAGCAGTTGCTGTGATATAATTCATACGCTAACAAAGAGAGTTGATACCTAAGTCGTAACTACTTTAAGAATTATGGAATATAAATGCCAAAAGATAAAAAACGATTCTAGAGAGGATCAACCTTAGAGAAAACAGTACATAGAATTAATATGATTTTATAAGATTGTTGGAGAAAATACAATTCATGAATGGTACATCTTAGTTAATACTTAAAGAAGAAATCGTAGATATGCGTTATACAAAATATCTCCAATGGTATTTATAGGATCCATGTATCTATAACAATTTTTTTTTCATATGTGTGTTTACATGTATTATATAGCTCTCCCCAAAGACGTGAGAATGTACGCGGTTTGAACGACATTATTGAGGCAGGAGTACGCAAAGTTTGACGACCGATCGTGTGAGAATTCCCGTTTGAGTTTGGATGACGTTTGGATGTACTCTGACTTTTTGATCAGAGCCACGATGGACCTTTACAACTCGCCCTTGTCTCCATTCATTAGGAGATAGGTTTTCGTTCCGAATAACAACTAGATCATTAACCTGAATATTCCTCTGTGGATACTTCCATTTAATACGTTTATGGAGCTCCTTCAAATATTCTTCCTTCAAGCGGATGCTGAATTGATGATGAAAAATTGAGTTTTCTCCAGCGATTCATAGTACACAGAGACTGATCTATGTCAGAGAAAATGACCAGGGGTGAGCGGAATGATATCGAGTACGTTTTCCAAGATGGGTGATAGTGGTTGAGAATTCAAAGTTGCTTCAATGCGTGAGAGAAGTGTGGCAAATTCCTTAAATGTAAACTTCGCACTCCCAGCGAACTTCTGGAAATGTGTCTTAAAGCTTTTGACACCGGCTTCCCATAAGCCACCCATATGAGGATTGCCCGGTGGTATAAAGTTCCATTTGATTTGGGTGAAATGATGGGAATTTTCTTCGGGATAGTGAAGAAGCGCCTCTCGGAAGTCCTGAAGCAGCAATTTGGAGGCTCCCACGAAATTAGTTCCGTTAGCCGAAAACACTTGTACGAATGTACCGCGGCGGGAAACAAAACGAGTAAAAGCCGCAAGAAATGCTTGAGCTGTTAAATCACTAACAGCTTCTAACTGTATAGCTCGAGTCGCAAAGCAGACAAACAAGCACGCATAACCTTCATGCAGGCGACACTTCGACCATAATAGGTTTTTAATAAAAACGGACCAGCGAAATCAATGTCAGTATTGGTAAACGGACGACTAAGAGTTGTTCTTTCGACTGGTAATGCACCCATTAATTGAGTGTGCTTTTTCCTTATGTATCGGATGCATGGTTGACAGTCAGGGACACACTTTTTGACCAGATTTTTTAGTTTAGGAATCCAGTCTTCGGAATGTATCAGACGAATCATGGAATGTGTTTCACCATGTAGTGAAAGTTTGTGAACATACGCTACACAGAGCTGAGAGTAATGGGAATTATTTGGCAACAGAATCGGACAGCGCTTTTTGAAGGGCAGTGTAGAAGCCGATAATCGTCCATGAGAGCGGACTATTCCATCGGCGTCAAGAAAGGCATTAAATGACGACAGCCAGCTTTTGGGTTTTACTTGGTGTCCTTCAGACAGAGACTGATACTCCACTGGAAAATATTTTTGTTGGGTAAGGGCAATGCGTTTAATTTTAGTACAGCTGATTTCCTCATGTGAAAGCGTGATCGCCGAGTTTTTTGCTCGATAGATTTTACTCCGAGATGCGTTAAGGATACGAAGCATGTAGCTAAAGACACAAATTTTCTTGTGCCAAGAAGAGAATCGATGCAAAAGTATTTCGAAATCAGGCGGTACATGGTTGGAGAACATTTTAATGGGTTTACATTCTAATAGTGATTCCACAGGTGGGCCTGGCTGAGAATTAGGCCAAGCAGAATGTGGTTGTCGAAGCCATTCCGGACCATGCTACCACAACCGACCGAGTCGCAGCTCGAGCGGATTCACTCCGCGAGTAGCAAGATCAGCCGGGTTCTCACATGACCTTACGTGAGACCATTTAACTCCTGGAGTGGCTCAGGATTTCGGATGTTCTGTTGGCTACGAAGGTTTTCCAACAACTCTGGTGTTTATTGAGCCAAGCCAGTACAATTGTGGAATCTATCTACAAGGTAACTCCTTTTATGTTAAGATAACCAAGATTTTCCGTAATCAATAGAACCATTCTAGAGAGTAGGACAGCTCCTTGCAATTCCAACCTGGGTTAAGGAATTGGGTTTACAGGGACTACTTCGATTTGGCCCACAACAGATGCTACGTAAAAGAGGCGGAACTTTGTTGAGTCCGGAGATACATCGATGCGGCATATGCACTCTCCGATGAGTCACAAAGCCCATGATTTTGACAAGGTGCCCAGGACATATACTCCACCCATCGAGGAATACGGATTGCTGCAATGTCGGGAAAAGTGGATAAAAACATCTTCCATCGTTGTTCGGTAGCGAACAAAAGACCTTTATCCCAATCGGTCTGATCCTTCCATATTTGTTGCATAAGTATCTTTGCTGTAACCACAACCGGAGCCAACCAACGGAAAGGATCATATAGCTTGGCGACAACGGAGAGAACCGATCGTTTAGTAAATGGTTGTGAATAGGGAATTGGTTGCACCGAAAAGGAATAAGTATCAGACGAAGCATTGCAATGTATTCCGAGGGTCTTAAGTGAGCTCTTTTCGTCGGTTCGTAGAAAATCTTGACTTAAAAGATGGTCACGAGGCGGATGGTTCAGTAATTCTGGGGAATTAGATGTCCACTTTCTTAAATTAAAACCTGATGATTTCAAAGCGGCTATTAGTTCATATTGAGACCTTTGAGCAGTAGCTATGACATGAGCTCCTGAGAGAACATCATCTACATATTTCTATGGCACCGTACGGAATATTAGTCTTTGAAAAGGTGTTTGCTCGGGGTGTACTAGAATCTGTCGGTACATCTTCTCTATGTCACTATTAAAAACATACTTATAAGACCGCCAATTTAAAATAAGCAAGGTAATATCCTTTTGAAGAGTGGGACCAGAATATAGTACATCATTTAACCTTGTACTGTTAGAGCACAAAAAATATTGATCTTTTTTGCGATGAGCAAACAACGATGGGCAAACAAAAAGCTTTTCTGCTTTGCAAAGAAAAAAAAGCAAAATAAATTTTCTGTGCGAAAAGCTTTTTCTTTTGGTACTCTTTGTACCGTCTGCGACCTGCGACTGCGAGACACAATTTCATTTATACATATATATATATGTATATATATTCATATGCAGGCACGTATTTTCCCTTTTAATTTTGATATATTGACCCAAGTTTCGATCTGGTATGGTAAAAAATATTTAAATTATATTTTTTCGAAGTGAAAAGTGATATTTTACTGTGTGTGTCCAGTAAAAATTTTGAAGAGTTAATCTAGGAAAGGTAAAATATATTATTTAAGTTTATTCCAGGTTGATTATTTCAGTACCAGGGTACTTACAAATACAAAAAGTTGCGAAAAAGAATTGACTTAGAGGAAATGTCGTGGCGAATAAAGTGCGCTATTGTATGCTGCAATGCAACAACTGCCAAATTTCCAGAAAAGAAAATGCTTAGATTTCCTAAAAAGGGAACTAAGAAATATAATGGCTGGCTAGCACATGCAGAAGAATCCCGTGATAGTTGAAAATCATAAACGGTCATACATTTGTAGTAAACATTTCAATATGAAATTTTTTGGGAAAAAAAAATTAAGACACGACGCTGTTCCTGCACTCTTTATGAAAAGGAGTGAAATGTTTTTAGAATCTAATGACAATGAACTTGCTTTTCATCCTAAGAAAGCCAAAATAAACAACTCTAATCACAAAAGATTAAAAGTGCAAACGAGTACCGATATTTTCATTGATGAACTAAATGAAGTTTCAGCACTTAAAGACTGCATCAGATCTATAGATTCCATAGAATCTGTATGCAATAAATGCGAAGCGAACACAAAAAAGCAATTTTTTTATATTCAACAAATAAGTAGACTGAAAAATATTAACAAAATCCTCAAAGAGAGAACTAAAAAAAGTCTAAAATTCAGAAATATTCTGGCAATTAAAGTCCGCAGGCTAAAAAAAGATAAAGCACAGCTTAGAGAATATCAAAAGCAAACAATAGAAGAAAAAACATGATATAAATAAAAATTCGAAAACATTTTGCAAACTCATCACAAGCCAAACGACAATTTACCCAAGAAGAAAGGTGGATTTGCCAATGTATATTTTTTCGCTCGTCGTCTGGATATAATTTTCTTCGCGATCAGCTGCAATTGCACTTGCCACACCCAGCTTCATTGCATAGATGGAAAAAACTTAAAAGTTTATCCCCTGGTCTAAACGAAAATGTTTTTGAGGAAATACAAAAAAATGTATTAATTAAGAAGTAATTTTAATATTCGATGAGATGAGTATCCAGGCGAATTTAACATACAACAAATATAAAGACATAATCGAGGGCTTCGTTGATTATGGAGAAAATCAAAGATTAGATTTGTGTGCGAAATCAGTTTGCGTGTTCATGATTCGTGGTATATGTGGTAAATATAAACAAGTGCTTTATCATGTGACCTGTCCAAGCAATATACCAACAAAGCAGCCCGAAATTGAAGTACACAACTGTATTGACATATGTAGAAATCTGGGACTAAACGTAAGAGGCATTTGCTGTGACCAAGGCCCTACGAATCGAAGCCTTTTCAATAAATTAAAGCTTAATGAGGACAACAGTTCCTTTCTTTATAAAGAAAAAAAAGTGTATGGAATGTATGATGTGCCACATTTAATCAAAGTGTAAGAAACAATTTTTTAAGACCAGACTTAAAAACTCTGGTTGGAGCTGTAAGCTGGAAAATAATTGAGTATATCTATAATACAGAAAGAAATAGTACCACAGAATTTCAAAAAATTAATGTGAAACTAGCGGCACAAGTACTTAGCAGATCCGTGGCTTGCGTAATTAATGCATCACAGCGCTTGAATAAATTTCCAGAGAAAATTTCACAGTTTGCGCAACCAACAGCAGAATTTATAAATAAAATCAATAAAATATTTGATTTATTGCATGAAAGACCTGCACTTATCGAAATGACGCAAATATTGGATTTTTAAAAGAAATACAATCATATTGTAATATGCAAGCTACGGCTCGAGTAGATAAAACGATATTCTGTGAAATTTATTTCTTTATTTTCTAGTCTATAGAACAATTCAAGTTCACACTATACTATTCTTCGCAAATTCTTTTCTTACAATGGTCTCTTTCCTCTCAAATCACTTTATCTCCTTTCAATTACTTAATTCACAAATCCAAACTAATTACTTTTTCTTGTTCACTCTCAACTTTCAATTTATCACCAAATTACAACTTCGTCCATTATCACTTTTCCAATCTCTTCGCCACGGTTCTAAACCAACTGTGTCTTTTTTGATCGCCATCTGTCCTTATATAGCAGAAGTTTCTGATAGCCAGAAACTTTTAGCAAATTCTTCGACCACTGGAACAAGGGAAATAATTCTTGCAGTTATAATTCCCTTTTATCCCTGATATTATTCGTCTCTTTCGTTGACATGAGCTGTGGAGACTTCGTCCCAGACACGAACCTCGAATGAAAGGACAGTTCGAACAAAAATTCTGCCAGAATGGAAAGTCACTTCGGAATTTGCTGCATAGACATAGGAGCGTAGTTATTATTATGCTACACTGCCCCCTCTTAGACGTGTTCGTCCCGAACAAGTGCATCCTCATTTCGGCCATTGTATCGATTCAGTCGGTCCACATGAACCACTTTCATTTTGGCCCTCGGTCCTCGCTGGATGCGGTAGACAACATCGTTGATGCGGGTTACTATTCTGTAGGGACCTTCCCAGTTCCGCTGTAATTTAGGTGATTTCCCCTTTTGGCGATGGGGATTATACAGCCACACCAGATCTCCTTCCTGGAATCCTGACGTTGTTGCCTTGGCATCATACCTGGTCTTCATGCGGTCGCTCGTCATCTTAATCTGGCTTCTGGTCCTTTGGTGTATGTCCCTAAGCCTTTCCCTAAGGTCCGCCACGTACTCTTCTTCATTTCTGGGCTCATTGGTAGGAGATCCAAATTTCACCTCACTGGGTAACCGAGCGATGTCGAGTAGTGCTATGCACGGTCCAAAGTAATATTGAAACGCTCCACCATACCGTCCGACTGTGGATGAAGCGGGGTTGTCCTTGTCTTTTTGATTCCGAGTAGTTGACACATCTCTTGGAAGATTCTTGACTCGAAGTTCCGCCCTTGGTCAGAATGCAATTCCAAGGGCACACCGAATCTGCTAACCCAATTGTAGACGATCTGCTCCGCCACGGTTCTGGCTTCCTGGTTAGGGATCGGAAACGCTTCCGGCCACTTACTGAAGTAGTCCATCACTACGAGTATATACCGATTACCATTGTCGGTTTCCGGAAAGGGATCTGCGATGTCAATGGCGATTCGTTCGAAAGGTGCTCCCACGTTGTATTGGTGCATCTTACCTCGAGTTTTGATTCTTGGACCCTTGCTAGCTGCACACACGTCGCATTTTCTGCACCAGTCTTCGATATCTTCCTTCGCTTTTAACCAATAAAAACGTTCTCGTACCTTTTCTAGCGTTTTATTCACTCCCAAGTGGCCTCCGGACGCCCCGCCATGCATTTCCTGTAACACCTCCTTGACCCTCGTCCGCGGTACGACAAGCTGCATTACAAACGACTTTCCGTCGGAGGATTCCCATTTTCTTCTCAGAACACCTTCTTGAACATGGAGGGAGTCCCACTGCGCAAAATATGCCTTTAAGGTCGGGCTTCTGTGAGAGATGTCCTGATGATCCGGTTTCTCCATGTTCTCCTTCCAGGCCAGAATCGGCTCGATATCCGGGTCTTCCTTCTGAGCGTTCCGGATCTCATCTACGCTCCAGCCGGCGATAGGTTCGGCTCTCATTCTTTGGATGGAAACCAGCTCCCGTTCTTCCTGACGCGCACAATGTTTACAATCCGTTCTGCATGGTCTCCGGGACAGTGCATCCGCATTAGAGTGGAGTTTTCCTTTACGATGCTGTATTTCGTAGTCGTAGATTTGCAGCCTTTCGATCCATCTTGCGACCTGACCCTCAGGACTCTTGAACTGTAATAGCCATTTTAAGGCTGCATGGTCTGTGCGAAGAACGAACTTCCTCCCGTAGAGGTATTCGTGAAAATGCTTCGTAGCCAAGATCAAAGCTAGAAGTTCTCTCCTTGTCACGCAGTAGTTCCTTTCTGGCTTAGAGAGCACCTTGCTGAAGTACGCAACCACCTTCTCTTGGCCGTCATGCACCTGGGAGAGTACGGCTCCTACCCCGACATTACTAGCATCTGCATCCACAACGAACGTTTCCCCGGGAGTGGGGTAAGCCAGTATCGGGGCATCGCATAGCCGTTGTTTAAGTGATTTGAAGCATTTGAATTGTTTTCCCTTTTCCGTCAACTGGTGCAGGTTCTTTGCGATCCCGGCAAAATCCTTCACGAACCGTCTGTAGTAGGTGGCTAGGCACAGGAAGCTCCTTAGTTGGTGTTTATCCTTGGGGACTGGCCAGTTTTTCACCACTTCGACCTTCTCTGGATCGGTTCTCACTCCTTTCGCTGAAATTATGCGCCCCAAGTACTTGACTTCTGCTCTAAACAGGGCGCACTTCTTGGGGTTGAGCTTCAGGTGGGCACTTCGAAGCCTTTGAAACACATCCCTTAGATTGTCTCGGTGTTGCGCAAACGTTTTTCCTACGACGATGACATCATCCAAGTATACCAAACAGGTTTTCCATGTTAACCCTTGCAGGACACATTCCATCAATCGCTCGAAAGTCGCCGGAGCATTGCACAGCCCGAATGGCATTACCGTGAATTGCCATAGCCCATTTCCTGCGGTGAAGGCGGTTTTCTCCCGGTCTTCTGGATGGATCTGTACCTGCCAGTAGCCACTCTTCAAGTCGAGAGTGGAAAACCATCGGGCTCCTGATAGTGTGTCTAGCGTGTCGTCAATCCGTGGCAGAGGGTAGCTGTCTTTCTTGGTGACGTAATTGAGCTGCCGATAGTCCACGCAGAACCGCGTGCTGCCATCTTTCTTCTTAACCAGTACAACCGGTGATGCCCACGGACTTTTGGAACTTTCAATCAGACCTTCTTTCTCCATTGCCGACATCATCTCTGCAACTTCTGTCTGCTTTGCCAATGGAAGGCGCCTAGCAGGCTGACGAATTGGTCTAGTATCACCAGTGTCTATTCGATGTTGTACCAGGTGTGTTCGGCCGTATTCTCCGTCCTGTGAGGCAAATACATCAGCGTACTCATTGATAAGATTCTCTGCCATAGTTCGCTGCTCCTGATTCAGCTCACTGGACTGGAGAATCGTCTCTCTCGTTTCCGCTGTCCAAGGTGATGGGAGAGGTTTTGGAGCATCACGTTCAGATATTGTTGCGACGGCGGTAATCGGCGTGCATTTTCCAGTCACCTCCCCTCGCCTTAGTTTGACAGTGTGTGGTCTTGCGTTCAAAACCCTCACTGGAACCATGGTGTTCTTTGGTTCGACTAACGTCTTTCCCACGATGTAGTCTTGAGAATTCTTCTCTGGGTCTGGTTCTACTATGTAGAATCGGTGGCTCCCAAGATCACCTTCCAGCTTCGTCCAAATGATTGTCTCTGAAGACGGCGGCAAAACTTCGTCTTTGCTGATGACTGTCCTGAGAGTTACGGCATTCTCGTTTCCGTACACCATCGGAATCTCCACATTTCGATACCTCAGTACTTGCATCCCGATGTCCAAGATTACTTCATTTGCTTTCATGAAGTCTATTCCGATGATGCACTCGTAGCATATATCTGCCACCAGAAACGCATGGGAGAACGTCAGTCCCGCCAGAGTAATCGTAAGACGAACTTCTCCAAACACTGTCGCCATTTCCCCCGTTGCAGTCTTCAGGCAGTAGCTGTTGGTGTTGTGCAGCCAGGCGCTTCTGACGATATCTCTTCTTACAATGGAGGCAGTGGCGCCTGTGTCGATGGTGGCTACGCACTTCTTCTTGTTGATTAGTGCCTCCACTGTCAGGCTCTTGTTACCCCGTTTGGTTTGCGAAACTTGAATGGTGGTCCTGGGGGCCTCAATTCCAGTAACCAACTTCTGCCCCGCGAAGTTGGTCCTTACGCATTTCCCGACTGCTGATTTTGGTAAGTCTGACTGACAGCCAGATGCTTCCTCTCTGCTTCTCCTACTTCCGCAATGTGGACAATTTCCTCGTCTAGGTGCACTTCTGCACTGCCGTTGTAGGTGTCCGGTTTGGTTGCAATTCCAGCAACGGATTTGACTTCCGCGAGCTTTGTCTTCATCCATGACGGCTGTTCTCTGGCATGAGCATTCCACGACGGACATTTCCCTGACACGGTGGTGTTGATGGGGACACACACGCATTGGGAATTGCTCCACTTAAAAGTATTTTTTTTAACTTAAAATCTAAGGAAAAGTAGTTTCAATTTTTTATTTAACACTATAATTCAATTAGTCTGTTGTAATAACTAATAGTGCAAAAATGAAGTGCGGTTTGTGCTATTTAAAAATCGATAGACATGAACTTAAGATTCAATGCATTATTTGTCAAGAATACTATCATGGAAAGTGCGCCAAAATGGAGAAAAGAGAGATAGAGTTTTATGACAAAGGTAGTCAAGAGTACAAGTGTGATAGTTGTGTCACTCAGCGGAGAAAGTCAATATTGGGAGATGCTCCCATTAACTCATCTGCAAACATTATCTCTTCTCTGAGTGCTACTTCTTTTACCTCTACTAGTGGTAGTATCTCCACAAACAAAAAAACTGCTAGTCCGTCTACAGTAAACAAAAGTTCATCAGCTGTAATCCCAAATATTGCTTCCCATGATGACATCAATACTGGTCAACAAACAATAACTTTGGAAATGCTGTACAGCGAAATTATTCAGCTTAAGCAAGTTAACACCGAGGCACTTACTAGAATCAAATCTCTTGAAGAGTGCAATACTTCTCTTAATAAGAGAGTTGATTATTTGGAGTCGAAGCTGAATGTACTGGAGCAGAGGGAGAAACAATGTGCAGTTGATATTATTGGCATACCCGACGTTAACAACTCTAACGTAAAAGAGAGAGTCAACAAATTACTTGGTACTGTTCTTGGTGAAGAGGTGAACTCCAGTGACATTGACTCATGCTTTGTTAAGAGTGTAAAAGGAAAGAACACAAAAATTGCTTCTAACATCGTGTGTGTGAAGTTCTCAACTGTCTTACGAAAAAAAGCTGTAATGAAGAAAATGCGGGAGAACAAAAGCAAAATTTCTTCCAATATTTTCGGTGTTTGTCATACCAACAACAATGGCAGCAGCAGCAGCAACAACAAAAACAACAGCAGCAGCAACATCTACATCAACGATTGTCTCACTGGCTACACAAGGTCTTTATTAAAAATGGCAAATGATCTTAAACACAAAAACAGATGTAAGTTTGTTTGGGTTAGAGACTCATCTGTTCTTATTAGAAAAAGAGAAGGTGATAGAGTTATAAAAATTAATTCATTTGAGGATATATATAAATTTAACGTAAACTAAATAACTATAACTTGTTGTTTGTATAATGAATAATATGAATTCATCTAAAGATCCTCATAATGATTCAAGTAATAATGTTAGTTTTTTCTCTTCAGCTACTGACAATCTCAAATGTTTTTGTATAGACCATCAAAACAATGTGCAATTTTCTGGTTTTTCTGTCATACATCAAAATATTCGCAGTATGCGAACAAATTTTAATACTTTTTTCTCTCACCTCGCACCTTTGGATCATTTGCCAGATCTAATTTTTCTCTCTGAAATTTGGATCTTTGAAGAAGAGAAGTCTATATATGATGTAATTCCAAATTTTAAATTCGACGCGGCTTGTAATGAAACCTATGCTGCTGGTGGTGTCGCGGTATATTATAGAAGTAACATAATAGGATGTAAAATTAATAAGTATAAACTGGATAGTGCTGATTTAATCAGCTTTAGTTGCGTAGTCTCTGGTGTTCACTACTGTTTTATCTGTATTTACAGACTGCATAAGTGCACAGTGGGAACCTTTTTGGATGAGTTTTCGGGATTTTTGGATAACCAGAAATGTAAAAATATAATCTTGTTGGGTGATTTTAATATAAACATCCTGTGTGATACACCTGATGTCGATATAGCTCTTGTTTAGATCACATTTTTGTAAGGCTTCACAGAAACACTCGTGTTGATTATAAAACTATTGCATATGACTTAAAAATAACTGACCACAGCCTAACTGGTATTCAACTTAATTGCAAGGTTTCTCGACTAAAAAAATTGGATTACATTGAAATAAAAAAAATTGATTTTGCCACTTTAAGATCAAGGTTAAATTTTGAGTTTTGGGAAGATGTTTACTCTGCCGTAGACCCTTCTGTTGCATTCAATTTGTTCCTTAATAAGCTGCAATTTCATATATCGAATTGTAGTGAGATCAAATGTAATCGTAGTGACAAATCAAAGTGTCTCAAGCAGTGGATGACTCCCTCATTACTAAGAAAAATAAAAAAGAAAAAACGACTTTGCTTAATTATCAAAAAACATCCGAATAATCACAGACTTAAGAACTATTATGAAAAGTTATGTAAAGAAGTCAAGATTGAAATACCGCTATGTAGAGATACATACTTTAGCAATAGATTGGCAAGAAACCTTGGTAACTCGAAAGAGGAATGGCGAGTTGTTAATGAAATACTTAACAAAAATTTATCTTATACAGATATAAGTATTTCAAATAATAATTTAACTGTGTCTGAGCCTATAGAAGTTGCTAATTTATTTAATAATTTTTTTGCTTATGTGGGTTCTTGTAACAGTGTTTCAAGTGACAGTCACTGTGACAACAGTTTAATACAAAGCAGTATTCAACCAGAGAGCTTTTTCTTTGACCAGTTTACATCGATTGAAGTTTATAAAATGATGATGTCACTAAAAACATCTAATTCGTCGTCTTTTGATAATATTTCAAGTTTCATATTAAAAAATATTGCGTTTCATATTTCTGATGTTTTATGTTTTATTTTTAACTTTTGTGTCCTAGAGGGTGTTTTTCCTGAGTCTCTGAAAACAGCTGTAGTGTTACCACTGCATAAAAAAGGTGATACAATGTCATTAAATAATTATCGTCCAATCTCCATCTTATCCGTTTTTTCTAAGATTATTGAAAAAGGAATTAAATCTAGAATATTATCATTCTTAGACAAAACTAATTTCTTTAATGATTCCCAGTTTGGTTTTAGAAGCGGTAGATCAACTGAAAGTGCTTTGCTAAAATTATCTGGGGAAATATATAACAGTTTGAATGCTTCTCGAATTTCTTCTACTTTATTTATTGACATTACAAAGGCTTTTGATATGGTGAACCATACTCTGTTATTAAATAAATTATTTCATGCAGGCTTCAGAGGATTTATTCATGACTGGTTTGCCTCTTATTTAACAAATCGTAAGCAAGTGGTAAAGGTCAAAAATGTTTTTAGCTCACAAAATTATTTAAATATAGGCGTTCCTCAGGGATCAGTCTTGGGCCCGATACTATTTTTAATTTATGTTAACTCGCTCTTTATTCAACCTTTTAAGGGCAGAATCACGGCATTTGCTGATGATACTGCTCTTTCCTATTCCAATAAGAGCTTTCTTGATATGTTTGCCGATGTTAATTATGACCTAGATATACTACGACGTTGGTTCAAGTCTCATAAACTAATCATCAGCAACAAAACGAAATTTATGGTATTTAATATCAAGGGTGATGTATGCGAAGAGTTGCCTTTATATTATCACTCACCAAGCTGTTGTCGATTTAGTTTGGGAGATTCACATGGGCAAATATCATTTGATAGTCTGGTAAGCTGTAGTGACGGTTGCTTTTTAATTGAACGTGTTAACAGCTTTAAATACCTAGGTATTATATTGGACCATAAGTTTAGTTGGAAAGACCATACGTCATATTTGAAACGGTATTTAAATGGAGTTGTAAGGCAACTATTCCACCTTAGCATCTACTGCAAACTACCAATTTTAAAATTGGTTTATAATGGTATTTTAAAATCAAAACTGCAGTATGGAATTTCCTGCTGGGGTGGCACTTATTTTAATACTATAGAACCACTGCTGATTAAACAGAAGCATGCTGTAAGAATTATGTGTAGAGTCAATCGCAGAACACCCAGTTTTGAGTTGTTCAAGTGTCTCGAACTTCTTCCTTTAAGGCACCTGTACTGCTACAAAGTTTTAAAGATATTTTTTGAAAATTCCGGGTACTATGATGTTAGAATTCACGATAGTCATAACTTGCGAGTCAATACCAGAAACTTCGTAAATGTTCCAACAATCCACAAAACACATTTTTCACGCTTTTATTATGTTACTGCTCCTCGTTTGTTTAATAATTTGCCAGAAAAACTTAGGTGTGAGAGAGTGAAAACAGTATTCTTAAATAGTATAAAGAAATGGCTTGTCTCATTTAGCCATTCTGAAATAGATGCTTTTTTAACACCATTGATGTAACAAATTTGATGTTTCTTTTCTTTCTTTTTCTTTCTTTTTTTTTTTTTTTTTTTTTTAAATACTGTATGTAACTTTTCTTTTTTAAATGATTCCTGACTTTTGTTTTCCCCATCAATAGTTTTTTTTATATTTCATTTTTATATAACCATTAGGTACATTCGCCTCTTGTCATTTTTTAGACAATAGATTGTACAAAGCTATTTCATTCAAAAACCTTAAAGCTAATTAACATGATTGCATTGTACTTTATGTTTAAGTTTCTTGATATGAAATAAAGAAATAAAATAAATAAAATAAATAAATAAAAAAATTGCCTGGTATGCTTGGTCCGCAGCCTTCATTGACAAAGCGAATGCCAATGCCTCGGGGAGTGTTCGCTTTTCAGCCATCCTTACAGCCATTTGCAGTTGTCTGTCCTCTATGGCCTGAATAAAAGCTTCCACCGCCATTTCGTTGATAAGCTCCTCACCGGCTTTAGGGTATGAAAGATGGGCTAGTCGCTCTATATCCGCTTGCAACTGTTGGAGCGTTTCCCCCCTTTTCTGGACTCGACTACGCAGCTAAACCCTGTACACCTGCTGCATGTGTTCATCCCCAAACCGCATCTCGATAGCCTGAACCAGAGAGTCGTAGTTCTGCTGTTTATCTTCCGGGATGGTCTGCAAGAGCTCCGCAGCTGGACCCCTCAGTGCAAGTGTGAGTGCAATGGACTTCTCTTCATCGTCCCAGCTATTGGTCATTGCGGCCGCTTCGAATTGCCTCTTATAAATTGGCCATGATGTTTGACCATCGAAGATATTAAGCTGCATCTCCTTTCTTCTCAGACCGTCAGTGGAATATTCCCGTGCTTTCTGTCTCTTCACGTTGCTGAGTTCCTTAGTAAGATTTTCGACTTGCTTTTCTACTTTTTCGAACTGAGTCTCTATCTTCCCGAACTGAGTTTCATGCTTCTCAAAGTTTTCATCGAATCTAGTTTCGACTTTTTCGAGTTGCGTCTCGACCTTCTCGATTTTCTCTTCGATCGCTTCGAATTTGGATTCCAAGTTCTTGTTTTGCTTTCCAGAGCATCTAGAGAATTCTTTTGTTCGTCCATTGCTTTCTTTTGTTCGTCCATCTTAAGTTCTAGAGAATTCTTTTGTTCGTCCATTGCTTTCTTTTGTTCGTCCATTGCTTTCTTTTGTTCGTCCAGCTTAAGTTCTAGAGAATTCCTCTGGTCGTCTATTGCTTTCTTTTGGTCATCGAGCTTAAGTTCCAGAGACTTCTTTTGGTCTTCCATTGTTTTCCTTTGTTCGTCCATGACTGACTTAATTTGCAGGAGCAGACTTGTTATATCCGGGTCGGCTACTGTACTTGCTGGTTCCTCTCCCACGTCAAACTCTACGTCATGCGGATTTTCACCTTCCTGCGTTACTGCTTCTTCCAAACGAATCAGTAGGGCATCTTTTCCCCCAGTTGTGTTGAGGTTCCGCTTACTGAGTTCTGCCTTTAGTTGAGTTATAGTTAGTTTTCCCAATTTGCGACCCATTTTGCGCAACTAATTAACTCACACAGAAATGGTTTTTTTTTTTTTTTTTTTTTTTTTTATCTTGCAATTTCACACCACGGAAATAGTTATTCACAGAATAAGTTTTATCCCGCTTCTGACACCAATGTAATATGCAAGCTACGGCTCGAGTAGATAAAACGATATTCTGTGAAATTTATTTCTTTATTTTCTACTCTATAGAACAATTCAAGTTCACACTATACTATTCTTCGCAAATTCTTTTCTTACAAGGTCTCTTTCCTCTCAAATCACTTTATCTCCTTTCAATTACTTAATTCACAAATCCAAACTAATTACTTTTTCTTGTTCACTCTCAACTTTCAATTTATCACCAAATTACAACTTCGCCCATTATCACTTTTCCAATCTCTTTGCCACGGTTCTAAACCAACTGTGTCTTTTTGATCGCCATCTGTCCTTATATAGCAGAAGTTTCTGATAGCCAGAAACTTCTAGCAAATTCTTCGACCACTGGAACAAGAGAAATAATTCTTGCAGTTATAATTCCCTTTTATCCCTGATATTATTCGTCTCTTTCGTTGACATGAGCTGTGGAGACTTCGTCCCAGACACGAACCTCGAATGAAAGGACAGTTCGAACCAAAATTCTGCCAGAATGAAAAGTCACTTCGGAATTTGCTGCATAGTCATAGGAGCGTAGTTATTATTATGCTACAATATTTAAAACAAATTCAGCCAATCAATGCAAAATGTAAACCCTTTTGCTTTAAGAGCCTGATTATGACAATTGGAAGTATTTTTATGATAAAAAAGAATTATTCAATGATTACTGTGAGTTACATTATATATAATAACAGGTTCAATCAGGACCCACTTGGAAACCTTTTTTGGAAAAATAAGAGCAAGAAATTTTAATAAAAATAATTCAAACGCGTCTGAATTTGGCTCTTTACTGGCCAAAATGATGGCTCTAAAATTTTTGTTTAAGTCAAAATTTTCCAATTGTGAAGAAGAAGATTCTGAATATTTACAGTTAGATTGGAATGCTGTGTTGGATACTGAAAATAAAACAAAGATTATTCTAATACATTAGCAAGAGAAAAATGAAAACATATTCGATCTAGCCAAATATTGAGAATCCGAACATCTAGCGACAGAATTACCAGATGAAGACACGATTTCAATAAAAATGACAGAAATGAATGACATAGCCACAAGGTATTTAGCATTTTACTGTTTTTTTAAAACACTTAAAAAAAATTAATGCAGTTTGTGAGAACTCACTTTCAAAAATTTCCATTTGCATCTAATCTTAGAGAAAATATAGTAAATTAATGTATCTCAAAAACGTACATACCTACACATAAAAAAGAAAAGGAATACAAAACAAAAGACAAAAAAGTTGCAAAAATTTAATGAATATGTAAACTAAAATAAATATGTACATATGTACATAATGTGTGAATATTTGAAAAAAAAAAACTAATGCGGTGGTGGGGGTCAATATTCTGCCACGTCCGCGTTCGTGTCCCCTGGAAACCAAAGTGGTTAAGGCACTGTGAATAGCTAAAAATCATACTTCTAATATGTATTATGTAAATGTCTAAAGACAAAAATATTTTGCAAATGCATTTTCACACAAATGCCTTTAACTAAAGTGGGTTGAGAGCAGAGTTGATTTTGTTTCCTATTGTTTAACGTGCCTGAACAAAAAAATAATAAAAGAGTGGCTATGGCTACCTATCAGACCTCTTCTTTTATGTAAAATGTAAGGACCAAACATCAAACATAGTGTAAATAGAAGTAGGAGTACCACAATGATTTGTAAAAGGCACATGTATTCAAGCAATTAGGAAATAAATAAACATAATTATTTGTCTCAGCCTCAATCTTATAATACGTACATACCTACATACAAATAAAAGACAAATTCAATTTTACTTATTGAGTTTATTCTGTGCACCAGCTTTCGCTGAGAGCAGTTTAAGTGATCCGAATCCAATTAACAACTAACTCTACTTCTTAGACCTAAAACCCTACAATCCGTCGCACCATCCGAACGAAATGCCGATCTTGCAGCTCGTGCAAAATATTGCGTTGCGGGCGCACAACTTTGTCGCAAAACTTCCGTTGGTCTCATTAAAGGTGATGACCCTAAAGCAATAATGACGATTATTGCTAAAGGCATTCTGAAGATCGAGTAGTTATCGCTTTTCCTTCTGATGCTGCTTCAGTTTGAGGATGGAATAACAGACGGCAATAAATGCGAAAGTCATGCAGCAGGCCAGAACCGGTACTGTTGTTATTTTCGTCTTCATCTCGTCAATGTAGCTGAAGTTTTCCGCATTCATTATATGCAAAAAAGGCAAGCATATAATGTTGTGGTAATCGGCCTTCTCTTCTGGATGTTATTGCGATTCACATATTTGGATCCATTGACATAGACCTCATCGTCGAAAGTGATTTAGTATGTGCCGGTGATAGTTTTCTCGACATCGTCCGCCTCCCTCACCTCGGCTGGTCTGTCATTGATTATAATAATGCCATCATCGACCACCACTACAGGATCCATGTGGTTAGGTTGAGTGTTGCAGTGTGCTATGCCCCAGAGTACAGTTGTTGCGCGCATGTCTAATTTGCTACCTCTTTGCAGAATGTCGATGTAGTCGTTGGCCGGCAATCTCCAACCGCCAGCACTCGGTTATTGCATTCTGCTACTATGTTGTTTTTGGTGAGGTGGAGGATCGTTCCGCCATGCGAGAGGGGAAAAATACTAACTTTCTTACAGTATTTTATAAGAAAATGTAGGACATTATCATTTTGTAAAATTTTAACACTAGCCAATTCCATTAGATCTGTTACACTGACATTTGTGAATTGCTCATTAATTATTGACTTTAAGTCATTGTCATCAAGAATCGTCGGAGTTATTACATCAATTTTTGCAAGTGTTATTGACAGCATTAAATTATCTATTTCATTGATCAAGACTCTATTTCTTGCTAAAAAAATTTCATAAAGGTGAGCATGCTCCTTTTTAGATATTGCCAGAATACTATTTACGGTGTCTGTTAACTTATTTATTTGTTCCTGTGTTCTTGTATTTGTTAGTACCTGCCGGTTGTTTGATTCAGTGAGTTGAGCCTGCGTGAATTTTATTCGCTCAAAGACGTCGAAGTCGGAGGTACTGGCAACCACCTTTAAAAGCGTGAGCAGAATCCTGAAAAAAATGTTTTGTTTCTTTTAATGCGATAAAAAAAAGATTGAGACAACTAAAGATTAACAAATGTATACCTAATCTATTCTACTCTTTGCGATCTTAGGTTATCCTTATTGACCACCCTCCCTTTAATGAGAACTGTTGTCCCCAGGTCTGCTTCTACTTTTTCCTCCACATACAGTGGTGTAAGTTTGTTGCCTAATCTTCTATTGGTCTTTACTAATGCCCTTTCTCTAACTCGAAAGCTCCTACTTTGCCCTGATTCATCGTGTTTTTGCAATAACACTTCCTGTGCCTTTTGAACCTTATTTTTTATTTCCTCCCTAAACTCGACTGGGGTAGAGTGAATTATATCAAGTGGTTTTAGGTTAGCGACTGAATGGATGGTTCTGTTGTACTCTATGGTAGCTTGTAGTATTAGGTCGACTGTGTCCTCGATTTTTCTTTCGAGTTTGAGACATCTTGCAATTTCTAGTAGAGTGCTATGCAACCTTTCTACTTGGCCATTAGACGTGCTGTGTAAAGGTCGGGCGTTAACTATGTGAACGTTAAAATCATTTAGCAAAATTGACTTTATGGTTTCGGAGTTTAAAGATGCTTCGTTGTCACAGAAAATTGTTTTTGTTTGAGGAAAAATGTTCATTAGCTGCAGAATTGGTATTTTCATGTCGGCAATCGTACGGGACTGTATCGGCTGAACCACTGCGAATTTGGAAAACTTGTCAATACAAGTTAGAAAATATTTTTTGTCTGTGGAAAATATGTCAATAAGCAGGATTTCGCCTGCGTATGATGGGATTGGCGTCTCGCCGATTAGTTGCTTCCTTTGGTGTCGGTCGTACTTGCATATTTTGCAATTGATGGCCACCTAATTTGCTAGTTTGGTCATTTTTGGCAAGAAGTAGTCACGTAAAACTTGCTTTCCTGGACAGCTCTGTGTGCCCGATTATGTTCTGCAGTTATAATTTCTTTTTGCTCAGTTTTGTCGAAAATATCTACCACGAATCCCTTAGAATACCAAAACTTTGTTGCTGGGAATAACTCAATGAGCCTGTGCTGAATGAGGGCCGAAATCGGTAGTTCGCAATGAATTGCGTTGACCACATCTGGTTTTACCATATCTTTCACTGTGTCTATAAGTGTGTCCCTATCTGAGAAATATATGAAGTGTCTGAATTTTTCTCCGAAAATTATGAAAGTACGAGTTGAGGCGACTGGCGCCTCCTCTATAAGTATTCGATTTCTAAAGCAGTTTATTGGTTTTTCTGTTGTCTCGATCGTGTAGCTCAGGGATACCTCACTGTGAATTGTGGCAACGTCAGAAACTGCTTGGTCCTCCAGAGCGTGAATATTTTAGTGCGACAGTGCGTCAGCAACGTGATTTTCTTTTCCTGGTTTGTAGAATATGTGAGCATTATGCTCGTCAATAAATGATTTCCAGTGCTTTATCTTTGCATTTGGGTTTCGGTCTGAAACTGCAAATGTAAGGGGTTGGTGATCAGTAAAGATGTTAAGAGTTCTTACTCCATAGAGGTAGTTACGCAGATTTTTCAGGGCCCATACAATCGCCAAAAGTTCCCTTCATTGGTTGCAAAGCGCAAATCCCTGTCCTTGAGTGTCCTCGAAATCATTGTTATTGGTTTCCCGTCTTGGGACAAAGCCTCTCCCAGCCCATGTGAGAAAGCATTTGTCGTTAAATCGAAACGCTTCCTGAAGTCTGGATATAGTAACGTGACATTTTCTGATATCAAAATATCCCTCAATTTGTTAAAGGCTTGTAATTATTTGTCATTCAATTTGATCCTATTTTTTTTTTGACTGATGGGCACTTACCTTGCCGTTTTCCCCGCGCAAGATGTCAGTCAGAGGTTTAGCTATGGATGCGAAATCTTTAATAAATCATCTGTAGTAGCTGGCTAGACCCAAAAGGATCTTACCCCAAACAATGTCGAAGGCTCGGTATAATTTTGAATCGCCTCTACTTTGGACGGACTCGTTCTGATACCCCTCTTGACACTGTGAAACCGAGGTACTCCACACTTCTTTTGAAAAAGTTGGACTTTTCCCATGAGACCCTCATGTTGACCTCGTACAAATTTCGTAGAACCCAATTAATGTGCTTAACATGGTCCGCTTCAGTTTCAGAGAAGATGATTACGTTATCGATGTAAGCATAGCAAGTTTTTCCAATTTGCTCGCGAAGGACATCATCTATAGTCCTTTGAAAAATATTGGTCACATTTTTTAGACCGAAAGGGAGTCGGCAGAATTCATATTTTCCGCCGCTTACAGAAAACGCAGTTTTTTTCTCGATCACACTCTGCGAGCTCGATTTGGTGAAATCCTGACTTTAGGTCAAGAGTTGTAAAGTACTTTACTTTACCTAAATTTGATAAAATTGCCATAACGTTAGGAGTAGGGTATTTGTCGTCAATTGTTTTTTGATTGAGCTTACGGAAGTCTATTACTAGGCGCTTCTTTTTATTACCCAATTCATCAGTGCCCTTTTTATCCAAAACCCAGTTGGGGTTATTATAAGAGGATCTAGATGGCCTAATTATGCCACTCTTTAAAAGGTCTTTTATTTCGTTATTAACGAAATCAATCACTCCCATAGGGTATGGGTACAGTTTTGAGTAAATGAGATCGTTACTTTCGGTGCGAATAGTAGCGACGATGCTTGTATTAAATGTCAGCAACTCGTTAGAATCTACAAATGCCCTAACCCTGTTATTCATCATTTTTAGAAAATCAGACCTCACCGTTGGGGGAACCTCTATATCCTCTATTCTTTTAAAATATACATTCTCACATTTGTAGAATTGAATTGTCTCCGCTGCGGAGTCAAAGTGAATTATCCTTTTTTTCAAACAGATTGTGGCATTGACTTGCGTTAGCAGATCAAGACCAATTATTCCATCGAAGGCCCCAAGGCCAGGAAGTATGAAAAGGGACTGTTCATTCCAAACATAGTTATAATGTTATTAAAGCGGTGAATTGACTTTACCAGGAAAGGGGCGTCAAAAGGCATGTATTTCCCTATCTCCTGTATCAATTAAAAACTTTACATGCCTCCCCGCTATAGTTCTTTGTATGAAAGGCAGCAGGGAATCACCCCTAACAAATTTACATAATCGAAAGCGAGTGCTTCTACTTCGGTTTCGGCTGCTTCTGATTCAGCCAAGCTCTCATAATCATGTACTTCCCGGTCTTGCGTGGACAAGTGGTTAATCCTTTGACGTCTTTGCCCCGATTGTCTTTCGGAGCTATTTGACCTCTTAAATCTATGTCCCTGCCCCTGGTTATAGGTATTATAGGTGTTATAAGTCGGAAACGCGACGATGTGGGATCTACGTCCATTTTTTCTACCGGTTCGCGCTTGTTAGGGCCCTGATTACTATTACCCTGCATTTGATTGCCATAACCAGGCCTGCTATAATAGGGATTTTTTTCCCGATTGCCTGGGTTGTTGGTCTGGCTATTATAACTAATACTATTATTTTTAACATTGTCATTGACTCTACCCATACCTTGCGGTCGATTTTGCGATCGCTGACACTCATGCTTTCTCCTCAGAGTTTTTTTTGTATAGTTCGATGCGAACATGTACCTCTCGTGGTTAGACTCGACTTCTTGAGCCAATGCCAGAGGGGCAGGCAAATCTGACGGACGGGCTGCGAAAGAGACGTCGCTTAGAGATTTTTTGAAGCCAGATATGAACACACGAAGTGCATCTGCTCTGTATTTCTCATTAATGGATGTAGCTAAGACGCTGTCAACTGTCATTATAGTCTTATTCGTTAACAGCGTGAGCTTCCTCTCAACCTCGTCGTAATACTGTAGGATGGTTAAGTTACCCTGTCTCAACGTACTTAATTCCTGTTCGATGAAGTATACTGGCCTTTTGTCGGCATAAGTAAAATCCAATCTGGCTATAATAGCCTTAAAATTTAGAACTGTATTAAATGAGGCCAAAGCGGCGTCGGCCGGACTCCTAATCTTATTTCTGATTAGGGCTATTGCCTGGTAGTGCCTTGAACTACCGTCGTATTTCTCAAAAAGTTTGTAGGCGGAATGTGCCGCCTATCACCAGGGCACATAGATTTCCTGCCTTGCATCAAACTCTGGTAAGGATTTAACTATGTCGAGAGGTTCATCGCATTTAACGCCCTCAACTATTTTCGATTCTTGATACACTTCCACTTCCAGTTTCTTTGCGCCTGAAAGCCTTTGGGTTACCTCATCTAATTTCCAACTGAATTCTTCTCTTTGTGTCTCGAGTGCACCGCGCACTGCGAATTGTACTAGAGCTTGCAACTCTGCAGCATTCATTTTCGTTTTGCCGTCGCTAATTTGTAAGTTCTTAAGGTCGTCAAGCTATCGACGCAGTTCACTATAACTATCACTCATTAATCTCTAAACTCTCCAGCTAACGGACACCATAACTATTCTTCAAAAAAAAAAACATTTAACAATAACACGGTAGTATTCAGTAGCTTTTAATCGATAACACAAAATTTATTTTAATAATTTTTGTTTAATATTGGGTAATCAATAATAATAATTAGTGAGCAATTACTTACATGTTGTTCAATTCAAAATCTTATTTATTGAATAATCTGGTGATGATTGGTCAGTATCATCTCGCGCTGCTTGAGGTTGTTATGGGTTTTTATTTTTATTTTATATAGTTACCCTTGTAAATTATGTAAGGCGTTTTCGAGGTAAGAGCACAATTAATTCTTTATAAAACACAATTATTTAAAAAAAAAACTAAAGCCACACGTGTTTGCTGCCAGTAAAAGACAAATTCAATTTTACTTATTGTGTTTATTATGTGCACCAGCTTTAGCTGAGAGCAGTTTAAGTGATCCGAATCCAATTTACAACTAACTCTACTTCTTAGACCTAAAACCCTACGATCCGTCGCACCACCCGAACGATATGCCGATCTTGCAGCTCGTGCAAGATATTGCGTTGCGGGCGCACAACTTTGTCGCAAATCTTCCGTCGGTCTGATTAAAGGTTATGACCGTAAGGCAATAATGACGATTATTGCTGGGTCATAGGCATGTGGGCTCTATATATTGCTGGGTCTGCGGTATGCGGCCGCTGTGAACACATTGTGTTAACTTACATATGAATAAAGTAAAGCAAAATAAAGTTAGCCTCCAATACCTACAGTACCTATTATTTAAATTTTTTGTTCCGTACCTACAAATTTTTAACATCATCGCAGATCGCATTAAAATTATTCCTGATCTTAACCTACCCTAATTTAATGTACATATGTAGGTGTACATACATATGTAGGTATATTTCTCCTCTGTCTGTTCCTCACCGTGCCAAAGTCGCAGGCCAGGACAAAAAATATGAGAATACAAAACAAAACAAAAAATATATTTCGCTGTGGGAATGTCACAAACTCTACGCTGGTGGTGAAAGCTTTTCGCAAAGCAAAAGAAAAAGCTTTTCGCACAGAAAATTTATTTTCGGCTTAGTGAGGAGGCGTGATTCGTTTCGAAGGAACTGTCTGAGTGCCATATCGCCCTAATTCCCTAGCGGGAGATCTTGGGGAAAAGCGTTCTTAAATGGCATTCGCACTACATACCCTCCCGTCGAATCTCGAAAGGTGGCCTCTTAGTACAGCGTCTCACAAAATTGCTCTGCTGCTGTAAGCACTGGAATTTGTGGCAGCTCTTCCAGCCTCCAAAACTTCTGGAGATCTTGCTCCATTCACTTCATTAAAAAACGGTACCACTGTCGAACGGGGAGCTTGGCGTGTTGGTGGATCAAGAGGGCCAAATAAAACCCACCCGAATGCGGTGTTCTGGCCCACAAGAGACTTAATAAATAATAATAATATTTGTCTTTGTGCAATCCCGGATAATCGATGGATACAAATCAGCACCAATTAACATATCAATTTGTGTGCTTGGATAAAAAAAAAGATCGGCTAGTGAAAGGTTAAGATCCCGCGGAAGTTCATTTATGTCAATTGAAAGACGACGTTAGGGTGGACTATACATTCAGAGTTGGGTCTGTTGATGTAGAAACGAAGCTAGTCGTAGTCACCGCGTGAAGTAAATTATGGTGCTTGCTGTTGCACTTAAAACACGTATTCGTACTTCGACACTCACGTACAGTGTGCGTTACTGCCAGACAATTGAAGCAATACTTGTGCTTGCGTACTACTTTTCTTCGATATTTGAGGGAGGGGACGGAAGTGAGTTCTTCGATTTATTCCCCGGGTGCAAGTCGGATACACTTTCGAGGGTATCTCAGTTGGCTTTTTTAGTGACTCCTCCCAGAGATTGAGAGTTCTATCGGGTAATCGCGTTGAGGATAAGTATGTAAGAAGCGCATCTCATTCCTCTACACCCACTCCATAAGACTTTAATGCAAGCAATGCATCATTAATGCTGCTTTGGAGTTCCTTTATGGTTTTGGCGGACTCAAGAGCAAGTGGTTGCTGACTGAGGATTAGCTTCACTTGATTGTTTACTAAGATTCGTTTATTTTCAAAACGATGGTGAAGGGCCTTCCAGGCCAAATCAAAATTTTCATCTGTAAGCGAGAATTTGGTTACGATGTTTAGGGCATCACCTTTTGTCTTCGCTCGCAGGTGAAATAATTTTTGAACTGAGCTAATGTGAGGATGATTAACAGACGCAGCTTTAAATATATCCCTAAAAGTGGGCCATTCCAAATAGTTTCCATAAAAAACTTCTGTTTCACACGGTGGGAACTTGATAATAGGTGAAGTATTTGGTGTAACAGTAAGAAGGTTTCCTTGAGCACTAGGGATAGAGCTGGACTCCTTCGTCCTTTCTTGAGAGCTACGAAGTGGATTGAGCATCCTCTCTGGTTGAGGAGGGTTTTTTCGCTCCAAAAGCTTACTTAAACAAGATAAATATGTTTTGGATGAACACTGGTATTTAGCTTTTACTACACTGAGGGAATCATTCAGCTCTTCGTCGCCCGCAAATTTAATGACAAAGTCGTTATTAGCTTTTTTAACTTGAAGCTAAAGATCGCGAAGTTCAACTTGGCATGCTTCTAAAAGAGGAAGCGAAATGGAAGAGCTAGGTTTCTCACAGAACGTAGCGTAAAATTCGACCAGCTGATTGGCAGCAAAAATTACGTCCTTCAAACTTATCGCGAATGAACGAAATATATATAATACCGATTGATAAATATTTAGAAATATATATGCTGAAGATGATGAGTGTGAGTGATGGTGCTGATGAATCTGTGAGGAGAAGTAACGTTGAGCGCTGATGTTGAATCTTTACTTGGTCCAGCGAAGTGTGAGAAAAAATGTGGTTTGGTTGCAATGGCGGGATGGAGGACACGTTTTGTCCAACGACGAATGAAGTTTGGAGCACACTTTTTCTTTCAGTGATGTGTTGAAAAACGATGAGTTGAATGCCAAGGCAGGATAAAGCGCACACCTTTGGCCTGTCCAACGACGAATGAGAAGAAAGTGTGGTTTGGGGCACACTTTTTGTTTCAACGATGTGTTGAAAAACGATAAGTTGAATGCCAAGGCGGGATGGAGAGCACACCTTTGGCACTTTTGGCTTTGGCCAACGACGAATGAGGAGAAAGTGTAGTTTAGGGCACACTTTTCGTCCAACGACGAATGAGGAGAAAGTGTGGTTTGGAGCACACTTTTTTTTCCAATGATGTGTTGAAAAACGATGAGTTGAATGCCAAGGCAAAGGGAAGCGGACACCTTTGGCCTGTCCAACGACGAGTGAGAAGAAAGTGTGGTTTGGGGCACACTTTTTGTTCCAACGATGTGTTGAAAAACGATAAGTTGAATGCCAAGGCGGGATGGAGCGAACACCTTTGGCACTTTTGGCTTTGGCCAACGACGAATGAGGAGAAAGTGTAGTTTAGGGCACACTTTTTGTAAAACGACGAATGAGGAGAAAATGTGGTTTTTGTCCAACGACGAATGAGGAGAAAGTGTGGTTTGAAGCACACATTTTTTTCCGACGATGTGTTGAAAAACGATGAGTTAAATGCCAAGGCGGGATGGTGCGCACACCTTTGGCCTGTCCAACGACGAGTGAGAAGAAAGTGTGGTTTGGGGCACACTTTTTGTCCAACGATGTGCTGGAAAACGATGAGTTGAATGCCAAGGCAGGATGAAGCGCACACCTTTGGCCTGCCGAATGATGAATGAGAAGGAAGTGTGATTGGGGCACACTTTTTGTTCCAACGATGTGTTGAAAAACTATAAGTTGAATGCCAAGGCGGGGTGGAGCGCACACCTTTGGCACTTTTGGCTTTGGCCAACGACGAATGAGGAGAAAGTGTAGTTTAGGGCATACTTTTTGTCCAACGACGAATGAGGAGAAAATGTAGTTTAGGGCACACTTTTTGTCCAACGACGAATGAGGAGAAAGTGTGGTTTGAAGCACACTTTTTTTCCAACGATGTGTTGAAAAACGATGAGTTGAATGGCAAGACGGGATGGAGCGCACACCTTTGGCCTGTCCAACGACGAATGAGGAGAAAGTGTGGTTTGCGGCACACTTTTTTGTCCAACGATGTGTTGAAAAATGTTGAGTTGAATGCCAAGGCTGGATGAAGCGCACACCTTTGGCGTGTCCAATGATGAATGAGAAGGTAGTGTGGTTTGGGGCACACTTTTTGTTCCAACGATGTGTTGAAAAACTATAAGTTGAATGCCAAGGCGGGGTGGAGCGCACACCTTTGGCACCTTTGGCTCTGGCCAACGACGAATGAGGAGAAAGTGTAGTTTAGGGCACAATTTTTGTCCAACGACGAATGAGGAGAAAGTGTTGTTTGAGACACACTTTTTTTTCCAACGATGTGTTGAAAATCGATGAGTTGAATGCCAAATCGGGATGGAGGGCACACCTTTGGCCTGTCCAACGACGAATGAGGAGAAAGTGTGCTTTGGGCATACTTTTGTCCAACGATGTGTTGAAAAACGATGAGTTGAATGACAAGGCGAGATGGAGCGCACACCTTTGGCACTTTTGGCTTCGGCCAACGACTAGTGAGGAGAAAGTGTGATTTAGAGCACACCTTTTTAAAAACTGGTCATCCTGCTCGTTTGGCCAAAAGTGGTTGGGTACTCACCACGCCACGATACTTTTATTGGAATTAAACACTCGATGGATAGCTCGTGGTCCGCCTGGTCTCGCAATTTGAATCCAAAGTGGATGACCACCGGAAAGGCAACCATCTTAACTACACAAATGTCGTAATACATTTTAGCGCCAGAGGAGTCCTCTGGGTATCAACAACATAATAATAAACTTTAGGGTGTGAATACAATTGAACAACCAGTGAATCCTGAATCATCCGCCCTCCTAACAAGAAGTAAATATCGTGTGAAAGATGAATTCTGAGACATTGGTCCTAGCAATAATTAAACAGCTGCAAAACAGATGAAGTATGTCAGAATGTGGAGGCATGAATAATGGTAATTAGTACGGAGTGGTGAATGACCTAAACTGAATAATTAATACTCTTAAGCGACATGATGAATTATTTCGAGTAATAGTGTTAGATTCGTTATACTCAATAATAGAAAAGTACTAAACGTTACTCTCGAAATTTATTTACTGTTGTTAACTGACATCCTCTTGTTTAGATTGGTAATAATGCAAGCATTAAACTTATGATTAAAACTTAAGTTTATTTGAGACGAACTGCCTTCTTTCACTACGTAACCAACACTCTGTGATCCATCGTTTTCCATACCTCGGTTGACCTTGTTTAGTTGCTTCATGCGGAACCAATTGAATAACCAACATGTGTCGTACGTAACACATGTGGCGTCACTTCGATGACCCTCGATAGCGGAACCAATTCTGTGACTCGCATTATTGTACGCAACAGCATGTTGTTGTCGTTTACCGATGGTGTCAAATTAATCAATGTTAATTCGGAACATAAACAATGAATCAGTGAATTCGAAGAAATGTGTGTGGTCACAACACTCTTCCCCTCTTTACGAAAGACGCATGAGGTAACGAATAAGATCTTTCAGCAAGAACCATGTAGGAGTCGAATGCACTATTAATCGTTACAGGTTTGAGTCTTATTATTCAATTATTGGTCTTCTTAATTACACATTTTATTATTTCAAAAAAAAAAATTGTTTTTTTTGGTTTTTGAAATATATGTTAGTAACCAATAAAATGGTAATACGAGTATTGGTTACAATTTCATTTAGCTCTTGGTTTTCTTACGTTACAACACTATTTGCTGCTCCACTTTTTATTGACAGCCTTATCTTCAAATATTTATTTATAATTAATAATAATATACCAATTACACAAATACAAATGATAATAGAGACGGAAAGATACTCGTATATATGTGAGATCCGCTCAAAGAGAAGACGTCTTTTCCGTTCACCAAATTGTTTATTTTACTTTTAATTGACATTTACTATTCATTAAAGTTCAATTACTTATCTATCGTCCTTTGTTTCAGTTTGGCATCGTATGATATTATGTTATGTCCATTATGTAAATGGAGAGTATATGCGTTCGTTATGTAGTTTGTCGTACATCGTCCGTAGGGTATCGTACGTCGGTTTGGCCCAATCCCACGCGACTAACTCATTCGGCTTGTACTCCTGCTCCGGTATCCGATTCTTATTGAAGCTTTTCTTGTTCTCCCGCTGAAGATGGGCGTAGTTTTCTCGCACCTCCTCCCGTACGTCGTCTCCCACCAGTTCCGTCTCCTAGATTGCTGCATCAGCGAGTATCTCTCGAAGTCTGGAACACGCATCTCTATACCCGTTAAAATTCTGAGCCTCTCTTATTCGATGATGGACTGAATCCTCCACTAAAAGGCAAGAAACTCTGCTTAATGCGTCTACATGTCCCTTCTTGGAACCTGAATGATGCTCAATTTCGTAATCGAATTCCTGCAGAAACATGGCCCATCTAGATACTCTAAGCGGAACATCCTGTTTTCGCATAGTCATCGCGAATGCATGCAGTCGGTCTCAATTTTAAAATTCGTTCCCAATACGTAGACTCTTAATTTCTCTAGGGCCTCTATTATCGCTAGCACCTCTAGCTCATATGAGCGATATTTCTCCCCATCCGGGTAGTATTCCGGCTCATATATTGAATTGGATGAAACCTTCGATCCTCCGTGTCGATCTACAGCATCACCGCACCACATCCAAACTTGCTTGCGTTCGAGTGGATCTCCGTCAGGGCCTTGGGCTTAAACAGCTTCAATACCGGTGCTTTGACTAACGCCGTCTTGTGTTGTTGAAATGCAACTAGCTGTGCGGCATCCGGTTTAAATTTTACATCTTTCCTCAGCAAATCGGATAGTGGCCTGGCTATAACAGCAAATGCTTCTATAAATCTCCGGAAGTATGAGGTTAGCCCTAAACAACGTTGAAGCGTATTCTTATCGACTGGCACTGGAAACTCCTCAACAGCTTTTGCCTTCTTCGCCGACGGATGGATGGCATTGTTTTCCACCACATATCGGAAGAACTCGATCTTTCTCGTCAAAAATTGACACTTCTGCCACTTAATGCGTAGGTCATACTCAGCTGCTACCTCGAGCACCAATTTTAACTTCTTGATTCCTTCTTCTTCATCCTTAGATGGGATGACCAGATCGTCCATGTACCATCACTCCTGTTTGGATTAATGTCCTCCGAATACTACTGGTGAACTGCAGATTCCAAAAGGCACATACAGGAACTCGTACTGGCCTTCAGGAGTTACGAATGATGTATACTTTCGTGATCCAGGTTCCACTGGAACGTGAAAGAAACCGTTTTCAAGGTCTATTGTTGTGAACACATTTACTCCCAGAAGTCGCTCCAGTACGTCATCGACAAGTACCATCAGGAAATTATCTCGTATAATGTCCCCGTTTAGCTTTCGATAATCGCAACACAGCCATCCCCCATCTTTCTTCGCCGCTAACACGACTGGCGAAGCGTACTTGGAAGTACTCTGTTGCATTATCTCTTCGTCCAACCACTGATTGACTTATGCCCGTACCTGCTCCTGATCTGAATATGCGAAACGTCTGTATCTCTGGTAAACTGGAATCTCGTCTTTCAGAATCAATTTCATTTCCACTGGCGATCTTTTACGACCTTCCGGGGTATACTCCTCTAACAACTTCAGCAGCGCCCTTCTCTCGTCCTCTTCTATGTGGTCTAGCTCCATACTCGGCTCGCTTCTAAAAGCTTCATTGCCCGCTGATAGGCATATCATCTCCAACTCCTTACTCAACTCGAAAGTTTCAACACACCCCTCGGTGTTTTCACGGCCTCCGTCAATTTCCAATACGATCGCTTCTTGATCGGCTAAGTCTTCTATACTTTGTCGCCGCCTGAACTCGGCACCTTCCGCTGTTACCACACAATCAACGCTACTCAGGACATCATTCCCAATTATCGCGGAATATTGCATATCGCGCTCACTTACCACATGGAAATTCACCCTCAACTCTATTCCGTCCACTTCCAGAGCTGCCCAGAAATTCCCCATCGTGACAACTTTAGTCTGCCCAATCCCACTCAAACTTTTCTTTACTGAGTCCAACTCAACCGAACCTAGCATCAACAGACTGTCATACCACAGAAGACAGAGATCGCTACCTGTATCTAACAATGCTGACACTCTGAGATCTCTTACCTTGATTCATTTGAAAATCATATTTGTTCCACTTGCGTAGTAGGCTCTCGCTTCGGACATAGGTTCACCTTCGTTACCCGTTGGAGCAGTGTGGACGTTGCTTCCCTAGTCCTAACCTGTTGCTGTTGGATTTGGTTCCTTCTACCACATTCAGATGCTCGATGACCCGGTTGTCCGCATCTGAAACGCTTGAAAGTTTCCGTCCGGCAATCCCTAGCGATATGTGTCGTATCGCCACTATCCACCTCCTTGCTTCACTGCTGACTGCCCGCTGTATGACGTCGGGTGGTGTCCACTAGTTGGCGTTCGGTGGTTCCCTCTCGAGTATGATGCCTCTTGACTGGGACCACGTAGCTTTTCGTACACCCTTAGTTGATTTTTATGTTGGTCGATGGTTCAGCTTTGTAAAACGAAATATTCCATTAGACTTTCTTCAACCAAATTGATGGGCTTGCCGATTTCCATCAGGCAATATAAGTACTAGCGCGACGTCTCAGATGCCCTTTTACGACGATTTTGCAGCAAGCGATGTACTTCCGCTACCGAATTCTTCTTTGAGAGCTTTCTTCAGTTTGGACCAACCATTCACTTCAGTTAGGCTTCTGATGAACAGTTTTGCGGCTCCCTTGAGCAGTTGTTTCGCGTAAATGAACTTTTAGAGATTATCCCAGTGCACGGTGACGGCGTTCTCTGCAAACTCATCGATCCACTGATCAATGTCTGGGTGTCCAGTCCCGTCAAATGCAGAAAACGAGCCTTCGATATCGCAGAGAGTGAACAATCCTCTTGCTACCGCCGCCCTACTTGTCACAACTGAGCCCTCATCGTCACTTTCGCCTTGTATTCCTGGGCTCCCATTGTCGCTTTCACGTTGAATTTCATTCACATTTTTCACTTTTTTTGTATGTGTGTGTGGCTCCACGGCTGTACCACTTCTAGCACAGTCTTCTGTACTTTTTGATTTAATGATCTTTTTTTTTATTTTTAATTCACGATCCCGGACGAGCCCCCTATTTGTGGGATCCGCTTAAATTAAAGGCGTCTTTTCTGTTCACCAAATTGTTTATTTCACTTTTAATTGACTTTTACTATTTATTAAAGTTGAATTACTTATCTACTGTTTAATACGCTTATACTGTTTGATGACAGTTAAGTAAAATGGTCTGGTTACCATAATGTAGTGCAACGTCTACCTCTCCCAGTGGTTGGTTTACTACTGTCTTTGTCTTGTATATCGTTTCGTTTCGTATTGTCGTTTGGCTTGTTACTAGTCGGTGCGTGTGTTCGCCGTTTCGTCGGCTGGCTGTACATGTTGTGTCTGCATGTTGTTCGTTGTGTGGTATACTGTGTGGTCTACTGTCATCGTCTTCTTTGTTTTCTTATATATGAGTTGGTTATTTTGTTCGTTATTTGTTTCAGTTTGGCATCGCATGATATTACTGTTATGTCCTTTATGTAAATGGAGAGTATATGCGTTCGTTATGTAGTTTGTCGTACATCCTCCGTAGGGTATCGTACGTCGGTTTGGCCCAATCCCAAATATATGTTCAAGATATATAGTTAAAAATATTTTATTAGTATTGGCTTTATTTTAATCATAATGCTATATTTATCTAGATCAAGTTTTTCTACGTGTATCATATGGGGTAAAATTTGGGATAGGTTTGTTGGGATTTCCACGGTTTCGGTTAGGGGTGTTTCTCCTATTAGCATGAGATAGGGGTTCTGTCGTAAACGACGTTTGAAGCTTAAAGATATACCTCATTTGTTACTGCCTTGCAATAAGGTTTTAGTATAAGAATTCCGCTGTCGCAGATTTTTGTTTTCTGGGGTACGTTACCACACAGGATTCTTACGTTTGCTGAATCTGGTATGGCATAAAGGCAAACGTTTTTGTACATTCAGTTGAACCAAATTTCGAATATTCTATTGTAATTTCAGGAGTTGGATTACTCAAAATGGGCTGTATTATACAGTTATTATTGTTATGGTTGTGTATGAAGAAGTTTTGGGAGCATACAAAATGATCTGAATCTATTTTTGTACATTTTCGTAGGTCTTCGCTGTTTATAAATATGTATCATCAATAGTTCTCGTTGATGGCATTGAATTCACTGCTAATTGAAACATAATGAAATACTAAAAATACCTTAACATATGAACATAGTCAGTCAGTCAGTCTAGACGTGCTTTCTCAATCCTTTCTATTTAAAAATGTCTAAGATTTGCCCTAAGTGCGATAAATATGTTAAACGATCTGAAAGTGTAGTGTGCGGATCATTTTGTGGTTAAACTTATCATAAAATTTGTGCGGAAATTAGTGATATTAATCATAAAACTTTATTAAACTCTAACTTCTTTTGGAAGTGCAATTTTTGTACAAATCAAAATTTCTCTTTAAAAATATTTATTAACCGCTTTTGCGAACTTTCTAACTGCGTTAGTGATCTTAAACAGGAAATCTCTTCTTTAAAAGAATTGATTAAAAAATCGTCCCCATAAAAACAAGATACCCAACAACGTAATAATGATCGGGTTAATCAAAGTGATCAAGAAAACTTTCACAGTGAAAATGAAATTCATAATAACAATTTAAATCCTAATTTTTTGTCAGTGACGGTAATTTCTCTTGAAAACTCTTCAACTTCTCTTGAAAGTTTTTCCTCTTCTAGTGAGAAACCTAGCGAAATGTCAGCGAATAGAAAGAAAGTTTTAAAAGAGAATAAAAATAAAATCAAAAAATCTCTCCCTAAAACCCAAAATAAAAAAAAATTAAAAAAAAAAAAATGTTGGCTCTGACAACTCATGCTCTCTAAATGTGCTGCCCTCTATCAAGTGGATTCAGATATTAAAATTCCGCACTGATACAAATCCAGATGATATAATAAATCATATTTCCGCAAAGACGGGTATTCCAAGCAATTGTATGAAGTGCTACATGTTAATAAAACAAAATACTGACTTATCCCCTTTAAGTTACGTAAATTTTAAATTAAGTATCCCATCAACTGGCTAGTGTAATGGATCCATCTGTGTGGCTATACTTCGTACAAATCAAACAATTTCTACATCATTCAAAAAACGAAGATGCAACTCTTCATCATCAACAAGATTAAATACAAAATCTTTTTCTAACGCGCCCCTCTGTGTCATGCTCTCCTGCTAATCAGTTTAATTTATTTTACCAAAACAAAGAATGGAAAAAGTGCTTCTCTTTTCATCTTCTGCCCAGCATGACATTATTGCTCTCACAGAGACTTGGCTTTTCTGAGAATCATAACAGCGCGGAGATGTTCAACAATGTATACTATGCTGTTTTCCGTAAAGATTGTTGTTATGAAATGCTTGACTGCGAGAGGGGAGGCGGAGTGTTGTCACAGTGCATCGTTGCAGTGCACTCAACTTGACTTAAGCTCATCAGCAGCTGCGCTGGATATTGATCAGTTAATTCTTAAAATTAATTTTGATTCGATAAATGAAGTATATGTTATAATTAGTTATATTCCAATAAGAAGTCCTTATGAATTGTATAAAGCTCATGTTGATGATTGTTGTGTTGTTTTAAAGAATTTAAAAGACAATCACCACGTCATATTATTGGGTGATTTAAATGTACCAAATATAAAGTGGATATATGACGCTGATGAGTCGAGATTAGTTCCACTGAATGTAAATTTTGGATATGAATGTGAAGTTGTTGATACTTTCGCTCAATTTGATCTTCGACAAATTAGTTATTTTCGAAATTCATTTAATAATGCGCTTGACCTAGTTTTTGTTGATGCAAAATTTAGCGTAAATATCAGCAACTCCATGATTCCTAATTCAATTTTTCACGTTTCTTTTTACTTACATTTTGAATTTTATAACTATTTTAAACCATCTGCTCTTAGTCCTAATTTACAATACAATTTTGCTAAAGCTAATTTTAGCGGTATAACCGATTATCTTAATTCTATTGATTGGTGTCTAAAGTTTAATAATGAAAATTTAATTGAATCGTATAATGTGTTTACTCAGGTTGTAAAGGTGGCAATTGATATGTACTGGTATACTCCCAAAACTAAAAATATTACTATGACTAAGCCCATTCGGTTTAATAACGGAATAATTAATCTTAATAATGGAAAAACAAAATTTATAAGCTATTTCGAAAAGAGAATAATGATCCTGAACTGTACAAACAGTATTGAATTCTACAAAAACAATTTGAAGTTTTAAACAAATTTGAAAACTAATAGCAAATATTTCTGGAGCTTCATCAATAGTAAAAAACTTTCGAATGGCATTTGTACCTGCATGCGTTATGAAAACGAAACATCTTCCGATCTGTTAACTATTTGCAACCTGTTTGCTAAACATTTTCAGTCCGTTTATACAAATGGAGTTTCAGCTACACCTATTATTAGTACAGACATTGATTCTTCAAGATATAATTTCGTCAACATTGGTAGTATGAACTTTTCAATATGCGTTGTTGAATCAGCGCTAACTAGTTCGAAACTTGATAAACGGCCAGGGATAGACGGTATACCTCCTATTATTTTAAAAATGTGTGATAGCTCGTTTGCTATACCCCTTCACTTAATTTTTAACCGTTCTCTTGACAATGGCAACTTTCTCACTGTGTTCTTTTATATTACCGGTCCATAAAACTGGTTTAAGGCAAGAGGTATCAAATTACCGCCCGATCTGCAAAATCTCTGCCATTCCAAATATCTTCGAAAAACTCGTATATGGCAAACTCTCACTTGTTCTTAATAGAGTTATTTCTCTTTGTCAGCATGGTTATGCTACTACTGGCACAGTTCTACTGGCAGGAATTTAAGAATTTTTTGAAATTCTGTTTTGTATGGCCTCGAGAATAGTTTACAATACGATGTCATATATTATTGAAAATTTCTTCCGGTATTTAAATAAGAAGGCTTCCTTTTTTTGGTAAATTCAGTATATTTATATGCAATTTCATTAAATGCGTGTAGTCACGGCTGATGAACGCAACTAACTGGTAATTAAGTGAAAGAACAGAAGAAGTAGTGAAAGAGAGAAAATAATTATAAATATATAATGAAAATGGATAAGCATATGGAATAAGAATGAAATTAAATGAAATTACTTTAACTGGAATCGGTCAATGAATTTTCAACACCCTCCGCCGGGCCAGCTTCCAAAGGATAGAGTAGCTGGATTGGCCTCCGGAATACCTTTGCATCGTCACATCTGATCTCACAAGTTCGGACACGTCCATCCCTTCCAGTGAACACCTTTTCAATTATGGCTAACTTCCAGTGAACTCGCGGTTTTGCGTTGTTATAATCAGCAAATAGGATTTCTGCATAACTTCATTCGCATTCGTTGTATGAAACAAAGGGCCCGCAAAGTCAATGCCTACATTGTCAAATGGGGGGGGAAGTAGTGTTCGTCTGGCGAACTCTAATATACCCGATTCCTTTCTTACTGAATTGTGTAATATCCGGAATCCTTGGAGATTCCAGAATTTTCAGCCTTAGCCTCGCTGTAGCAGGGCAGTGACAGAGGAAGTATTCTATATCTTCCTCCTCCTCTTCACAGTTAGCACAGATTGTTGTATCAGCTATCCCGAGTCTGAACGAATGTTTGTTGAAATTGATGTGCATTGTTAAAAGTCCCACCATCAATCTCAATTGTGTTCTGCTTGAGTTAAGAGCTCTTTTTGCTGTGTTGTTACTCGGTTTGGTTATTACAGATCTAGCCACTTTGCACGTGTCCAGATTCGTCCAGTAGTTATTGAACTCCTGTCGTATCTTTTCATTGATTATTGTTTTAATAGTTGTCAGAGGGACCCCTATTGTATTATCCGGGTTCAATTCTCTATTGTCTGCTCCTTTCCTTGCTAGTTCATCTGCCTTTTCGTTACCCGGTACAAATTCGTGCACCGGTACCCATGTGAGACGGACTCTATTGTGTCTGGCAAGTAAGTTCAATTTAGTTTTGCACTCCCTTTCGACATGGGGTTTGTAATCGCGCTAATTGCTGCTTTGCTGTCCGAGCAGATGTCGATTTGCCTACCTTCGCTGGTGTCTTCTGCGAGTATTTCGGTTGCCTTCATAATTGCATAGACTTCTGCTTGGAACACCTATACAAATGGTTCTAGGTGAATAGTAAGTTCAATCGGTGGGTTAGCACTGAAGATGCCAGCCCCTGATTCCCCTGATATGTTAGAGCCATCTGTGTATACCAATATCCCATTGGAGTTTCTTGTCGTTCTTTCATACGTCCAATATTCTCTTGCGGGGAAATTTGTTTCGAAGTTGTTGGAGAACGTATACGATTTTCCAACAACATCACTGGGGCAATTGATGAGTGGTGCCATTACTCTTATCATTTCGGTGATTTTTCGATGTCCTGTCTTTGCATCACTGATGAAATGGCCGATAGTTCTAAGCCGTGAGGATGAAATACCGGCAATCTTCTTCGCTTTGAGTTGCACTAGTAGAATATTTAGTATCGCTTCCATGGCCGAGGTTGGTGTTGAGGATTGTGCTCCTGTAATACTCAGGCAGACCATACGTTGCACTTTAGTTAACAATTCTCTTGCATACTTTTTGCTCATCACTGGCCACCATACAACTACACCGTAGAAGATGGTGGGTTTTATTACGCATTCGTATATCCAGTGGACCTGTTTCGATTTCAAGCCAAATGATTTCCCGATGGCCCTCCTACATATCCAATATGATCTCTTGGCTTTGGTGACTCTTACTTCCACGTTCTTTCTCCAGGTCAGTTTCCTGTCCAATACGAATTGGCCTTTCTGTAAAAGTCAGATTTCATTAGAAAATGCTTTATATTGTACGTACCTGACCCAATAGTTTTCAGCAGAGTCAAGTTCTTCAGCCGTCAATTGCGTGTACCTCGTTCGGATCTCCGGGTAGTAAGCAGCCCCAAATTCTTCAGCATTCTCCAACAATCGCATGCACTTCGCTTTCATCTTCTCGTAGCAGGTTTTGAAAAATCGTTGTATCCAAGCTGTCGTTCTCAGAAATCTTACCCATGAGCTGACGCCCTCGAAATTAATTACTGGATCGTGTAGTTTTGGAACATCCAAATCTACCTCGGTCAGCAAAACAGTTTGGGATGTAAAATCAGGATCCTCAGCAAAGCGATTGATATAATCTTCAACATTATTTAACCAGTCAGGTCCATGAAGCCATACGTCCGATTTTTGGAGCTTGGATCCTGAGATACCTCGCGTCATTATATCAGCAGGATTTTCTTTACCGCTGCAGTGTCCCCAATCGATCAACCTCGTCAAGCTTCGTATCTCCGTCACACGACTTTGCACGTATGGCTTCCAGTGTTTATTCACTCCATAGATCCAATTGAGTGAGATTTTGGAATCGGACCATAGAAAAAATCGTTGAACTTTGACTTTTAAAATGCGTTGCAAATAAGCGCACAGCCTTGCTGCTATTAAGTTGGCTCTGAGTTCCAATTTAGGAAGAGTTAACTCTCCATCGTTGTTTTCCTTTAACGGCGCAACCCTACTTTTAGAGCAAAGAAACCTCGTTCGTTAACACTTTTGACATATGCCACCGCGCCGTAGGCCTTTAGGCTGGCATCGGCGAAAATGTGAATGTAGATTATATACGTTTCTAGCATTGGTAGAGCTGACCTTGGAATTGCCATTTCAGAAAGTTGTAAGATGCCTCTGATTGCCGATGGAATGGTTTCGTCCCAGGTTAGCTTTCTTTTCCATATGGACTAGAAAAAATCTTCAATTTTATGCATGTTTGTGAAACAATACCTAATGGGTCATAAATTCGTGCAATCGCTTGTAGTACCGTTCGTTTGCTTCCTTTACCCACATTACGCTGAAGACTATGTAGAGATTTCAACGGCACTTGCAACTCATCACTAAATACGTTCCATATAAGACCCAGCACCTTTTGACTTGTTCCACTTTCTTTAACCTCAAATTGAGTACGTGCCTTTTCACTATCGGAATGCCACTTTCTTAACGTCATAGAAGCTGCTTTCATAATCTCATTCGACTCTCGGTATTGAAGCTCAATACTAAATCATCCATATAGAATGCGTTTTTTAAAACACTACAGGTACCAGGATAATCTTTCTCCTTTTGTTGCAAGTGGTGTTGAATTGTAGCCGAGAGAAAGAAAGGGCTGCAGTTGACTCCAAAAGTCACTCGTGTGATTCTAAAATCTTCATAGACTCGGTTGTTGATCGAAGATAAACAAAAGAAACGATGCGAATCACGATCCTCTTTGTCGAGCAAAATCTGCAGAAATGCCTTTTCAATGTCGGCCCCAAGAGCGACTGGACCCATCTGGAAATTGAGTAAAATCACTTGGGCATCTGTTAGCAAATCAGTCCCGGTAACAAGAAAGCTATTTAGAGATGAGTGCCCTTCCTTATGAAAACATGCGTCAAATACATTTCGCAAACGAGTCGTCTCACTGTCGTCTTTATAAATTGGTTGATGTGGGAGGTAAAATATTCTTTTTGAGGTCTCACCTTGAACTGGTTCTACTATCCCTTCCACAATCAACATTTGATCAGCTGCATCGTACTCCACTAACTTCCGTTGATTCCTAGAAAGACGCCTCACCAATGAATCAACACGTGCTACAGCTTGGTTTCTATCACCATGGAAACTAGAACTGGCGTCCTTCCATGGCAACGATGCTTGATAACGACTTCCTGATTGCTGGATACACTGATGCGTTAATGTTTCGGTTAAAGAAACCTTTTCTTTCTCCTCGCCAAGTATTCCTATAGATTCCAGTGCCCACATTGCCGACAAGTTTTCGGTTCACTGCTGCTCCTCCGTTGAGATAAATTTGGAAACAAACAAGGTTGCTCCAGTACTAGGATTTTCTGCGTTGATATGTTCATGACGTCCCTGCATTGTCCATCATAAGAGAGTCTCAATAGCTCTTAAATGATTAGATATTCGTCTTTGCTTCCCGGTGACAATATCCCAGTAATAATCAGCGCCAATCAGTATACTCAGACCGTATTCTGCTGTTATGTTTTCAGCGAAAATCTTATCAGCTAATCTGAAATGGGCAAAAGACACACATTTTTCATTCGGCGCATCAAGAAGATCGACACATATTTGTGGTACAACCAAGGCTTTAATCTCATCAGTTCGATGATCATACTGGCTTTGTAAGCGTATCAACACCTTTCTTAAAGTTTTTTTTGGAGAATTTGTAGTTGCACCGAAGGGAAAAACAGCCATCTTGATTTTGCTTATTTCAGTGAGTTGTAATTTTTTGGCAACACTTTCACAAATATACGTACCTCCATCGATGACAATTCGAAATAATAAATTTTCTGTCTGTCTCTCTCCCTCTGCAATACATCGGGCTGTTTTCAAAAAAAACATTTTTATATGCTCCATAAGAATTGCACATTAGTCTTGACGACACGTTGTCTTCCTTTTCTGTTTGGCTGTCACCTTTGTCTTGAATAATAGCAAGAGAAGAGCTTCTTTGATATTTCGGATCGCACAACGCAGTAATATGGCTTCCCTTACACTTGTTGCATTTAATATTCCTAGCACTTCTACATTTTTTGGAAGCACATCTGAAACAACGACCATTTTTTGCTAAGATGTCTCTTTTTTTCTCGATTGTCAAATTGAAATCATATTCGTTAGTATTATGTGATGACGAATTACAAAAAAAACTTTTACCATTCAGTGCTACTAGGCTTGCCGCAGTAGAAATGGTGTTGCTTTCCGTTCGAGTATTTCCCTGTGTGGTAGTTGCCCTGGTGCTGGCTATCCCGCTCATTTCCATTGCTTCGATTTCGGTTTTAAGAAATTCCATCAGTTTGTGCACTTGTCTCTTTGCGAATGTTGTGCTGGAGTCCGACAGAGATGTTGCATTCTCTGTTGCATTTTCCTCTTTCTCTACGCTGCAGGAATCGCCTTTTCGCTCCTTTATTCGATGGTAGCTTACCCGAAGTTCTGCTGGCAAACAGCGTAAAAGAATCGACTTAAGCATCACGTCATATTGATGAGACGGAACGTTCAAAGCCGTAAGCGATCGTCTGCATGTGATTATTGAATTGTACAGGTTTTGCAGAGTGTGAAAGTCAGAACTTGAGCATACTGGTCGAAGCGAGACAAGCTGTTGAATGTGACTGTCTATTAACCGTTCGACATCTCCGTATTTTTCTTGAAGCAATGAAGTAGCGACATCGTTGCAGGTTTCCGATGCTGTAAACCCCGCCACAACCTTTTTGGCAGCACCAAATAGATATGACTCTAAATAACTAAATTTTTCCGTGCAGGAAAAAAACATATTTTCATGGTCCGATAAACGGAACTGTTCCCAGAAGGGTATCCAGTCTTTTATATCACCATAAAATTTTTTAAGATTTAACTTTGGAAGATGGATATGACTTTGAGATGACCTTTGAGGCGAAAGTGGTTCTGCGTTAACTGTAACCGGTGCTGGATGAGACTTTTCGGACAGCCGCTTTTGCAGAGTCTTCGTATTCCGCTATTTTTGTCATCTCCTCTTCAAAATCGGATTAAATGAGATCTTTATTACTAACTTTTCGATTAACCGTCTTTAAACTGTCATTCACGGCCCGCAATTTTCGCAAAAACGTATCTAGTTCTTCTTCAATTGTGTCGTACTCTAATTCATTATACAATAATTGCGACCCCGTAGAACTAAGATAATCGTTCACTGATTTCACGATCTTTGTTAATTGGCCTCGATAGGCCGCACGTGTAGCGAGTTCCATATTGCGGTCGACGAAATTGAACGTGGCTTTACTTTAATGTTCCTAATATATCTATACTTTGTTAACCTTGAGCCTTCCCGGGTTTCGGCACCAAATATTGAATATTTCTTCCGGTATTTAAATAAGAAGGCTCCCTTTTTTGGTAAATTCAGTGTATTTATATATTATATTGCGAAGTTAACCGTTGGTAGCTAAAACTACGGAGATTCAAGTCCAGTGCAATTAATTTAACTTTTAATTTACTAAATCAAGTGTTTAAATTTTGATTTTGGTGTGAAAAACATCGGAAAGTGGTGTTCATAACATCAAAATAAAAACAAAAACTATTTATGGCCTTGTGCCATAAATGCGGGTTTGCAATTCGCGGCGAGACCGGTATAAGATGTGACGGAGTATGTAAGAAAGTATTCCACTCGACACAAAAATGTTCAGGTTTGGACAATTACAGCAGTGGAATCATTGGAACAAACTCTAAGGTAAGATTTGTCATGTCTATCTAACTCAACTAGAACAGGTGGCACGACAATATATGTATACTCTAAATAAGTGGAATATAAAAAAATAACGAGAAAAGCGATTGATTGGAAAATGCGGTTATTGGCATGCAATGTTAAATATAAAGATCTAGAAATGGTAATTGTTGCTATATATAGGTCGCCAAGTCACAGTGAAAGAAGTTTCTGTGATTTTTTCGAAGAAAACCTTGACTTTATAACTGAGTGAACAAACAATGTACTAATAACAGGAGACTTTAACATTGACTGGTGCAAAAACGATACATACAAGCGGGAGATAGAAAGAATTTTGAATGATAACTGTCTAACGCAAAAAATGCAGGAATATTCAAGAGTAACACAAACATCAAATACAATAGTCGACTACGTTATAACGAACATGGACAACATTACGGTTAGAGCAAAACCAAACGAAAAAATAACAGATCATGAGAGTATCGAAGTAATAATAAGCACGAAAACTAATACGAAGAAAGATGAAAACGACTACGAATCTTTCAAATATTGCAGGCAATTATTTACACAAGAACTTAGAAAAGCAAAGCTGTCATACAGCGAGGCGGAGAATATACACGAAAACGCGGAAAACATCAACACGGCTCTTAAAACCACAGTTTCAAAATTTATCAATAAAAAAATTATGAATATAGACAGTAGAACAAATCGGTGGTTTAATAATGAACTTAAAAGTCTAAAAAATAGGGAGATCAAAAAGTATCAAAAAGCAAGAGTGGTCAACAATAGCCGAAGCTGGGTGGAATACAAAGCTTTAAGAAACCATTATAAAGTCAAAATTAATAACGATAAAAATCAATATATAAACAATAGGATTCGCCAAGCGGTTGGGCAGAAACAAATGTGGAAAGAAATAAAAGATTTAGTCTTGAAAGAGCACAAAAACAGTATTAAAAGTGTTATCTTCAACGGGAAAGAGTACAAAAATGAACTAACAATAGCAAAGAAGTTTAACGAATATTTTATTGAAAGTGTTAAAGAAATAAGAGAATCGATAGAAGATCTAGAGTATGTGAATTACGCTATTCCTACAGCATCAAAATTCGAATTTCGTCAAATTACTATAGATGAGTTGAAAGAAGTCTGCAAGTCGCTAAAGAGCAAAATGGATTTTGATAGAATAAGTCCTAGAATAATACTGGATAACTGGAATTCGTTGGGAAAAGTTCTACTAGAGATGGTAAATAGATCGATTTCCACGGGAGAATTTCCAAACTCTTGGAAGGACTCAATGATAACACCAGTAGAGAAAGTACCGAACACCAAAAAGAATGAAGAATTCCGACCTATTAATACACTGCGTACTGCCGAGAAAATTATTGAAACAGTAGTAAAACAGCAACTCATGAAATATATGGAAGAAAACAATATTTTCTCGGAATTTCAATCGGGCTTTAGAAAAAACTACTCATGTGAGACAGCAGTAAATCACGTAATTAATGAATGGAAAGATGGGGGCAAACGAAAAACAGTAATAGCACTTTTCCTCGATTTCAAAAGAGCGTTTGAAACAATAGACCGTGAAATACTTATTAAAAAAATGTATATCTATGGCATTCAAGATAAAGAACTGAGATGGTTTAGGACATACCTGAACAACAGAGTACAGCGAACTAAAGTAAATAACAGTGTGTCTGATTTTGCCGAAGTGGAACTTGGTGTACCGCAAGGGTCGATATTAGGTGCACTGTTATTCATTATATATATAAATGATATGCCGAAAATAGTGAGAAACTGTAAAATTGTCCTATACGCGGATGACACATTGATTTACGCTGAAGGAAAAGACGCAGAAGAATGCAAATACAAATTGACATGCGACATTGAACTCATAATTAGATGGCTAAAGATGAACAAATTAAAATTGAATGAACAAAAAACAAAGTTAATGAATTTAAATTCAAATAACGAGACTTGCAATGAAATAAATGGTAAACAAATTGAAAACGTCAGTAGCATTAAATGCTTAGGAATGATTATTGATAAAGAGCTGAACTTTAATGAACATGTAGATTACATATGCAATAAAATTGGCAAAAAAATTGGATTTTTCAAACGAATAAGAAAGAAGATGGATAGCATAATAGCTGTGATAGTATACAATACCATAGTGAAACCACATTTTGAGTACTGTGGCACAATTTTATACTCTTGCTGCAAGCAGGGTCAACTGGAAAGGCTCCAAAAGCTTTAAAACAAAGCGATGAGAAGTATTTTAAAATGTAATAGATATACACCAATCAGATGCATGCTGGATGCCCTTAAATGGTTAAGTATAAAACAAAGACTTGAACTTAATACACTTTTAGCTGTTTTCAAGGTTAAATACGGAGTCGCACCAAGGTTTCTAACAAGGGGTGTCAGACGAGTCGGAGAGGTGCAGCCATACCCTTTACGTAATGCCAACAACTTCAGAGTGGGATTTCAAAATACAGCGGCAGGTCAAAACACTTTTATTTATAAGGGCTTATGTCTTTTTAACACGCTACCAAATGACATAAAAAATGAAGCCAATCCCAGAATTTTCAAAAGAAAATGCATTGAAATTGTCAAAACTAGCACGTGAATGTTATTACTAATATTATGATTTTTCGATTATTTTTTTTTTTTTTGTGTATTGTATCACTATTAGATAATACTTTAAGTAAAATTTTTTATTTTTTTATGTAATTTTTTGAAAGTACTTAAAATACTAATAAAAAATTGTGGTGAATCCACAGCTAACCCACCACCCGTCGGTCCAATAGCTTCCATTATGGATGAGGGCTCTTCGGACGGGTTGGCCGTGGTTTTTTAACCACAAATGAATGAATGAATGAAAAAAAATATTTCGGCTTTTAGCCAGTTACAATTTTATTAAATGCGTGTAGTCACGGCGGATGAAAGAACGCAACTAACTGGTAATTAAGTGAAAGAACAGAAAAAGTAGTGAAAGAGAGAAAATGATTCTAAATACATTATGAAAATGAATAAGCATATGGAATAAGAATGAAATGAAATGTAATTACTTTAACTGGAATCGGTCAGGCATGCGACAGAGTAAATCAAGACATTCTATTGTTAAAACTTTTTGGATTGGACATACACTCCAACTTCTTGAAATGGATCAAGTCCTATTTAAGGGAACGTATTCAGTATGTTCGGATTAACGACACACTTTCAACACCAGTATACGTTACTTCGGGAGTTCCTCGGCCCTTTGCTATTTCTCCTTCTTATAAATGATATTCCTGATATAATCTTGAATTCAGAATACCTTATCTATGCCGACGAATTAAAAATATTTCGACCAATTAAATCTGAGCAAGATTGTCTTCTTCTGCAAGAAGATCTTCAGAGATTAGCAGTTTGGTGTAGTAAGAATTTTTTATATTTGAATGTTTCGAAATGTAAAAGCCTTACCTACTGTCGTAACCTCTCCCCTGTTTGTTTTATATATAAGATTGGTAATATGCCCTTGCCGATTATTTCTTCTAAAAAAGATCTTGGTGTCATTTTTGAGAAAAAACTGGACTTCTTAAGTCACATGGACTTTTTAGTTCGATTTTTTATTATTATTATTATTATTATAACTTTATTGAAATATAAGTAAATTACATTACAATAATAAATTAAGCTCTACCTACCAAGGGTTTGAGCTAAGTAATTAAAAAAAAAAAATTAAATAATTAATTCTAGTTTTGATATAATATCATTTAAGAGTTTTATGTTGGTGTAGGATATGACTGTTAAAAGTTCTTGAAGGTCTTTTCCAGAAGTGGTTTTGGAGATCGAATTTATGTTTGTGCACTGTAGCATGTGTGCTACAGTAAATGCTGGTCTTTCGTCGCAGAATACGCAAAGTGGGGGAGGTTCTTTGGTGTTTAAGTGCTTGTGAGTGGTATTGGTATGTCCCATTTTTAACCTAATATATGTTTTGATCACTGAACTCGGTAAGTTGATAGGGAATATTGCCTTCGAAGCGGTCGGATTGAGCAATGAGTAGGTGTGGTGGTATTCCTGCCATGCATTTTTACGCTTGGTGTTCATAAACGATTTCAAATAATTTGTTAAGTCTTTTTTGTTGAATTGGCAGATCGAGACTAGGGGTTCTTTAAGTGCTAGTTTGGCTTCTGAATCCGCATATTCGTTTCCAACGATGCCCACATGTCCAGGTACCCATGCAATTCTTAAGTTTCTTTTTTTTGCAATAAGTTTGTCGCGGATGTCTGCGACAATACTCGAAGAGTTGTTAATGTTGTTAATAGCGTTTATTGATGAAAGGCTATCGGTGAAGATAATTGTTTTGTTATTTTTCGCAGTTTGAATAGCTTTGAGTATTGCAAACGCTTCTGCCGTGAAGATTGATGTAGTGAAATGAAGTAGACCCTTACTGATAACGGATCCTTCTTCGGTGACAGCAGCAAAAGAAGTACCATCGTTTGTTTTCGAAGCATCAGTAAACAAAAGCTGCCATCCCAGCCTTACATAATTTTCTTTTAACTCTAGTGACATTGCTTGATAGATACTGTTGTGGGTGGTATCTTTATTAAATTCTTTAAGATGAAAAATTAAAGAGGTACTTGGTAGATTCCAGGGGGGAAAGTTGATTTTGGGTTTATAGTCAACTTTGATTCAGATGTTCAGATTTGTAGCCGATTCCAGTGATTTTTGAAGAGCAGAAGGATATTTTGGTGTTCTTTTCCGCTTTAACAAGTTCTTGATGTCATCGTGAATGGGTGTTGCGAATGGTGATTTAGCTTTTGATATGATTTGCCAGGTTAGGAATTCTATTCTGTCTGTTATGTCAGGAAGTCCAGCTTCGGTAAGGATGTTCTTTATAGGTGTTGTACGAAAAGCTCCTAGACAGGTTCTTGCAGCTGAATGGTATGGTGTTGAGATGAGTTGCTTAGATGTTTTTGAGCACTTCCCGTAGACTGGAAGCCCATAATCGATTTTAGATAGTATTATGGATTTGACAACATTTACAATACTATTTACGTTACAATTACTTTTTCTTGAGGAAAGATACTTGACTATGTTAACCCTGGTAGTGAGGCTCTTTTTGATATAAGAACAATGATGCTTAAAATTATATTTGGAGTCGAAAATAATACCTAGAATTTTTGAGAAGTTTACATTTTTAATGCAAATATTGTTAAACTTGACTCCTTGAATACATTTTTGACATTTATGTTTTTTGCATATGTGTAGAAGCTCACATTTAGAAAAAGATATTTTGGAACCAAACATTTCGCCCCATTCTGATAAATCTACAATTATACTTGAGAAAATTGTTGCTAAAGGTGAAAGATCTTTAAATTTAGTAAATAGCATGAGGTCGTCCGCATAAAGAACGTGATTTATTTGTGGATATCTATGTATAATACTACTAATTTCGTTAAAAACTATTATAAATAAAGTTACTGATAATGGCGATCCTTGAGGGATGCCATTTTTTGTGTTATGAATTGAAGAGTATATGCTGTTAGTTTTAATTCGAAATTTGCGATTGGAAAGAAAATATTTAACGTAGTTAAAAATTTTTGGATCAATTTTCCATTTTATAAGTTGGTTTAAGATAACATGGGGGCCAATTCTGTCAAAGGCTTGTTCAAAATCAATAGTTAGGATGGAAACGTGTTTTTTTGTTGAGAGAGTCGTGGATATAAACGTGTCAATGTATAAAAGTGAGTCCTAAGTGCCTCTTCCCTTTTTGAAGGCAAGTTGATTGTTGTCAATGAGTTTGTTTTTTTCCAGCCAGCATGAAAAACGCTTTGAAATATTTTTTTCTAAAATTTTCGAAGTGCAGGGAAGAAGAGAGATTGGTCGGTATCCTTTTATAGAAGTGTGGCCTTTGTTAGTCTTCGGGATAGGGACGATGGCCGCCACTTTCCATGCTTAAGGGATCGTTCCGCTTTCAAGGATGGTATTATGTAGAGATAACAACCTAGTCTTTAAAGAAAATGGAGTTTTTTTAAGCATTGTGTAAGGTATTTTATCGAAACCCGGGGTTTTACCCTTTACTGAACTCAAAACGCTTTCGAGTTCTAAGAAATTTATGGGAGATTGAATCAAATTTGCCGAATCTGAAGTAATGTACTGCGGTTTGAGCTTATCAAGAGAAGTGTTCTTTTCATCAACGTAAATCTGATTAAAGTTTGAATCGTCTTGGGATTTTTCCCAACATTTAGCAAAGAAATCATTTATTTTAATTGGGCAAGTAAGATTTGTTGAATCTGTTTTGATAAGTTTTATTGTGTGTGGAACAAAATTGCCTGTAAGGCTTTTAATGTCCGCCCACATTTTTTTGGGGGTAGAATTTTGATTAATTTCTTCTGTAAATTTAATGAAACAGGATAATTTCTCTATCCTTATCGCTCTTTTAAATTGGGCATTTGCCTTACGGTAGCTAACCAAATTGGAGTCGTTTGGTGATTTTTTGAATGTTTTAAAGGCATCTTGCTTTTTTGGCGAAGGTTGGCAAGATTCTGATTCCACCAAGGGACGGTTTTATGATGGGGCTTATTTGTTGTCTGAGGGATTGACACATTTGCTGCAGAACGAATTGCTTTGAGGATGCAAGCGGCTTCCCTATTGATGTTGTAGTTAGTGGAAATAGGTCTGGCTGAAATTTGTTTAGAGACTTCAGTTTGAAACAGATCCCAGTTAGCTAGGTCAGTTAAGAATTTGGGTTGGGTCTTAGGTAGAGTTAGGTTGTTACCTAATGATAATGTCGTAAGAATGGGAAAGTGATCGCTCCCGAACAAGTCATCGGAGACCTTCCAAGTTGATTTTTGAGTAAGGTGTGGGGAGATGAGCGTGAGATCAACATGGGTAAATGTTCCATGGGTCGAAAAATGTGTGGGCCTTCCGTCATTTAATATTGCAAGACCGGAGTTGGCAATGAAGTTTTCGACTAGCCTACCACGTGTGGTAATTGTGTGAGAACCCCACGAAGGAGACCAAGAATTGAAGTCCCCTGTTAGAACTATAGGGGTAGAGATATTGTCTAATAGACTTTCGAGGTCTTTGGTGTTAAATTTTTGATCCGGTGGTATATAGATTGACAAAATTGTCAGTTTAAAAATTAACTCAATTTCCACTGCAATAGCGGATATATTGGAATCGATGGCAATAAATTTGTGAGGAATCGATTTGTGAACAAAAAGGCAAGTACCTTGTTTTGACGATGTGTTACATATTAAATTGTGAAAAAAGGATGAAAATTGTTTTGGAGGAAACGGTTGTAGGTTATGTTGAATGTGTGTCTCTTGAAGAGAAATAATACTTGGGCCTACATTTTTTATTAACAATTGGAGCGAGTCATAGTTATTAAAATAAACATTCATGTTCCATTGAAGAACGGTGAGATCGTTATAGGCGGTGGAACCTGTCTTCTCATCCATACAATTTAATGTACGGACAGAAGCCAGATGTCCACCTGGTAATTTGGTATTCCCGCGCCCCCAACGGCGATTAAAACCCCCCCATCTAGGTGCGGATTTTCATCGCCTGTAGAGGCGCGGGATGTAGGTTGGTTTATTTTGAATATGTGTCATATTCAATATCACTGTTTATAGAGAGATTTGTTTTTGTTAAAGAGGAAGATTTTGTAAGAGAGTTGGTTTGGTTAATGCTGTTAAAGCTAGAAGTGGATGTTGTTTGTGTGTTTTTAGTTAGACTAGTTTTGCCTTCATTTGAATTATTTCTCATATGTACTCTTAGGTGGTTGTTAAGAGTTTTGGCTATCTCATTATCAGTGTTTACTACTGAGTGCTTTTGAGGAATTTCTCTTTGAGTCGTTTTTGGTTTATCACCATCTGGATTGATAATGGGGACAGAATTGTCTGACTTTTGAGTTGTTTGTGAGTTAAGATTTTGAAGTCTTAATGCGGCTTGATGATTGAAAGAGTGTTGGTTTGTTGTTTTTCCCTTATTTATAGTATTATGTTCATTAGAAGAGGAGGAGGTGGAGGGATTGGACGTGGTCGTTTCATGAGGGGTTTGTTTGAGTTTATCTGAGTAGAGATTAGAAGAGAAAGTGGAACGTATTGGGTTCCGCTCTCTGTGGGTGCGCCTAGCTTCAGCTAAGGTGCATTTGATTTTGGTTTTTATTTCGAGTATTTCTTTGTTTTGAACATACTTTGGACAGGTTTTAGAGGAGGCGGGGTGAGGCCCGGAACAATTGGCGCACAGAGTGCGAGTACAGTTACTATCATTATGAGGGAGAAGATTACATGTTTCATATGATGCAGCACGTTTACACCATTTAATTGTGTGACCAAGTAGCTGACATTGCCGGCAGCGCATCGGATTTGGAACATATTCCGAAATTTTTGTTTGTACCAGCCAATTTCGATTGTGTCGGGGATTTGGAACGAGTCGAAGGTAAAAATCATTAGACCAGAAGGAGTAGGAATCTGTTTTCCTTTATCTTGTACAAATTTTGTGAATTTGTATACATTTGTTACATTTTGGCTCTTAAGTTCGGATACAATTTCTGCTTCAGGCACATTAATCAAGCAAGGAGCATATGCTATGCCCTTGGAGAGATTAAGGTTAGCGTGAAGCTTAATATCAACCGGGCAAATGTTATCCAGAGCTTTTGATTGAATGAATTTGTTAGCAATGTTTTGATCTTTAGCTAAGATTAAAATTGAACCGTCTCTTAATTGAGAAATTTTTTCATATGGGTACTGATTTAGTCGATTGTTTTTTTCAAAATGAAAACACTAATTTTGGATAGGGGTCTGGACTCATCTTTTGATGTTATGTGCACAAAACGTGGATTTCTAAAGACTGATTTTGTTGGAAGGCTTGGGAAACCATCACTAAAAATACAACTAGAGGTTTTAATTCTTTTCGGTGGAGGAGAGGGACCGGGGTCGGGGGGATCGGAGAGCGCGTGTTCGTCGAGAATACCAAATCGGTTGCCCGATTAGATTAGACTTCGGGGGCATCCCGAATGTTAAGAGAGAAAGGCTTTTTTTATTTTTTATATATATATATGAATTAATAAAGAAAGAAATAAGGGAATAAATACGTGATCGGAAGAAATGAGAGAAACGCAAAAATCACACTTTACACGGGAGCTAGTTCTTTCCGGTTGGTAGGTCAGCCGATGACTGAGTTCGATTTTGTTTTACGAAATTCTAAGGATTTTTCTGATCCTCATACACTAAAATGTCTCTTTTTTACATTCGTAAGGTCAACTCTGGAGTACTGTAGTGTAGTCTGGAACCCTTTTTACGAACTTCACGCCTAAAGAATAGAGAATATTCAAAAAAGATTTAATAGAGTAACTATTCGGAGACTCCGCTGGTATATAGATATGCCTTCATATGACACTTGATGTAAATTATTTGGAATTCAACCACTCTACACTAGAAGAAAGTACTTTTCGATTTTGTTTATCCGTGATATAATTGATAATCATATTGATTGCCCCTATTTTTTGTCTCTAATTGGGTTTTATGCTCCTGCGAGAGCACTCAGAAATGTTTTTTTGTTTCAAGTTCCTTTTCATAGAGTAAACTATGGTATTAATGAACCTATAAGTAGATGTTTAAGAGAAGCAAACACTATTTGTAACTTATTAAATTTTGATGAAAATCGTGATACATTTAAAAATAATTTATTATTAACTCTAAATTGCCTTGATGGTAGTTAATAAGTATTTATTTTTATTTTAAGTAACCCTTAGAGTACACAATAATGTAACTCAGCTCGATGAAATGAATAAATAAATAAACAAATAAATAAATAAAACCCGAGCTTCGTTTGTTTCAGCAAGGTTATTTTATTGAGTGCTTTTTTACAACTGGCAGAATGGAATCATACTACTAAAGTTTTTATCCAACCTTATCTTTACTTATTATGGGGATCCTATTGCACGAAATTCCGTTTCTCTTATCTAGATCTTCCCACAAAAATGGAGAAGAGAAATGGAATTCGCGTGAACAACAATCCTCATTGCGACTCGATATTTGATGCCGACTAAACAATGAGGAATGTGCCCAGTGTGCGAGTTGTTAAATGTGAAAGTGTAACGTAAGTGCATATATAATACTCCCCCATTAAGAACTTTGCACTCCAAAAATTACATAAAAAAAAAAAAAAAAAATTATTAAAAATTTATTTATACATTAAAAATTTAACCACAATTTGGTTCTTTTCCATTTTCGGGATCTTCATTATTTGTTTTTATTTCGTTACTTTTGGTTTTCACTTCTTTTCTTTTATTGTTTTTATTTTCTTTTTGAAAATTTTACCAAAACATAGCAACACCAAATAAAAATAAAATTATTCTTAAATTTAAAGCTAAAGAAATATGATTTGCAATAGATGTTTTGCAATTGATATATTTGACTGTACCTCTGTTCCTTATTGTATGTAGGTGTAAACTTTCAACTGTAACGTTATTTATTTGCTTTCTGAAATTGGTGTATGTAGTTAGAATTACAATACTTCTTATAAATTGTTAAATTTTGTTAATAAATGTAGAATTATTAATTTTAAATTATTAAATTTGATTTTATAAGATTGTTATCTTTTAAAGTTAAATCTTGTTCAATACAATTTCCTTATATGTATTTTGGTTGTTAACAAGTTTCTATTAATTATGTTTCCAAATGCTGTTTATATAGAATTTTCGTTATTATGTTTAAATGGACATACATTTTCATTCATTTTCAAATATGTTTCTAATACAATTATTATCATGTGGCTTAAGATATTTTTTTAACATTACATTTTCATTATAAATGTAGATATTATTGTTCTGTATAACTATGACTTGAGTGTCTAAATCTAACTGTTCGAACTTATCATTAGGAGAAGGAATTACTTTATGACAAATTTTTCTTTTGTAAAAGTGGGCACTCCAATAGATTAAGAAGTTTTATCTGAAAAATATTCCATTTCGAAGATATGGGAGCACTTCTACTGTTATTTTATATTTGCCTACTTCTTCTTCCGTCAGTATGTTGTGCCTTAACACGTTTAAATGACTACAAAATTATGTCGGATAATTTTTCTAGCAGCTTATTAATTGTAGCAACGCGTCAGTATAACTATGTAAAATAAAAACTTTCGTTAAGATTTTTTATTAAGTTGTTATTTATAATAACTTGTTTATTAAAATCGTTTCGTGTTTTGTTCCAAATTGTCCAATTGTTCATATATAGTAATAGCGTCGTCAACGTCCATTTAACATACCAGTTTTTTTTAAAACCGTTACCTAAAATATTAACGAGTGCACTTTTCTGCCTCACCTGGGGTCGAATTACCGCATCAGTTATCGAGCAACACGTGACTGATAAATGTTGATTTGACATGACTGCTTAAGAGATCGAGTATCGAGTATCGAAATTTGGCATTCTCTCATCAGTGATCGTGTATTTATTCATTCGATATGGTTTCTGCTGGCGAGCTGAGGTGCATTTGGGAGTAAATATGTAAATATCTTTGTTTATTTTTATTTTTGCGTTTGGTTAAATTTATTGTTTGAAATTTATTTCACTTTCAGTGTAAATAAAATTAACCCTCTGCAAAAGGAGATTTTGGTAAATATTATGAGCTGGGACAGCGGTTAAGGTGCTAGAATTTATCTTCTCCATTATAAATAAAAATGCACTCTTATTTGCCCTGACTGTTTTGATAGAACTGCAATCAAAAGTGTTGTGAAAGATATTTTCAGAAAATTATAGTTTTGTATACGTAAGTAGAGTCTTATAAAGGAAAGGGATCGCTTTCATCTCTTAAACGTCCTCGTTCAATACACTCATAGCCATCATCCTCTGAATCAGAAGATGAAAAACAAAGTAAATTTAAAATTTTTAATTGAAGACGATAAATACAAAACTTTTCCTCACACAAAAATAAATAGTTTTGACATTTGTCAGCCATCTCAATTCAATGTAGTAGAATTGTACTAGTACAATCTTCAAAGTGCACTCGATACGTGACCATTCTTATGTGATCATCCCAATGTCACTGTTACTCGATCACTCGATAGCGTATGGATTTCATTCACTCGCTAACTGATGTCGTAATTCGACCCCTGAATTGGTGGTATTATGGATGCAAGATTTTGCTTTGCTGTTATTATTTCTCTTTGAAGCAAATTGTAGTCTTCCTCGGTTAGTTTTTGCATGAAAATTTTGATATTTTTTTCCACTATGTTAATCGCTTTCACGAGGTGCAGAATCTTAGGAAAATTGTCTACAACGCTAAGCCCTTCCAATTTTAAAACAGTGTAGTCAAAATCGTTATTTATGGGTAGTACCTCTATGGTTTATGTTATGATAGGAGTAAATTGTATCATGAGATACAAGAAGAACGCATGTAATAGAATATAATGGACATAACAAAATTTTAAGAAATTATGAATTTTGATATTTGTATCTACGCTTAACTCGTTTTTTATGGTTATGGCTGGCCCGGATGCATGGTCGCTGGTGGTGTTGGTAGACGAAAGCTAGCTAGAGTCTCTGGTTGATTCGCTACAACTAATGTCTGAGTTGGTGAAGTTGCGGTATCGGCTCTTTCGAAGAACGCCGGTTTTAGTCGTTCGGTGGAAATAGTCGCTTCTTTCCCATTGATTTCGAACCTGTAAACGTTGTTGGAGATAGTTTCCAGAACTGGGAAAGGGTCGCCGCAGGGACGCTCGTACGGTTTCTGACTGCGTCTACTCTAATGAAGACTTGGCTGCATGTCTCCAAGGTTTTGTGCGTGAACAGTTTTCTCTTATCGTGGTGTGTGGTCAGTACTTGTCGAAGTAGTCACCTTCGATTTCAAAGTTTAGCCACGAAGAACTGCTAATCGTATGATGGAGACTCGTCGACTTACAATTCTCCTGGGAGCCGGAGTGTAGTGCCGTGTAGCATTTCCGCGGATTTTATGTCCTCCTTCCAGCTTAAGCGAAGTTCCAGTAAAATTATTGGTAGTGCGCCGACCCTATCCGAGGAGTTGTGACACACAACGGCGGACTGAAATGTGCGGTGCCACCGATATACTAGCCCGTTTGATGCAGGATGATAGGCAGTTCTTCAAATTCTGTTGTTTGCTATGAGTTTAGCTAGAGCATCGAACAATTGGGATTCGAAATGTGGAAAAGGTGGCAAAGAAAGCGTTGACGAGACAGCAGCCTCCGGCCAACGGGAGAATCGGTCGATCATGGTGAGTAGGTATTGGAACCCACCACCTGGTTCTTCCAGGTTCTGGACCTTCAAACGTCAAACTTTTCGGAGATTATTTTTGTCTTATTTTTTTTTTCCCGCTTGCCAATGCCAGTTACTGACAAACCCACACTATGTCTAAACTGAAATCTAAAACAAAAAACCAACCTTCAACGCTCTCGGAGCTGAACTGAACGGGGGGAAAATTGTGTTATTCTACATGAACCGATATTCATTGCAGTGGTATTTCTGTGCATTTTACCCCTCGAAATTGACAACTTATGCGAGTATTGGTTTTCCCCCTATGTTCAACCACTTTATCGCTGGATGAACATTTTACTCCGTTTCTTACTTTTCATTTCATCTCCCTCTTCTATAAAGTCAGTTTTACCCCTGGGGGAATAATCAAGTGTGCGCTGGCCCATACTGCACGATATTGGAATTGAGTCCGACAGCAAGTGTTACTGTAACCAGAGCTTAAATAAAACAGTTCGCTTGATCTTGCATACTGCCTCCTGCTTGAAGAAGAAATTACAACTGTTTTTGTGTATACTAAATTTGGCTCTGCCTACGTAAAAAAAACTGCAGCTGGTAAAAGCTCTCTTATTGAAATCTTCCAAAGTTTGTTCGCTATCGCCGAGACGCAACATACTAACAACACCGCCTGTAGAAGTGAATATTCGACAGAAGATATCACCGTAAATAATTAGTAACGCATTTTTATTGAAATTTATCTATTTATTTAAGTTTTCTTATTTTAAGTTATTATTATATTAATAAATGCCACGGCCTCTTCTCAGTTATCACTTATTCGTTATTAAAGAGGAGTGTTCATTCTGTGGATAATCTCGCCTGATGTTCCAACAGTAGTCAGCCATCATATGTACATCCCATCTACCTTGGTACCGCGCCTCCATGATCTTTAGATCGTAGTGGAATCGCTCACCCTGCTCATTACTGATTGCACCTAGATTTTGCGGGAAGACAGCAAGTCATGTTGGAACCAAGCATTTTGAAGTTCTCTAAAAGTTGCTGGACAATTTCTGTGTAATTCTCTGCTCGCGTATTCCCAAGAAAGTTTTTGACAAAGTTTTTGAATGCCAACCAAGCATTCTTTTGGAGTTTTGACATTGTCCCAATAAAATGTTCGTTTTTAATGAGCTGCCGAATCTGTGGACCTTCAAATATACCGGCCTTTATCTTTTCAAAAGACAGGCGAGGAAATGCTGAAATGAGGTACCTGAAACAGTCTTCTTCAGTTGGCAAACCTTTAAAAAACTGCTTCATGAGGCCCAGTTTTATATGCAGAGGTGGAAATATAATACTCTTTCTGTCAACAAGCGGCTGATGTGTAGTTGGATCACCAGGTTTGAGTTCAGATCTTGGAGGGCATTTCGACTGTAGCCAATGCTTCTCACGAGCTCTGCTGTCCCACATACATAAAAAACAGGGATACTTGGTATATCCGCGTTGCTGGCCAAGAAGGAAGCATACCATTTTAAGGTCAACACATATGATCCATTTGTGCATGTGGTATTGCAATAAATCAATGACTCTCTTTATGTCTTCATATTCTTCACGCAAACAAACTGAGTGGCCTATTGGGACTGCACCAAATAAGTTTCCATTGTGAAGGAGGACACACTTCAAGCTCCGCTTTGAGCTATCAATAAACAGTCGCAATTCAGTTGCGTTATAGGCTAGAATTCCCAACTCCTCCATTAAACCATTTATGTTATGGCAATACACAAATTCACCGTCACTTCGAAAGTATTGCAGAAATGCAATTTCTCCTGATCAAAAGTAGGATACCTTAGCTCCTTTTTCAAGCAAGTTTTTCTCGTGAAGTCTTGATGCTAAGAGCTCTGAAGCCTTTTTAGAAAGTCCCGAATCCCGGGGCAAATCATTTAACTCTTTCTGATCAAATTCCTTAGGAATCTTCCATTTCAAAATCTTCATCGTTGGTGTCACTTCGATCTCCACCATACTCGTATTCTTGTAATAAAGTAGGTAGTTCTTCGAAAACTGGCACTGGGATTTCAGCTGAATGAGGTACTGGGCGTATGGCTGATGATAAACTAGGATACTCTATTTTACATTTGTTTTTCTTGTTATATCCGAACGTTTTCACTATACAAAAGTAACAGTCGCTTGAATGACTTTGGGCTCTCGCCAAATCATAGGTATACCAAATTGCAATTTATTTCTTATTCCCTTCGTCCACATCAGTAAACTCTCAACACACTATTTGCACACTTTGTGAGGTGCCCAACGTTTATCTTGATCACCAATTTTTGTTCTAAAATATGCAAAATACACTTCCCTAACAAATGCGCTGATGGTAGTTCTTTGACTGGGAATGGTAAAACTGCCACATATGTATATAACAAAATGAATCAGGGCTATTTATGCACTTGCGACGTGAAATAGTAGAGGCAGACATGATCTAAAGGAAATAGGACTCCCTGTATGCCAACGAGAACTCGGACTCCACTTCACTAATTCACTATAATAGATATTATAAATAATGGATCGAAACACAACGTCTCTGTAGCGAAAAAACTTGACGTAATAGAAAAAAACGTTTGGTAATCAGCGTACCTATTTAACTGTAAAACAGCTGAACAATTTAACTCAACAGAATTTTTTTTTTTAATTGTTCCTCAGTGTAATAATTTTGTATTGAATGTGAACCGTGGTGTGAATTAAAATTGTACTCGCGTAATGTTGAATGTATTATATTGTAGAAACATGGGGATGAACTTAAGGCTGAACTATAATAAACATTTCGAATACGAATATTTGTATTGTGTGACCATAATTGCTTTTTGCTTCGATTCGTTAAGTTTTCGTTCACTTTTGTTCACTTACGAAAGAGCGAATGCGTACGAGTGTACGTATGAACATTTGACAAGCTGTCCCCCATCTAACTACTAACAGAGCACGACGATGCTTGATTTCGGTGGTTGGATGAGAACTTTTGCTTCCGAACACCTACGCCTATTATGGGCTACTTGAACAATTTACAGTAGTGAAGAAAACTTAACATAGAATTATGACATTAGCTTCCGATTGCTTCCGACTGTTAGAGTTCAGCTTTTAAAGTGTGCCATATCAATGCGCGAAGTTTTAACTCTCGTAAGCTTGATTATTTAAGATATTTACTTTGCAATTCGTCTATTTATGTTGTTTGTATTGATGTGATATGGTTTCACTCGGATGACTCAGATGATTTGTACAAAATTAATAACTATAATTTGTTTCGTAATGACAGAGTAATAAGTACCACGGGTGGAGGCTTGGCAATATACTGCAAATAGTCATTAAATTGCAGAATGATCCTTAAATCGTACAATGAATCAGTGGAATAATTGATATTAGAGATATATGATGGCTACCAAAAGTGTTTGATGTTATGCTGTTATATTCTTTACCGAAGATTTTCTCCAGAGCCATTTCTTTTCGGTGTTATCAGAATTATCACGAATATATGACAATGTAATCGTGTGCAGTGATTTCAACGCTAATTTACTAAAAATTATCGTGCACATTGTATCTGATCCTTCATCGGTTCTCCTTTATGATCAGCTGTGTACCTATATGTATCTCTTGGAGGTGTCTTTGAACATGATTTTCTGTTTTGCACGTATAATATTAGTTTTTCAAATAATATTGCCCGACGTCATTTAATTTTAAGGACTTTGTGCTATTGATTTAGATTCGCTACATCCTGCAGCATCCTCGATTTTTTGGGAGCGCTGTAGGCTGAAGTCTGATCCCAACGACAAACTGAAATGTTTTCAATTATTTTTGGCGCATTTGTATTGTTCAGAATAATGTATGTCCTTGGTTTACTTCGGCAGTATTTAGTGCGCTTAAAAGCAAGAACAATTTATATAGTAAATGAAGCTTAATTGGGCCGCATATAAAGTGGCACGCAATAAGGCGACATGCATTGTTCGTCAGTCTAAGCAAAATAATATTGCCCGACAGCAAAATAATATATAGACGTCCTGCAGCATCCTCAATTTTTTGGGAGCGCTGTACGCTGAAGTCTGATCCCAACGACAAACTGAAATGTTTTCAATTATTTTTGGCGCATTTGTATTGTTCAAAATATTGTATGTCCTTGGTTTACTTCGGCAGTATTTAGTGCGCTTAAAAGCAGGAACAATTTATATAGTAAATGAAGCTTAATTGGGCTGCATATAAAGTGGCACGCAATAAGGCGACATGCATTGTTCGTTAGTCTAAGCGGTATTACTAGTCCTCTAAGATAAGCACCTTCCCAGCTCCACAAATGCTGTGGAATAATCTGCGCGATATTGGTATCGGCAATAAATGTAGACGAAATTGTTTCGTAGATCCTGTTGAATCACAAATTATTTTCTGGCTAATAATGCAGTGTCCAGCGGCCTGGAGTTTGATTTGAGCTCTGATATTCATGCTCAACATCAAGCTGAATTTGAAACGGTTTCGGAGGATGAAGTTCTTAGTGTTTATTTATTTATTTATTTCTTTATTTGAGCTTAATACAAGCAAAAACTTAAAGTTAAATTTAAAACTAAAAATAATTAAACTAGAACTGGACTTATCAGGAAGAATTAATGAAATAAAGAGCGTTTCTCAGGGAGGCTCTGCTATTGTGAAAGTTAAAAACGGTTTGCATCTGATTAGCTCTGCGGAGCATTCTAGACATTGGTTCATGGTATCCATAATTGGTGCGATGAGAAATAAGATGGAAAAGGGGTGAGGACCTGAGGTTATGTGAATTGGTGTTGAAAGAAATCATATGCATCAGCGCGGGGGAATCAATGTTACCGGCTAATAACTGCTGGATAAACAAGATGTCAGCATCTTCGCCACGTTTATCGAGAGGCTGTAAATTGATTAGTTTCAAACGGTCAGCGTATGGGGGCAAATTGTAACTATCAGTCCAAGCAAGCCCACATAAGGCAAAGCGGATGAACCTACGCTTTACAGCTTCGATTCTCAAAATATGGATTTCGTAGTACGGTGACCATACCTGGCAAGCATATTCAAGGAGGGGTCTGACGAATGTGATATATAAGGATTTTGTAACGTAAGAGTTTGAGAATTCCTTAGACCATCGTTTAATGAATACGAGCGCAGGGTTTGCTCTGTTGATAATGTTATCAATATGAGAACGGAAGTTGAGTTGCCTATCACAGATAACACCCAAATCGCGTAGCGAAGTGACAGAGGGTATAGGCTCTCCGCTAATGGAATAGACTCTGGGGGATGGTCGGAAGTAATTATGATCAGGTTGAATGACGTGATCCGTAAACGATTGGCTGAACAAATTAGCGAATAGGTTTGCGATTGTTTTAGAGTCTGCTCAGGATTTATTAGGATAGTTATCCGATTTTCGTTTGGCATTAATGAAGTGGTAGAAACGTTTGGGGTCATTCATTAGTGTGGATTGCATTTTGTCAAGATATTCGATGGAAAGATATTGACAGAGTTCAGAGAATTGGGAGTTGATGTATTGGTAATGAGAAAAATCGGAGTCAGATCTTGATTTGAGGAATCCTTGCCATATTTAGTTCCTTTTATTACGAAGTGAGCGTAGCTCTTTATTATACCATGGCGGAGCTGACGGAAAGTTCTTCTGAGGCACAAAAGGGACTGATTGAATGAGGCAGGTGAAAATTTGGTCGTAAAAATACGCTAGAGCATTGTCGATGCTGTCAACCTGGATAGGACTAAAGTTAAACTTACTGGGAAGATTATTAAGTTTAGCGAAATCTGCCTTACGAAAATTAAAGCTATATGATTTCTCACAGTGAGGAATTGTACTTAAGTTGTCGTATTTGGAAAAGGCCAGAATCAGAGAGACAGTCAGTGAAAAGGACTTGCTTTTCAGAGGTAGGGTTTGCAGCAACAAAGTGGGACTCGTCTTCAGACTGCGCCCATTGTATATTTTTTTTGTTTTGTTTTTATTTAAACGATTTCTTTGTTACATGACACTACAACTAGTCAATAAGACTAACAAGCAGCTTGCGTAGGAATAAAATTAAAAAGTAAATAAATAATTATACTAGTTGATGCCCATCGGAGTCACTAGTTTGTCTATTGCACTACTTGGTGGTGCGGCTTGGTCGTGAGTCGTTTTCGGATCACGTCTAACTTGCTCACTTTGGTTTAGGAGTTTAGATGCCTCTTCATTTGTGTGCTGCCTCAGTCTGTTCGCGTGAGCTGTTACATACCTCTGAATCTCGCTAGAGATTCTCCGTCCTCAGGTCACGATGAAGTTCTCCGTTACGAATGTACCATGGTGCATTAACAATGCGCCGCAGTACTTTGTTTTGAAGCCTTTGAATGGTTTTGATGGTACTTTCCTTAGCACACCCCCATAATTGGACGTCATAGGTCCATACTGGTTTTATAATTTGTTTGTAGAGCAAGAGTTTATTGAGAATAGATAAGACTGACCGTCTTCCAATGAGCCAGTCCATTTTGTTTAGTTTTAGGTTGATTTCGTGTCTTTTTTTCTTGACGTGCTCTTTCCAACGAAGTTTTGCATCTAGGGTTATTCCTAGATATTTGGCGGTGTTGGCATAAGGAATTTGGGTGTTGTTGATGAATATCGGAATTTCCCTTATTCTTTTGTTTGTAAAATCAACATGCTCGGACTTTGCGTCGTTTATTTTTATGTGCCATTTTTTAGTCCATAATTCAATGGCGTTCATCGCTGTTTGTAGCTTTCTCGCTGCTTCTTCTGCTGTTTTGCCGACTGCCAAAACCGCAGTATCGTCAGCGAATGTAGCTATTGTGGTGTTTGGTGGAGTAGGTAAATCATTGGTGAACAAAAGGTAGAGTGTTGGACCCAGGATGCTGCCCTGAGGAAATCCAGCTTTTATTTCCCTTAGCTTAGAGTACGCATCTTTTTGTTTAATTCTGAAGAAACGAGGTGTCTAAAGCCAAACTGGTGACTTGGTACTAGTTTCTTGCGCTCAATAATTGGTTTTAGGCGTTTGAGAAGCAAGCTCTCATACAATTTTGACATGACTGGGAGTAGGGATATGGGCCTATAGGATGCTGCCTCATACGGTGATGTACCAGGTTTAGGTACCATGATCACTTCAGAAACTTTCCAGTTACAAGGAACGTGATAAAGTCTGATTGCAGCTTGAATTAAGTTGGTAAGCTTCACCATACCTTTGTGTGGAAGTTGTTTTAGAATTTCACCTGTAATAAGGTGTCTTAATTTCTTTTTTAACTTCAGACACAGAGACTGGTGGAATATCTTCGATTTCTTGGCTGCGCGTATAGTACGCAATATTATATTGACTTGCATGTGGTCACTGGGGGCCCATTGTATATGGGGAAGATTAAAGTTTCTCAGAATCATGACGTCGTCGCAGGGGTCTTCAATGTCGCATAGGGAATCAATCGCATCTACGGCATGCTGATAACAGTCGATTGGTTGAGAAGGGCGAATGTAGCAACATAGTATGTAGAGGTTACACCTTGGAAAGGTGATTTTGACGCAAATATATTCAAAGTCAGCTGCAGGTGTGGAGTCGATTCTTTTGAAGGTGAGTTTGGCACAGATAGTGTAATTAGGTAATTCCATTGGTAAATTAATTAAAGTTAAATTAGAAAAAAACTGAAGGCGTACAGAGGGAGTCGGCGGAGTGTGCAGCTAAAGGGGGTGCAAACAGGCAATCACAATACACAAAGGTATGTAGGGCGAATTCAAATCCCTATTCATTGAGAGTTGCTAGGCAGCGCAGGTCTCAGCAGAAATCTTGCCGAATTGCCGTTTCCCTGCCAGGGCCGTTGCAAGGAACATACCGGTGCAACCGGACAAGACCGGTACAGGTGGTAATAGCGGTGCCCGTGGTTCGCAAGAAAGAACGGTGACTAAGGGGTGTTCCCCCACAAAAATTCAACGCTACCTATGAGGTGTTCCGCGGGACTCAACAGTGTTCAGTGAAATTTCTTTAAGTGGAAAAATTTGTTCTGAAGTGCCACAACTTTTTCCCCTTTTGAGTTTAATTTTAAAGGTTCACAGTGAACTTTTGAAGCTCTTCTTAGATTTTTTTAAAATTTCCTTTGATTTTTTTTAAGATTCGATTTTTTTTTATCCTTTGAATTAGTGAACTAATGTTAATTGAATTAAGCTTAGTATAATTTTTATTCTGTGAATTCTGCTAAGAAGTGCGCCGCGGACATATATATATAAAAAAAAGTACGTATATAATTACGTAAGGTAGAATAAGATAGATTAAGTTAGAATAAGATATTTTAAGATTTGTTTGAAGGTAGTTTATAAGTTTTATACATAAGAACATTAAAAAAAAGTTCATATACTAAGTTTTTTCCATTGATTAAACATTTTTCTTAGTTGTAATAATTAATTGAATAATAAAATAAATAAATAAATAAAGAATCTTAAGTTAGTTACGTCGAAAGACATAGTTTTAAGTACTAGGTTTAACTTAGAGCGCCCGCATAGGGCCAGTAAGTTAGAATAAGAATAGTTATGTTAGTTAAGCTAGTTTTAAGCGTTTTTTTTGTCTAGAATGTAAGTTATAATGAATTAATTAATAATAAAAAATGCATTAAAAATTAATGAATGAAATGCGCCGCGGACAACTCCGATATAGAAAAAAAAGGAATTGAGGAGATGCAACTTTCTTTCTTGTGCTGCCGGCAGGAAAACAGTGGACCCGATAAAATCGCGAGTACATTCAACAATTTTTTTTTGAAAAGAAAATTTCTTATTGGAAATCTTTCTTCGCAGAATAGGTAGTAGTTTCATTATTTTAGTAGTAGGTTTAAGTTCAAAATATTTATAGAAAATGGAGTAGGGCAATGAGCCCACAAACAAAATTGTTCAGTGGTTATTAATTTGACATGAAGGGCGGATAGCTTTTTTTCTTTTGGAGTGTCAGGCCGTCCTTCTGTAGATGGACGCTGACAGGACAGGATGATTACAAACAATGACGTTTTAACGCGACCACTAACGGACTTCCGCTACGACTGACTTGGGTCATGACTAGGGAACACTTTTAGGGACTATCTCTCGGAATCATTGGCCAGAGAGATAGCAATTGGATGTGTCACAAGACATGCAGGGTGGGCAGGCCAGCTTTTGCCACTTCCACCAGGCATACCTCGGGTACCGGATGAACCCGTTTGGTGAGGAGAGGAAAGGGGTCGGACGATTTGCGCGGTAGAGGGTATCGATAGGTTAGGTTATGGTAGTTAGGTTTAGAATAGGATTTAGCTTAAGTCGTTAGGTTAGTTTAGGTTTAGTTTAGGATAGGTAGGGTAAGTTTCACGGAGTCCTTCCAAATCTGTCTCCTGGCCATGGGCACAAGTCCTTGGATTTTTCCTTTTTTTCTTTTCTATCTTTTTGAAGTCCGTCCGAAGTCAAAGTAGAGTAACTTCCTTCTTCTCTTTTGTACTTCCTACTTTTTAGTTCATTTTTATTTAATTCTTTTTTTAAACTTACATACTAGACAAAAATGATTAAATCTAAATTAAAACTAACATTTATCTTAATCTAGCGTACTGGCTCTTAACGAGCACTCTAAACTTAACTATATCCTTATAACTATTGCCTTTCTGCCTTAAATCTATCATTTTTTGTGTTTGCTCTGTTTTTTAATTTCCAAGAAACTTGCTAAAAGCTTGGACTCTTTATTGGTTGGTTTTTCTTAAAACTACCTTAAACTACTTAAAACTACCTAAGCTACTTAACCTAAATTAAATCTAATCAGGGTGATGAGCAATCTCTCGATGGGTCACCATCCCGATTGCGTCAATGGGCGCCTGGCAGTCGCCAACATGGTGCACACGCGCCGCCGGGACTCGAGCGAGGCCATAAGCGTCGGTCAAGTCTCGGTATCACTCATTCATGTTGGCGAGCCCGGCCCCTCCCAAAGACCCCCTAAAATACGCTTAATTAACTTACGAAACTAGCTTAAAACTAAGGAGGATGTTACCTAGGTAACGCACCGACCCGGGAGAGCGTGTCTGCCCTCACCTCTTCCTCAAGCCACCAAATTTCGGTGAACTGCTTTAAGGTATCGACAGTGTCCCTATCCGCAATTGCGGTATTAAAACGGAGAAGCTCCTGAGCATTGGCGGCGTACCCGTCGTGGATGAGCCGCTTATCCCTCGCGCCGCGGTGGCTGTGGTACAATACCGGCACACCATCTTTACTTTGGCCTAACCCTTTCATGTCTGCATGAAGAAATGCCTCAGGCGGCATAAAGCCAGACCGGAGCGTACTCTCGTGGTACATCACCTTAATTAGAAAATTGTCAATCCTATTCAATCGAGCCCCATCGTATAGGGTCTTGTTGGGATAATATTTTATGTACTCAGACTCGGGAGTTCTAAACAACCCTAGGCAGGTCCTGAGACACTGTCTCTCAAACACCCGAACCTTTTCCATATAGGAAGGCGCTATACTGAACCAAATGGGACAGCCATAAGCGATGATCGGCTTTATTAGCATATGACCTTTACTCTGGAGACAAGTTGACTGCTGCGAAACAGTCTCCTTGTTAGAGCATAGGCTCTCTTGGCCCCAGAAAGACAAGCATCTATATGTTTGTCAAAATATAGATACTGGTCGAGCCAGATGCCAAGATATCTGACCACGCTCGCACCGCCAATGGTTGTCCATTTTGTCCAATAATGGCTAATTTTCGCCAGTTTTTTCTGGTATCCCTAGAGGTCCTAGCCAATGGAGTTCTGAACAGGATTGTTTCCGATTTTTGGAAATTGATTTTCAATTTCCAATCATCGCAATACCTCTTAATTTGATCGAAGTCACGCTGCAACAGGATGTTGATGACCTCGACTTTTGGACCTGATCTGTACGCCACTAAATCGTCTGCGTACGCTATAGCATGTCTGAGGGAACCCACCAGATCACTCGTGTAAATATTAAACAAGATCGGAGAATTCACCGCTCCCTGTTGTAAACCGTTTTTAATTTCAAAGACTTAGCTGGAATGACTTCCAGCTAAGTCTTTGCCAGCTTTGACAACGAACTTCTTTCCCATAAGCATGTCATAAATCATATATAGCAATGGTTTTTGCATGCCCAACCTAGTCAGCTTTTGTCTTTTGATTACAATGGCACGAGATTTTGTATGTTGAGCAGGTGGTGTAAACTATGATGGACAAGAACCACCCCCTCCTTAATCGCATCGAAGACGTCTCCGTGCCCAACCCTAGCTCACAACAATGGCGCCCAACTGTATTTTTACCAAAACCGGCTATTAGAGGCACGATTGCGACTCCAAGGGGAGGATTTTCTATTTCCGAAAGTCGTTGCCTTGGACTCATTTCAATCAGCCTCATTCGCGATTAATTTTTTTAATTTTTAAATATTTTTTTTTTAATTTTCTGTCTTCTAGATTCAAGGGCTGCAAATACTCCTTGCTTAGTCACAGACTGAAGACAGCTATCCAATCCTCAGGTTTTTAGCTAGTGGATCCTGTGAGGTGGTTGGAGGTCTGTGAATAAGCAAAGAGCGGGACACGGTAGTAAGACCGAATGCGTGCTGCTGCGAACCCTTGTCCATGTTGGAGTTGATCCGCGAAATCCTGGTCAGCCTTCTATTGGGTATTACCTCATAGCAAGTAGTAGTAATGAAGGAAATGATCGACTTTAACACCTCGTCAAGTTACGAAACCCAACGAAAACTGGCATTACTGTAACGAGTACAGACTGACTTACATCTACAGAATGGTTGCTGGGAAATCTGACCAAAAATCCACACACCAAAGCACATATATATTACACCACTTTACACACCTGGGAGTTTTTTTTGGTTTTCGAATTTTTTTTATTATGCTGGGGTTTTTTCTTTTACCTTTTTCTATTATACTATAATATATTCATCTTTTATTGCTATCGATTTTGTTCCTTTTACTACTATTTTTTTTTATATTTTTTTACTATTCTTATTCTATATTTCTTTTTTACCTTTTCTTTAAAAAAATGGCTTGGAGCCATTTCTATGGCTCCAAGCAATTCAACGTCAATAGTGGCACTAAACAAAAGGCATGATCTTCGACTACCGAAAATCAATCTACCCAGATTTTCCGGCACTTATGAAAACTGGAGGTCATTTCATGACATTTTTCGCACCTTAGTCCATAGCGACTCTACATTGACTGAGATTGAAAAACTCCACTATCTGGACGTATCCACTGAGTGCCCAACATGTGTTGACAAACCTTGGGGTGCAAATCCATAACTGGGGTGTAATAGTAATATACATCATGCTGCAGAAACTTCCAGTCTTAACTCAGCTGTTGTGGGAAGAGAAGCTAGGGTCAAAAGTGGAGCTTCCTACCTTTACTGAGTTTACAGAATTTCTGGAAGCTAGGTATAGAACGTTGGAAGCCGTAGATCAGCAAAGGCAAAAACCGAACTTCAAACTGCAGGTGCAGTGCAGGCAGGCGACAAAGAATACGTTTACCACAAGACCAAAGCAAAAACAATACAAACGCACACAGAAACTTAATACCATCTGAGTTTCAAACCACTTCACTAAATCTTTCTTTCTCGCTCTCTTCCCTTTCACAACGCCCGTGTCCTTTAATAGTATAAGAGTATAAAAAGTTGCCGTGTTTGTAACAGGGGGCAGCATTCTCTTCGAAGTTGCAACAGGTTTTTGACGATGGAGGGCAGTGAGCGTCTCAGTGCAGTAAGAAATCTCGGCATATGTGAGAACTGTTTGGCATACAGCCATCATACACAACAATGCCCAAGCCGTGTATGTTGCTACTTCTGCCATCAGGGGCATCACTCGTTACTGTACAACAACTACAGTCTGTCTCAAAATTCGCACCCTACACACATGTCTTCACACACAACACCCCACAATACAATACAGTCCAATCATACACCACACACCAGAACTTTACATCACCCATACACACACTCTCAGCTACCCCACACATACACACAGGCCCATCAGGCTTCCGCACAACCGAACACACACACATAGGCTTTCCAGAATACGGTAGTGAACCCTAATGCGCCAGCATTTCACCCTACGACTGAACATCGACTTTTCAAAAGTTCATCCCTCAACAACTTCCATACACAACACAACACTTGCACACAGGTTCTCTTGGCAACAGCGATGGTAAAGGTAAGAGCTGCTTCGGGAGAGACATACATTTATTGAAGTATCTGGGTTAGGGAAGGTCAGCAGCGGAGCATGCCACAATTACGTGGATTTATCTTTCGGCTCACTGCATACAGCTTACGAAGGGCACACCGCAGCCTTCGTCTTCAAATCCCTGACTGGGCTTCTTCCGGCAAAAAGGATAAACTTCAATAAATGGGCGCACATAAATGGACTGACGTTGGCCGATTCCAGTTACCACATTCCTGCCGCCGTAGACATGCTGTTGGGAAGTGATGTCTACGCTGAAATTCTTCTACCAGGCATCATAACGTCAAAAGTTCTGGATCTGTGGCATCAAAAATGCTGTCAAGAAGCACATCCACGGGTGTAACATCTGCTTCAGATACAAACCAAAACCGGCGGGGTAGTTGGTGGGGAACCTACCCGTTCCTAGGGTAAGAATTTCAAGACTGTCAGATTACGCGGGCCCAATCGATATTAAAGCGTGGAAAGGACGGAATGCTAAAACACTCAAGGCTGTACACATTGTAGCTGTAAGTGATATAACGATTCAGGCTTTTCTCGCGGCGTTCCGACGATTCACGGCAAGAAGAGGTTTGTGTGTCGCTATATACAGCGACTGTGGCGTCAATTTCATCGGTGCGAACACCGATCTACGAAAGCTCTTAAAACGGCCCTATTCAACTGGAAATCCTAAGCAGAAACTCTTTCCAACGAAGGGACCAAGTGGAACTTTAATCCACCCGCTTCTCCTCACTTTGGTGGATTGTGGGAAGGCGGTGTGAAGTCAATAAAATTCCACTGAAAAGAGACACTCAGTTATGAGGAACTCAGCATGTTTCTGACACAAATAGAAACATGTCTAAACTGGAGGCTTCCGGGTCCAGTATCAGAGGACATCGAAGATATTCAAGCTCTAACACCAGGCCACTTCCTTATCGGAGCTCGATTCGTAACACCACAATAACCGAAATACGAACTATAGAAAATCACCCACATCGATAGGTGGAAAAGAGTTCAGGGACTTCTGCAAACGTTCTGGAGAAAATGAAGCAACGATTTCCTCGCGCGGTTACAGCAGCGACCGAAATGGATGAAAAGGGAGACGCAAAACCTCAGGAGAGAAGACTTTGTACTACTTAAGGATGAGAGATTTCCACCCGCCAAATGGAGTTTAGCACGAATAAAAAACTCCGATTACAAAAATCTATCCATTACCTATCAACGAAACAGTCTCACAAGACTCATTAAAAAAAGAAAAAAAAAAAAAAACATTCAAGGTCATCACATCACAGAAACAAAAGGCTAAAACATCACATATTACACTCTATACCATCCCTCATGAAAGTAAAATAAAATCTGAATTAAACCAATGAAATCTACAAAATCAACAAAACAAACAACACTCGCATTAAACAAGACTCACGCATTCAAAATATATCACACTACACAACATACAGAATATTCTAACAATCGCACTACACACACCACAGAAAATAATCCAACACGAAAACTCATCTAACACTCAGGCGTACCTACTCTATATACGATACTACATGCATACAATCGCGAAAATGGTATTGCGACGCCATGTCGCTTCCATTCATAAAATCGAACACACACATTCAAATACGCGTTTTTCTCGCAATTAAAAGATCAAAAAAGAAAAGATGAAATTATCCACGAATAAAATGCCTTAAAACTAAATTCACAACACATACGAGTAACTCAGTCATAATTGTCAAACATTTACTCATTCAACCGATATACAAAAACGGTAGATCATTCACACTACACACCACCAAATCAACAATAGTAAACCAATAAGGAAATAACCTACGACTAAAATTCTATAAGAAATATAATACAAGACTCAACCACAGTAATACACTAAAAAATATTAACATTTTACACCACTTCCCGATTTAATTATTATTTTATCCCGGCACTTATTCGGCGTAAACTTTTCGGCACTATACAATTGAATTAAACTCCACCAAGAAGTAAACAAGCTAACCAACATATAGGGCTCAGTTCTTCTCGCAGTAATGAAGAAGGAAACCGCAATCACTTTACAGCAATTATAATAAGCTACTACGACTCACTATAGTTGTCTTATGTGTTGTCTTGTTCTGTCACATTAACAAAAGCTCTTTTACAGCAGTCAAATATAAAGGATATGAAAATGGGAAAGACGATGAAAATAAAAAATTAATGCCTGGCGGCGGATGTGACATTGAGGCAGAAGTGCAATTACGAACCTCGTTCATGGTCGGGGGTAATCTTGGACCTCTATAAATTATTTAATGTAATCAAAAATATTCATTAATGCAATCTAAATTATTCATGTGATTAAAATATAATCAGATCTTTAACTTATTAATTTGTAAAGCTCATAAAGAAGAAAATTTAATTCCGAATATTAACAATTTAAATGTCAAATTTTTTGTATATAACCTTTGAGCCTAATATACATTTAATCGAACATTGATTTATAACGAAAGTGGAAGCGATTTTTTTTTGTTAAAAATAAATTCTATTATCAGAAGTATCTTATTCATTTTAAGGAGTAATAAATTACAGAGTGTGTTTTAACCAGAATAAACAGTTTTCTTTACGGTTTTCGGAAAGGGAAACGAAATTCAGACGACATGTGAACGACTCACTATAGTTGTCTTATGTGTTGTCTTGTTCTGTCACATTAACAAAAGCTCTTTTACAGCAGTCAAATATAAAGGATATGAAAATGGGAAAGACGATGAAAATAAAAAATTAATGCCTGGCGGCGGATGTGACATTGAGGCAGAAGTGCAATTACGAACCTCGTTCATGGTCGGGGGGAATCTTGGACCTCTATAAATTATTTAATGTAATCAAAAATATTCATTAATGTAATCTAAATTATTCATGTGATTAAAATATAATCAGATCTTTAACTTATTAATTTGTAAAGCTCATAAAGAAGAAAATTTAATTCCGAATATTAACAATTTAAATGTCAAATTTTTTGTATATAACCTTTGAGCCTAATATACATTTAATCGAACATTGATTTATAACGAAAGTGGAAGCGATTTTTTTTTGTTAAAAATAAATTCTATTATCAGAAGTATCTTATTCATTTTAAGGAGTAATAAATTACAGAGTGTGTTTTAACCAGAATAAACAGTTTTCTTTACGGTTTTCGGAAGGGGAAACGAAATTCAGACGACATGTGAATGAACTCGGTGACTAGGGGACTTTTAGAAATAGGGAAACATTTAGGGAACTAGAGGATGAAGAAGTGGCAATCGCTGCGCTCCAACGGAACAAGGCTAACAGACAATCGACTTACAGGAAGACAGAAAAAACTAATAGAACAGACCCGACTAGGAATCCTATCTCAACTCCGTCGGCGTGTCAGTCAACTTTCCGTAGTCTGACGTGCTTTAGTTGTGGTCAAGGGAATATTAACTTTAGTTGCCATCCGACCAAGACCACACTCCCGGAAAACGAGGACAAGACGTCCAAATTTTGAAGAGGGTTCCAGAAGGTGATGATGCCTCTACGAAGGAGGAAATCCCTCAAAGGAAGAGCCTACACGAACGCTTCCAGGAGTATAAAGCCGCCAGAAAGCGCATCTTTGGAGAGGAAGTGACAGCGCCAGTAGAAAAGAGCAGGAACTATTTGAAAATTAGGAGGCTAAGGAAAATATGTGCAATAAATAGACCACGAAAGAGAGATATAGTAGCGACTGTGATACAAATTTCGGACGACAATAGGCCATACGCTAAGGTTAGGATATACGGTGCGAAGTTCATGGACCTATTGGATAGCGGAGCTTCATTTAGCTGTTTAGGGAAGGGAGCGACTGACTTTTTAGACAGACATAATATCGCAATTACTAAGATGAGTACGGAGATACGAACAACAGACGAAAACCACCAACGAATACTAGGACGATGGTGGCAGTTCTCATGAAATAGATATATTCGTTGTGCCAAACTTGGAGCAGGTCCTTTATCTAGGTGTTAATTTCTGGAAAGCATTTAAGGTCACTCCGAACATCATTAACAAACTCGACATCCCATCGCCGACGGAAGAACGGTCTCCGGTCCAGGCACTCTCACCAGCACAAGCCCAAGAACTGTAAAGAATCAAGCTGCTGCTCCCCTCTTGCGCGATGTTAGGACTGGGTAGAACCAGCCTCGAAGAACATATAATAGAGATGGATGTCGAGAAGATTCCCATCAAGCATAGGCACTACCCAGTTTCACCTGCTATCCAGAAGCTCTTGTATGACGAGTTAGATAGAATGACATCCCTTGGAGTGATAGAAGAGAGCAACAGTGCTTGGAGCTCTCCAGTTGTGCTGGTGAGAAAACCCTGCAAAAACAGACTGTGCCTGGACTCAAGAAAGATGAATGAAGTAACGAAGAAGGATGCTTACCCGCTACCTCATATCAAAGGGCTGCTAATTAGATTGCAGAACACTAGATTCATTTCAGTAATCGATCTGAAGGACGCATTCTGGCAGATTCCTTTGGAGCGCAAATCAAGGAAGAAGACAGCGTTCATAGTCTCTAAGAGGCCGTTATGCCAGTATACGGTTGCCGTTCAGACTGTGTAATGCCGCCCAGAGAAGGTGTAGGTTTATGGACAAGGTCATACCCTCTCCCTTGAAAGAGTATGTCTTTGTCTACCTCGATGAGCTCTTGGTTTGCTCTCCAAATTTCGAGTCTCATGCCAGATTGTTGCATTAAGTGGGAAAGTATTTGAGGGAAGCGGGGTTGACGATCAAATTTGAGAAAAGCAAATTCTGCTATAAGGAGATTAAGTACTTGGGATACATCGTCGGCGATGGTTGCCTACGAACTGACCCTGGCAAAGTTTCGTCGGTCGAGAATTTCCCAGTTTCAAAGACTCCAAAGCAACTCCTTCGATTTCTAGGGATGACGGGCTGATTTAGAGGCTTTATTCTAAATTTTGCGACTATAGCAGCCCCAATGACCGACTATCTGAAGAAAGGCCAGACATCCGACATAACAAATGAAGCACTGACAGCCTTTCAACAACTTATGACGACCCTAGTGACAGCACCGATACTTACGAACCCGGACTTCACAACATGATTCTATATACAATGCGACAAATCAACATCTGGTATAGAGTGTGCTTTTCCAGATGGACACGGAGAACCACGAACGACCGATAGCATTCATGTCCCAGAAGCTCAATTCTGCTCAGCGGAATTATAGCGTAACGGAACTTGAATGCTATGCGGTCGTTCTCTCAGTGAAGAAATTCAGGGACTACGTGGAAGGATTACCTTTCACTATAATAACCGACCATGAAAGTTTGAAGTGGCTAATGACCCAAATGGATCTATCTGTTCGTCTGGCTAGATGGAGCCTAAAACTTCAAGGGTTTGGCTTCCAGATCGAACATAGGATAGGTGTCCATAATGTAGTCCTTTGTAATCTCTCACGTGTTCACATGGATGAGCTCAAACCTGAGAATGCAATACTGGAGGTTGAGGCCGATGTTCTTTTGGCCAGGCATTGCTACCGATGTGAAGAACTTGGTCAAAGCATGTGAAATCTGCAAATGTAGCAGACCCCCCAATATTATTTCTCGGCCACCATTGGGACAACAGACCATAACGGAGCGGCCTTTCCAGAGACTGTACATAGATTTTTATGACCATACCCTCGCACGAAGAACGGACATACACACATTTTTATAGTCCTAGTTCATTTCTCTAAATTTGCGTTTTTAAAACCTATTAAGAAGGCAACGACAGCTGAGGTAGTGAAGTACCTGGAAGAGAGCGTGTTCCATATCTTTGGGGTAACGGAGTTTAACCATACGGACAATGGTAAATAGTTAATTTCAAAACTGTTTGCCAGCTTCTTAGGAAAATACGCGGCCAAACATATTCGCACCGCGATCTACTCTCTTCAAGTCAATGCGTCAGAACAGGTTAACCGCTCCGTCGTACAGTCATGTTGGTTCCTAACAAATTCATATCAACATCACTTCATTTCAACACAGTTTATCTTCACGCAACGAACAAACGATTTGAGCTATCATATTATCTATCATGTATTTGAATTATAAACTTCACACGAACCGAGCATATTTGACACTTCCGAAGCGATGCAAAGTGTTTTAGCACATTGAATTAAATATCGAGATAGGAAAGATATATAGTTGCAGATGCAACCTCCATATCATCCATATCTAATAATAACGCACATATAAACACTATATATTTAAAAAAAATATCACTTTTGTCACCAAATTTATAATTTACACAAAAATCACAACAATCACCGCGCGATTAAACACCGGAAACTGAACTGTCAAATGCGCAAGGCTAGATCGTTCACATGCATGCTGTCTCTTTCTAACAGTAACCAGACTCATAAGAATCAGCTAGTTAAACACTCTAGCTAATTAGAGTGAAATTTATGCTAAAACCTTATTAATGACCGACTTGAAGAAAGAGAAAGCATGCATGTAAAGCTCCAAGAAATTAAGACATGCATCTCTCTCTAATCTCATACTTGTCATAGAGGGCTTTAATATGTAAATGTAGTAAAGGAGAAATATTTCACTCAATTAAAGGAGAAATTTTGATTATATAATTATGTAAAAGGGTCACCAAACCCATATAGAATGTAAAGCTTAACAGCTGTTAGACACCGAGGCTACATTGTAATATGACAAAAAGATTGTCGACACTCATCTACAGTCAAGAGAAAAGTAATGTACATTTAAATTATAACGTGGTAAAAGATTGAGTTTTTCTTTTTGAAGTGTAATAAGATAGTTAGTGCCATTTTCATAAAAAAAAAATATTTTCGGCTTCAACTTAGCCCGAAACATGGTCCTGATGCAGCTATCCAACTGGTGTCAAGCGGATACAACGGATTAGCAGTGGCAAGAAACTACTCCAAACGGTTCCTGATACAGCTATCCAACCGGTGTCAAGCGGATACAACGGACCGAATTGTGGTCTCAACCAGATCAACAGTGGCCTAGCGGTTGAAAAGCGGACATCGAACAGAGCAACGGTCGACAAACGGTCATGAGCGGTGCTACTACAATTTTCCTCATCAAGGAACAAAGGAGCTTAAAGATATTCAATTTTTCAACAAAAAATTTAACAATCTTTAAATAAAACACTAATAAATCTTTTACCAAATTCCTTTATATTTAAACAAGTGTTGTGAACGTAACTTTTTTCCACGCCATGTCTAAAGTGGCTAAAAATATCGAAGCGCAAGAAATAGCGTTTAAAGAAATACAAAACGACTTTAATGACTTCCAAAAAGATATCGCGTCGCGAAAGTTAAGGGGGTACGTGAGTGCGCGGTTACAAGACTTAGAGAAAGTGTTCAAACGGGCAAAAAAAGAACATCACGCGATTGTTAATAGTACCGCAGATGCTCTTAAAGAAAAATATTTCGAGAATGAAACCTTTTCAAAAATAAAGAAGATTTATTTCTCTTTCGTTGGTCAATTGCGTGACGAATTAGACAAGTTCGCGGAAACAACTGAGTCGCCTTTAGAAATTTCTCGGTTAAACACAACTAAAGCCTCGGTTTGTGAAATACACCTTCCTCCAATTCAAATAAAGCCATTCTCTGGAAAATTCGAAGAGTGGAGTGAAATTCATAATTTATTCGAGAATATGATACATCATAATGTGTGCGGCGAAGTTGTGCACTTAATTCAGCACCTTTCCATCGATGGTAAAAATTATATATTAGCATGGGAAATATTAATCGAAAGGTTTGAAAACAAACGGTAGCTTGTTAATACACAGTTAAGGCTTCTAATGGAACAAAATAAGCCTGCTCATGAATCTGCTGCAGGTTTAAAAGTCTTGCACGATACAAGCATAGAATGTGTCCATGCACTTGCGCATCTGGGGATAACAGTAGATGCATGGGACAGTATTTTAATATACGTCATCTTAAATAAACTTCCTCATCAAACTCAAACGGATTGGGAAGATAAATTAGGCACATCTAAGGTTCTTCCGGACTGGAAATCATTTACATCTTTCATTGAAGGTAGGTTCAGTTCTCTCGAAAATATTCGATAATTAAATATTTCTTCAAAGCAGACTGTACCTATTACCTCAGTTAGGAAAACTAATACCTTTCACCTAAACTCACCACAAATGTGTAGGAAATTCGGTTGTCGACATTGCTATGCTTCTCATGGCATCCGGCATTGCAAAAAGTTTTTCAACATGAACGTAAGGAATCGTACATACGTTCTAAGAAAAAAATCAATTTGTTCTAATTGTTTAGTATATGATCACCATGCTTCAATTTGCAGCAGCAGCAACAGATGCTACGAATGTGGGCATAAACACCTTGCATTATTGCACATAGAGGCAGAAAATGTGCAACAACAAAATCGTAACCACCAAAGATCTCAACAAACTACAAATTTCCAAGGCCGTAATAATTCTCAGTACGAGACACAGAGCCATTTAATTCAAAATCCAAACAATTTCATAACGCCAGACTCCTTACAGAGTGAACGCGATGGTTCTTCCACATCAAAGGCAACTTTCAATTCGCATTTCAACCAAATGCGAACTAAGGCATTGCTGGCTACCGCGCTGGTAAAGGTTTTTGCCTCTAATGGAACCAGTCATGTTTTTAGAGTATTAATTGATCCTGGCTCCGAGGCCACATTCATCACTGAAAGCGCAGTTCAATTACTTAATCTTAGAAAGGAAAGGATATTAGCGATCGTCACTGGGTTAGGTCTAACGTCCACTGGCACTTCAAACTATCAGGTCAGTCTCACTCTTTTCTCGCTATCCAATCCGTCTTTCTCCCTGGATATCAAGGGTTTTGTTTTCTCTCGTTTAACTTCGTTGTTGCCATCTCATCAGCTGCAGAGGGAAAATTGGGATCATTTGTCGAAACTTTCATTAGCAGATCCATCATATAATATCCCAGGAAAAATCGATATCTTATTAGGTGCTGATGTTTATGCATCCATTATCCTGGAAGGGCTGGTAACGAGTCAAATGGGTTGCACAACAGACTGAGCTGGGGTGGATTCTCACAGGAAGCACCAGCTCGACTTCACAACGAATCAGTCTCACAGTACAAAATCAGCATAACTCCCTAGATGATCAACTAATGCTTCTTCGTGCAAGACCTCTAATGGTAAGTCTTTAAACGACCAATTGATGGTAGGACCGCGTTTAGAACCAGACATAGTAGACCTCATAGCTAAATGGATGAAATTCAAAGTAGCATTCTCGGCAGACATCACGATGATCTACAGACAAATATGGCTGGCAGAAGAGGATACGTCGTGTCAACTAATCCTGTGGAGATCCAAAGGGAAGATCCTGTTAAAACATACGCACTCAACACACTGACGTCCGGTACCGCATCAGCACCCTATTTAGCAGTGCGGACCTTGCACTAGCTTGCTGCTGATGTGGAAAAGACCCACCCATAGGTTTCAAAGGTACTTATCAAAGGTTTTTACGTAGACGATCTGATATATGGATCAGGCAACGAAGAAGATGCAGTCATCCTGCAAAGAGACGTTGTAGGCGTATTACAGTCGGCTGGATTTCCGCTGCGCAAATGGGCGAGCAAGCCTAAGGTTCTGGAGCAAGTTCCTGAAAATCAAAGGGAAGTAACGTTCCTTTAAATATCGATTCACAAAATGTCATCAAAACTTTGGGTATACAATGGCATCTAGCAACTGATGTCTACAAATTCAAGATCAACTTACCTGAAGTGGATAGATACACAAAACGATCCGTTCTTGCAGATATCGCTCGCCTCTTTGATCCTCTTGGATGGATAGCCCCGTATATTTTCAAAGTCAAGTTGGTACTACAAACACTTTAACGCAATAATATTTCTTGGGATTCACCAATACCCCAAGAAATTGAAAGGCTTTGAGTCGATTCACGAGATGGATTGAAAGGGTTGCAGGAGATACATATCCCACGGTGCATCGGATATGCAGATGGTGCAAAGGCGGAACTTCATGGCTTTAGTGACGCCTCTGAAAGGGCATATGCGGCCGTGTTATATGCACGCATTACTCATAACAATCAAGAGAGTATACGCTTAGTGACCTCTAAAACTATAGTAGCTCCAGTCAAGAGTGTATCTTTACCACGCCTAGAGCTTTGCGCAGCTCTGCTGTTAGCCAAGCTCTTACATAAAATTTCAAGATCCATGCAATTTGATAATGCAGAAAGACTACGGTTACCTTAGCATGGATAAAGGGAGACCCAGCGATACGTACCACATTCGTTGCAAATAGAGTTGCCGAGATTCAAACTCTAACGAGTCCTAATGTTTGGCGACATGTAGGCACCAAGGACAACCCGGCAGATATGGGATCGCGGGGTCTGATGAGTAACAAGATGTGGTGGAGCGGGCCCTCATTTCTCCGAAATTTTTCACTAAACACCAATCCAGCTGAAATCCTAATAGATACGGATGAGGAAACTAGAAAGGTAAATAGAAATGATCAAATTAAATCAGATTTCTTTAAAAATGCAATCAAAACCTTACATACCAATTTCGCTTACATTATTTCTCACTGCGTTGTCATAAACGATGCATTTGTTGAGAAATTTTCAACACTTAAGCATCTTATCCGCATCGGAGCAATGTGGCGAGGGTACTTTTACAACGTACGCGCGGGGGAAAGGATGCCTTTAGATAAGCATCCACTTACAGCCGAAGAGCTGATTTCATCTCAGAACCAGCTCATTAAAATCATCCTAAAGGAACTGTTTGGTGAAGACATCAAGGCGCTGAAGGAGAAAAAACCTATTCCTAGGGGGAGTGTGATTTTCAGTCTGAATCAGTTCGTCGACTCGGATGGACTATTAAGGGTAGGAGGCCGGTTAGTGAACTCAGCGCTACCATTTACTCAGCGACGTCCTATAATTTTGAAAGATTCACATCGCTTTACAAGGTTGATTGTTAGTGAGGTGCATCAACGTACACTTCACGGCGGGCAGCAAATGATGATGGCTGAAATAAGAAATGCGTACTGGGTAACGAACTTATAGAGATCAGTAAAGTCAACGATTCACAAATGCGTTCGATGCCACCGCTACAACGCAAAAATGCAGATGCAGTTAATGGGCAATCCTCCAGCAGAACGAGTCATTGCCTCCAGGCCATTTACGAACACTAGCGTAGATTATTTTGGACCTGTAGAGGTAAAAATGTGGAAAGGTAGATGCAACCGATTTTCAAAGGGTACATAGCCGTGTTTGTATGTCTATCAACAAAGGCGATTCACATCGAACAAGCAAGTGACCTCAGCGCAGCAGCATTCTTTGCAGGGTACAGGAGATTTGTGTCCAGACGTGGCATCTGTGCCAATATGTATAGTGAGTGTGGCACAAACTTTAAGGGAGCGAACAACGAGCTAAGGAAGGACAGCAAGTTCATATCAGCGGAATGGTCAGCGGAAGTTGTCCAGAGTCTTGCTTCTTAAAATACTATGTGGCACTTTAACCCTCCATCGTCACCACACTTTGGCGGTCTTTGGGAAGCAGGGGTCAAATCGATCAAGCACCACCTGAAGAGAACCATTGGCGCCTCTAGACTGACGTTCGAGACATGCTTGAATTCAAGGCCGTTGTGACCCATGACAGCTGATCCCAACGATTTGACAGTGTTAACGCCTGCACACTTTCTCGTAGGAGCCCCACTCACCACTCTTTCCGCCAGAAACTTGAACGAAAGAAACATCAACAACCTAGATAGATGGAAATACCTTCAAAGACTGACGCAGGACCTTTGGAAGCAGTGGAGCGTAACTTATCTTCATTTACTCCAAGAGCGATCAAAATGGCGTCGACAACAGCCAAACATAAAGGTCGGAGATATTGTAGTAGTGAAGGAGGACAACCTTAATCCATCATTATGGGTACTTGCTCGAATGCAAGAGCTTCACGCCGGTTCGGATGGTCTGTCGCGCGTGGTGACCTTTAAGACGGGTACGACGATTCTAAACCGCCCGATCGCCAAACTATCCCCCTTACAAATCTCGAATCCGTCCCACAAGTTTTTTTAAAAAAAAAAAAAAAAACAAACAAACTTTGAACTATAAACTATGAATTAAAATCAAAATAATGAACTATATTAACCCTAATGAACTTTCATTTATAATACAACCAATAGTTAATCCAAATGAACTCTTAGTCATAATACAAACATTAACTGAAATATAAAATTTAAAGCAAATCATTAAACCAAACTCACCTGAGGCATATCCTCACCATAGATGATCCTCAAATCTTGCAGCTAAATATTTCATTTTCATAACATTATGATCCTTTCATGTTAACACAATCTAATGCTTGTTTTTTTTCGTTACATGCACGAGCGAATAAAACTCCATTCAAAGCAGATAGAAACAAATCACAGCGAAAGATGACAACAAGAAACACTGCTGCACCAGATTCAAGATACAACAAGGCACTGCAAACAAATATGGACATCACAACTTCCATCTCAGAGGCGGAGAGCATGTTGGTTCCCAACAAATTCATATCAACATCACTTCATTTCAACACAGTTTATCTTCACGCAACGAACAAACGATTTGAGCTATCATATTATCTATCATGTATTTGAATTATAAACTTCACACGAACCGAGCACATTTGACACTTCCGAAGCGATTCAAAGTGTTTTAGCACATTGAATTAAATATCGAGATAGGAAAGATATATAGTTGCAGATGCAACCTCCATATCATCCATATCTAATAATAACGCACATGGGTCATTCCACGATAAATCGCCGAGGCTATATGGAGAGCTCTGAATGACCCCCCTCCGATTTGGCTGAAAAGTGGTAGAAATATTCGTTGGAGTGGTAGGAATCATAAGACGAAAAAGTTTTGCAGAATTCGATATAGTTTGCGTGTAACGGAACTTCAAAGATTGGCAAAAAATCGAAATTTAAACGTTCTTCTATATTTAAAAAATCATAACTTTGGTTCTACTCATCAGAATTCGATAAAATATACCTTGTTGCATTCAGGAAAATGTGAATTTTCAAAGATTATGAATAATTTTTATTTTCAAGGACGAAGGATATTCCAGAATATCCTTTTTACATATATGCTTGAATAACTCAAAAAATGGTATTTTGTTTTTTTTTTCTTTTTTTTATATATCATGGATATAATCGTCCTCTATCTCTATGTCAAATTTCAAGTTGGGATCTCTATGGGTTCGGCCAAAATAATGTTTTATAGTAAGGTTAAATATTCTGAAAATAAATATTTCCATATTAAAAAAAGTCACACTGGGGCCTTTGTATCCCAAGGCCTTAAGAACTAAAAAAATCATTATTTATTTTCTTCTAAGAGCATATACATATTCTTCCGATGAAAAGGAAAAATATTTTCCTGGTGAAACGGATGAAATATGATGGAGTTTTTTTGTTTCCGGCACAGTTCTTAAATTAGAAAATCTTGATTCCATCAATAATTTTTCTTCATTATACTCCTGTGTGGATACGTAGGAGAAATCCATATTTCTTATATTTTCAGTTGCCCAGTTATATAACTGTAAGGGAGTTGTTAAATGTTCCCTATACGGTCTTTGAAGGCTAGCTCTGGCAGCCAGTCTTTTTACTGTGCCACGAAGTCCATCGCATGCACTCTTACCATGTGAGGTGGCAAAGAAGTTCCATTCAGCATTCAATCCAAAATCCTGTTCATGCAATGTAAAATTTATAAAGTTCTTTTTGTTTTTGTACTGCGCAGCAGATCCATCGGAAAAATAGATAATTTTTTTTAAAATGTTGGCATTTTTTGTACAGGAACTCTAAGAGACGGCGCTGAAATAAGTGTACTGCGATAGTGTCATGCTTTAAGCAGTCACTGATTACAACGAAACTTTCGTTTTTAATTTCATGCATCTCGTTCCGATAATATATTGCGAAAGGGTGAATCGTCGCCTGTTCGTTAGTCCAGTGGTATCCCTGCACTGCATCTTGCACAACAAAACCATAATTTTCAGAAAAGTCCATTAAAACAAGTATGTCCGTTTTCGTTAAGAGAGTTTTGACTTCTTTTATGTACATGTTTTGTTGGTCAGTTATAAAAACGTGACGAATGAAATCCTTAGGATTTTCAATTCTGACTTCCAATTTTGATCGGTCTGTGTGGGTCCACTGATAGTATGTTACGTCTTCTATGAAGTGATTACTAAATGCAGTGTCAAAGATTCTTCTTAATTTAGAATAGTTTGGGCAATGAAGGCACCTGCCCAAGTAACAATTTATATAAGGAGGGTTACATATTACCAAAGCTAAACAGGCTCTGCTGTCATTGAGATGCTTATCTTCGTTTTCTGTCAGCCTCGATATGTTGCTACCCTCAAACATGAGTTTGATATATTGATGGATGGTGCAAACACATACTGAATGAGTTCCTGATGCCCCAGCCAAAATGCAGTTCTTTGGTCTTAACGACGCGAATTTTGAAAAACCAATCTTAATATTATTATGAACTTCCTTGAACTTACAATATATCTCTCTAAGGTTAGCCAAAACCAGGCGTTTCGGAATATGTTGTTTCTGATTTTCAATCTAACAAAAGAGCAAAAGGTCTTATTTTTGAACCTGAGAAAATAAATTTTTGTTACCTTTATAGATATGTAGTCTTTTTTCCTGGTATTAAACGGCTGATATCGTCTTCACAGTAAAAAGTTTCTACCAATTGCTTAATATCAGCATTTAAGCTTCTCCCATAAGTTGATGGAACGCTTTGATCTTCTTGAAGTTTTCTAGATTTTTTAATCATATAACTCGTCGATCCTGGAAACTCTTCTATAACTTTCTCGATGCTCCATTCTCTTGAAAGTAAGGGCAACAAAACAAGTTTGGTGTCTTTGCTTGTAGTTTTTTGGAAATTTTCTTTTATTTTCCCAACAAAATATTCTTCCTCTCTGGAATAATCTTCATCGAATTCAATAATAACAGAGAAAACTTTCTCTGCAATTTTTAACATAGACTTTTTCAATTTTTACTGCACATATTTTAAGCCACTAAGTTTTCTCTTGTCGAGTAGAACTTCTCCAATATACTGTATGCATTCATTAATCAAATTGAATGCAATGTCTTTATCAAAATACATTTCGTCAATTTCAATTTGATCTTCAACATCCAGCAATGATGGCGTTGTATCAGAATTTCGGATCTGACTCAATTTTTTTCTGCACGAAGAGCAAATTACCAACTTTGTGTCCAATTTTGGCTGAACCGTAACCATCCATGGTCGTACACGCCGCAAATCACGAGCACTGGGTTGGTGAGGTGGTAAATCCAGAGGATTACAGCACGTTTTCCACACAAAAGCACTCATTATCAATTTATTAAACTCACAATTTAATCAACTCTTTTTACGATATAATTCTGGAAAAAGTCCCGAGCTCACGACTGATTGACATCAAGTGAGTGCAAATAAACTACTTAGTCTAACTTCTAAAAAAAAAAAAACAGCTATGTAACATATGTGCACTCGGGTTATATGTTACGTAAAGCTTAACAGCTGTTACACACCGAGGCTACATTGTAATATGACAAAAAGATTGTCGACACTCATCTACAGTCAAGAGAAAAGGAATGTGCATTAAAATTTTGAACGTGGTAAAAGATTGAGTTTTTCTTTGTGAAGTGCAACAAGATAGTTAGTGCCATTTTTATAAAAAAAAATAATTTTCGGCTTCAACTTAGCCCGAAACAGTCACGTCAGCGACATGGTTTTCTCACTGAGGAGTGTAGGTCACAATGCGACTACGTTTAAAACCTACTACGCTGTGTTTGGTACCCACATGATACAACACGCGAGTGCGTATGATATCCTCTGCAAACTAGACACTGTCAAAGAACAATAAGGGCAAATTAGAGCTAATTAGGAGTAAAATATTTGACAAACTAAGGCTAGCACATCAAAAGGCGACCAAACCATACAACCCACGGATTAGAAATGTTAAATATAGGAAGGGAAAGACAGTTTATGGACGAAATTTCAAACGAAGTACTCTACCTGACAATTACAATGCTAATTTAGGACATAAATTTTTAAAATCAGTTAACATGGAAGCAAAGGGTAACTCCCTATATGAAATAGGTAATCTAAGAGGGGAAGAAGTGGGCGTATACCATGCCAAAGACCTACGCACCTAAGCCAAGTGTTAGGAAACATTCTTGACGCACTTATGCATGCCGTTGCTGAATTATCTGCGGTATATATGTATATATGTATTTAGTTAGGTCCTACAGATAGAGTATTTATTTATTTATTATACAGTAATTTATTTATTTATTTATAGCCTTTATTTATTTATAGAGTTTATTTATTTATAGAGTTAATTTATTTATCATAGTCTATTTATTTAATACATAGCTATTTATTTATTGTAGAGTTTATATATTAGAGTTTATTTATTTTATAGATTATTTATTAGTATTATATTTGGATGTATCCAAATGCGTCCCTATGATTTGTAGGTAGCATACGGGTATAACCACATACGCCCCTGTGATATAGTAGCTGTGATAGAAGACCTGTAATATAGAAGCTGTGATAACCTATTAGACTAAGGTATAATAGGACTATATGACGTGCTTGCTAGCGAGCAAGCGAGCACTACACGTTGGGCAATGTCAACCAATAGACAAAACATATATGACAATGCACTGGAGAAAGCCAGCACAGAACTAACGTACAAGGCCCCCTTTTTTACGAGGCCGGTAGGCTCACAACCACTCTCCAACCGACGTCGAGCTTGTTACGTGGGCCTGAGGCTTTCTTGGCGGTGCGAGCAGCAAAGAAAAAATAAATAAATAAAATAAACATACCTGCTCTATCAAGCGGTGGTACGGCCAATATCCAAAAGCCTAGAAGTGATCGTCCTCTCACAAACACCCCATTGCAGGGGTGGGTTTTGTTGTTTTGTTTAGAAATTAAATCCAAAATTAATTATATGAAAAAGAAAAATTTCAACATACCTTGTTCTGTGTGGTGTCAGCAGGCAGTATCCCTACTGCAGCTTGTCCACGTTTTTGTGCTGTTTTTTCGTGTATACTTTTGTGTGTGCAAAAAACGGTCAGTTCGTCCTTGCACACACACGCACTCTTCATTTCAAGGGTGGTTTTCTTTAAATTTCAATTGTAAAAAATCAAAAAAAAAAAAACAGCGGTTTGCCTCGCAATGTAAAATAAAAATGTCAAAATGGGTTTGTCTCCCTCATTCGCACAAGCCCCATCCCTCTCTCGCAAAATTAATGATGGTGATCGGGAAATTATTTGTGATTCAGGTCATGAATAGAGAATGTAAAGTTTGTTTGTTGTACATAAGGAATTTTTATATTTTAATAGGTGTCATATGAATAGGTGTATGTTATGTAAGTGAATTAGTAATAGTATATGTCATCGCTGGAGTATTTATGTATATTTTTATTCAGGGATGTTTTTTTAAACGGTCAATTTTTGGTAAAGGACAATAGCGAGACGTGGGACATTGGAAAGGGAAATTTTCCATTTCCATGATCCGAAAAAGGGAATACACTACTCATAGCTGACAAAGACAACAAATGACAAAGAAAAGGGGAAAAAGACTAACAAAGAGAGGACATTGTCAATGTCGAATCAAGAAAAAGAAGGGGAAAAGTAGGACAATGGGAGACAAATCACCCAGATAGATAACAACGGGTTAGAGCATCGACGTCAAAAGAATCATTAGAGAGGATAAGTTACGAATAACTGGTCGCTGCCGTTGTTAGTGAGGAACTTGTTTTCTATTGAAACCCAAGCAATATACAGTCAGGTCAAAGACACACTGTGGAGGACTTTGTTTGTTGATCCTTTTGAAGGTGAGTTTGGCACGGATAGTGTAACTAGGTAATCCCATTAGTAAATTAATTAAAGTTAAATTAGAAAAAAACTGAAGGCGTACAGAGGGAGTCGGGGGAGCGTGCCGCTAAAGGGGGTGCAAACAGGCAATCACAATACACAAAGGTATGTAGGGCGAATTCAAATCCCTATTCATTGAGAGTTGCTAGGCAGCGCAGGTCCCAGCAAAAATCTTGCCGAATTGCCGTTTCCCTGCCAGGGCCGTTGCAAGGAACATACCGGTGCAACCGGACAAGACCGGTACAGGTGGTAATAGCGGTGCCAGTGGTCCGCAAGAAAGAACGGTGACGAAGGGGTGCTCCCCCACAAAAATTCAACGCTACCTGTGAGGTGCTTCGCGGGACTCAACAGCGGGACTTGAAGTGCAACAACTTTTGTCCCTTTTAAGTTTAATTTTAAAAGTCCATAGTAAACTTTTGAAGCCCTGCTTAGATTTTTTTTAAATTTCCTTTGATTTTTTTTTAAGATTCGATTGTTTTTTTTTATCCTTTGAATTAGTGAACTAGTGTTCATTGAATTCTGCTAAAAAGCGCATAGCGGACAACTCCGATACAGAAAAAAAAAGGAATTGAGGAGATGCAACATCCTTTCTTGTGTTACCGGCGGGAAAACGGGAGACCCGATAAAATCGTGAGTACATTCAACATTTTTTTTTTAAAGAAAATTTCTTATTGGAAATCTTTCTTCGCAGAATAGGTAGTAGTTTCATTATTTTAGTAGTAGGTTTAAGTTCAATATATTTATAATAAATAGAGTAGCGCAATGAGCCCACAAACAAAATTGTTCAGTGGTTATTAATTTGACATGAAAGGCGGTAGCTTTTTTTCTTTTGAAGTGTCAGGCCGTCCTTCTGTAGATGGACGATGACAGAATAGGACGATTACAAACAATGACGACGTAACGCGACCACTAACGGACTTCCGCTACGACTGACTTAGGTCATGACTGGGGAGCACTTTTGGGGACTATCTCTCGGAATCATTGGCCAGAGAGATAGTAATTGGGTGTGTCACAAGACACGCAGGGAGGGCAGGCCAGCTTTTGCCACTTCCACCAGGCATATCTCGGGTACCGGATGAACCCGTTTGGCGAGAGGAGCAAAGGGGAAGGACGATTTGCGCGGTAGGGAGTAGCGATAGGTTAGGTTATGGTAGTTAGGTTTAGAATAGGATTTAGCTTAAGACGTTAGGTTAGTTTCCTGGCCATGGGCACAAGTCCTTGGATTTTTCCTTTTTTTCTTTCCTATCTTTTTGAAGTCCGTCCGAAGTTAAAGGAGAGTAACTTCTTTCTTCTCTTTTGTTTTTGATTACTATGGCACGATATTTTGTGTGCTGAGTAGGTGGGGCAAAGTAAGGTGGACAAGAACCACCCCGTCCGACGAGCTGAGCCGCCGTCCTCCTTACTCACACCGAAGACGCCTCCGTGGTAAGTCCTAGCTCACAACAAGTTAATCACAGTAACCTCTGCTGGTTTTCACATTGTGGTGGGTAGTTTGATCCCTTGGACCCGAACTGTGCAGGTTCAAGCCAGGACAGGCAACATCAACCACAGCCACCCGAACCTAAAAGAGAAATGAATAAAATCTAAGATTCGCCATGCACTACACCAAAAATAGATCTGCCTGGTAGTACAATGGATACAGAAAATTGCGTCTGAGTGCTCCGGGATTTTGGAAAAAAAATTGTCTTCTGGAAATTTAAAACCTTATTTTGTTTTAGTGAAAGAGCTGCAAGGATGTTGAAAAGTTTCTTGTCAAACAGATTGCAAAGAGTTGTTGCCAAAGAAAAGTGCTGCACATTAAAATCCCATACTCAAGCTGCACCCAGGGTTCAATCACTGGACCAATTTTATTCTACATTTTTATTAACGACCTGCCCTTGTTATGCAAGCATCAGTATATTTATACGCTGATGATGTTCAACTCTGTCTATCAAAACACCTGAATAGAATACTCATAAATGAACTAGTTTCACATCTCAATGAGGATTCGGCTGCCATCAATGACTAGTTTGTTTTTTAACCAAGCAAAGTCCCAGGTTATACCTATCACAAAAAGGCTCTCCGATTTGAGTTTCAACCGTTTGGCCGTATCTACAAGTGTCTGGGAAAACTTTGCCTCACTGCCATCTATACTCCGATTGAAACTCGTCGAACACTTTTTCGTACACTCATCATCCGAATAATAACGTACGCTGAGGTCGTGTACTGTAGCCTTGACTCGTTATCACAACATAAGCCTCAGGTTGCTTTTAATGATGCAGTGCGATATGTTCATGGTCGCCGTACGTATGAAAGAATCCCAGTTCTATCTAGCCTGCTAGGTTGTACATTACAGCAGTACTTAAATGCCAGAGCTTGTATATTCCTTCACAAAATCATCACTTCAAAATCACCACCTTATTTATTTTGCAATCTAGAATCTTCCCATTCTCGCAGAACTTTTAACATCAATATACCATGCTTTAAGTATCTTAACTCCTCTAGATTATTTTTCATTCACGCCATTAGGTTATGAAATTCCCTACCTTTGGACATCAAAGGTACTAAACACTAACTTTAAAATCGCTATATTCTGTCACTTTTCTTCGCATTAATAGAAGAATGTCATCAAATTTTTTTTTCCTTTTCTTTATTCCTTTTACTTCTTTTTTAGAATAAGAATCCTTTGTTAATAATAGTCTTACTATTATGTTATTATTGCAATTTCAACTGTTATGTAATATAATTTTAGTAGCATTTCTCAGTACTATAAGAGACATTGTCTTAATGTACACACCAAAATATAATGAAATAAATTGAAAATTCAAATTCTGATGGTACCCGTGATGGACTTCGGGTCTCTCGGCCTCTACTCGTGCTTCGATCGCGGGCCAGTCAACCTTAGCGGACAGCTTGACGAGTGCAGTTTTGATTTCGTTGATTTCGCTTTCGAGGTTGGTTTTCGGTGTGATCACCTTGGTGACAGCTTCGGTGTTTGCTGCGCTGCTGACGAACAGCTAGAGAAGGACGTAGTGCATTGTGAATCCTGTCGGCCTGATCAGCTAGATCGGAGAGCTCTTCTCTTCTGCTGACAGCTAAAATGCCACGTGTTGTTCCGTGAATAAGGGTCGAAGCACGGTGTCGTTGCAGTTGCCTCCAGTTAAGCTGCGTAAACTTTGGACCAGGACAGAAAGTTTTTCATCGCTCTGGTACTGACCGTGTAGCAGCTTTTGGATTCCTGCTATTCGGACAAGGCATTAATGATCCTTTTTTTTAAAAGCATCGTACTTGGCATTCACGAGGTCTTCTATTAGGTCGAGCTTGTCCGCGTCCAGGTGTGTGTCAATTAATCAATATTTTATGTAATCGGACGTGATGCGGTGTAAGTCGAAACGCATCTCCGCTATCGTGGAGTGGGTAGTTTTACTACTGTACCTGCGTTGATTTGGTAAGTGGAGGCTGCTGGAGTAGTCTTCACCTTCTTAGTTAATGCATCGAGATCACCAGGCATGTTGGGTTCTGCGTATTTAGTAAATGTTCGGATGGCGTGGGGTTGATTGGGGTCAAATTTCCGAGTTTTTCCTCGATAAGGTCGGTGTCTCCAATTTATAGCACGCGGGTTAAAGTTATTCAAAAATAAAAACGACATTAAACTTTAGTTTGCAAATGTATTTATTTCGAAGAAATATGTTCAACTCTTAGGAGTGGAAAAATAATTTTGTTTTTACTTTATTGATCATTGCCCCGAGAAGTGGAGTCGATCGGAAACTTTCCCAGTCATCATTATTTTATACTTTATAATTGCCTATATTGACTCAATCGCAATTATAACATTTCTGCTGGAAATGTCCGCGTTAGCATTTCCGCTGCAGGATCAATGTAATGTGTTTTATCGATTGAGAAGTTTTCCGATGCTGACGTAGCTCTCGTGTCTATATCGAGTTAAAATTCTAGGGAAAACGAAATTCCAATTACAACTTTTGCTTTATTTAAAACTTAACAAAAAGAAAAAGAAAAAAAAAAAAAACAATATCTCGCCGATGCATCCGTAGTTCTTCTTCTATGTGGAACCTCCTATACTATAATTAACTAGTTTATTATATTTTAATTTGTTAATACCTTTAATATTTTCCTCTTGTCTTAGTGCAATTTCTTCAAACGTTAATTTATTTTCAGTTATTTGTGACTCTTCTGTTTTAGGAATGACAAATCTTTTTTATATTCGTACATATTGTTTTGAAACCCCTTGCCTACGATATTAACTAAACCTCGATGACTTCTATGTATCATCATTTTTTTTATCATATGTTTAACTGTATTTGTTTCGTTGAGCAGTACTTCTTTGCCATTATCGAGTTTTGTAGCATACTAATTTGTTTCTAGCTCATTGAATTAAACAATTTTTTCGGGTCTATAATATGGAGAATTATATCATATTGTCTAACTATTTCCGCTAAATCAACTTTAATTTCTGCTTATCCCATCCCTTCGATGGTCATTACTTGGTGTGTTACTGTTGGCGATTAAAACCAAGAACAACAGAGTGACGTCATCAATCTTGACAGTTCTTCAAACTATAAAATTAAACAAACAAAACTATTGTATATTCTACGTTTTTGTAAATAGTGTAATTAATACAGTTGTAATCAGTATGTTATACACAAAATGCTAAATATATAAACAAATACGTTGGTATATTGTGAATTCGCGAAAAATAAAGTACATAGTCAAGTCATAAATATATACTCTCAGATGTACACTCAAGAGTACAATCGTTACCTTTGTAATGATTAGTTCGGTGCGTTTTATTTTACACAAAATCCCTTTGTTCATAATACCCTAAAGTAAGTTCGCTCAAGTTTTCTTTATCAATCCCATCATAAATCCGTGGTAAAAACAGTGGTCCTTCGAAGCCAGATATTGTGTGCTAAATAAAAAAAAAATTTATTGAGAAAAAATTTTCAAAAAGTTAATTAATTAATATATATGTGTATACATACTATATAAATTGTGCAAGTGCAATTCCTTTGTCTTCCCTTTGATACACGGAAACCATCTACAACCAATTGTGCAAATCGGGATTCCTGCGTCGCGTAATTTCGATCCTGCAGATATCCACTCACGGCACAACACGTAAGTCATTATTTTTTATATTTCTTTTTCTATTTATTGATTAAATAAAGCGAGATTTCACTGATTTTAAAAAGACGGGCGAATCTCGACAAACGACAAATTATTTATCCACTCGGTTTGTTCTGTTGGAAGATAGCTTAGTAACTTCTCGGCGATACCATGAGGAGATCATGAGCGCTGGTAAGCTGGAGAATGAGATTAAAAAGGAGGATGTAGTAAGAATTTATGAAGAAATACAGGAGACTTACGTTGAATACAATTATGACTTGTTAGATGACATGGACAAATGTGCTGCGACAAGAAAGATTCACGCGTCTTCCAAAAATTAATATACCCAAGTTCTCTGGGTCATACACCAAATGGCGAGCGTTTCACAACATTTTTGTCTCGCTAATCTACAGTAATCACTTTGTGAGATCCGGAAGTTTCAGTACATGAAGTTATCTCTCACGGGTGATGCAGGGAGAATTCTGCAACATTTGTCGTAAGATGCTGGGAAAAGGCTTGGGAGCTATTAAAGGCGAGGTTTGACCATAAACGAGTATTGGTCAATGCTCAATTCAAGGTCTTTTTTAATCAACCTATTTTAGGGAAAGAGTCTGCAGAAGGTTTGCTAACAATTTAAGATGTTTCGTCCGAAAGTCTCCACGCTTTAGGAAACTTAGGGCTTCCAGTTGAACAATGGGATGTCATTGTGATATACATTCTACTCCAAAAATTACCAAGGCACAATATTTTTCCTGCAAGGTGTGTAACCAGGGGCAACACTCTTGGAGAAAATGCAAAAGATTTTTGGGCATGGGCGTGACGCATAAACAGCAGTCTGTTCGACAAGCTAAGGTCTGCGAGACTGTCTCACCTATAGCCATCCGACATGAGAATATCCCAGTAGTAAACACTGCTACTTCTGCCACGAATGCCACCATTCACTACTACACGTGCACACACATCATCACCCTACACGTACACAGCAACAAAATGGAGTCAACACAACCATGGCAACACTCAAACGGAGGAGGTAGCCGTGAACCCCAATGCACCAACATTTCATCCAATGAGTGACAACCAACCCAGTAGCACCAGGCGTGAAGCAGGTCAACACAACAAATGTTTTATTAGCTACAGCAGTTGTTAAAGTAAGATCAAGTGACGGGAGATACGTATACTTGAGTGCCTTAATCGATCCGGGATCAGAGGCAACGTTCATCTCTGAATCAGCTGAACAGCAGCTTAAACTTAGTAAACAACGTACACATGTCCAGTGTACTCATTCCCTAATTTTTAGGACAATCATAGTACGAACGATACTAGTAAACGATTCGTTATTAATTTGCTTCACATAACTCTATCAATATCGTGTCGTCTATAGTTTGAGAACTTTTAATAGATTTCACTGACGGCCAAACTTTAGTTGAAACTAAATTATTTATTAAAAATACGTTTATTAAAAACATGTGTAAAAAAATATTATTGACAGGTCAGCTACGCCGAATCAAATGGCATTAATAAATTGGATGGAGGAACATTCGGATTTGGCCAAGGGCTATAACACAGTCCAAGCACAGACAATAAATATACAGATGACGCACTCCCACAAAAAAGTGGTGTATGAAAATGAAATCAACTGAAAAAAAATCCTTTTAAAAAGCTTCAACTAAAAAACTAACAACAAAATCTGTTTTTTCTCTCTCTCTTCTACTCCATCAAATCAGTAATCTCATGAAAAGTCACATAAAGAAAAAAAATCAAAAACCTTTTCTTCTACTCTCTTCTCACTTGATCATGGCACACACAACATTGTTTTTGTTTAGCTGTGCACCAGCACCTGTGCTGCAAAAAAAAGAGAGAACAGTTGCAGGAGCGACTGTGGTGCGAAGCGAAGTGCTGATGCCGGCACGGTGACTAGGGTGAATAACGTTGCGTGCATAGATCTTATACTTGTGAAGATGGTTGGGTACATGTGTGCTTATAATTTTGATTCTACCTTGATGTACTGCTCATCGAAATCCTATGGAATGTTATTTTAATGAACGGCACAAGTTTTAAACACTTGAGTAAATAGTTCTATGTGCATCGAGAAATATGTATGCATATACTCTTTAGTTGATTTTGTAATAACACCTATTGAGAGAAATATTTGGGCAGATACAATCCCTGAACTAAAAATTAGTGATCACGAATCAATTGTAATAAAAGTAAATGTGGCTGACAAACAAATTAGAAAAGTTAACAAATACATCGATATATTTAAGTACAAGAAAGCTGAATTCCGGAGTCTAATTAGTGATAAGTGCGCCCAAATGACTGATCAGACTGACTTTAATGTGTTATCTGAAGTATTAGAAAATAGTTTAATGTATTGTGTAAAAAAACAGACTATTCGTAAGAAAATCGCGCTTTGTGAGGACAAATGGTTCACCAATGAACTTAGAACTCTAAAACACAAAAAAATTCAATATTTTCAAAAGGCTACTATATTTAATTTTGCATCAGACTGGGAAAGTTATAGAAGTATACGAAACATCTACAAAAATAAATTACATTTTGCTAAAAAGAACTATATATGTAACAAAATCGGATCATGTGAAACCCAAAAGTCTATGTGGAAAGCTATAAAGGACTTGGTGTTAAAGCAGAAAAAAGTAGAAATCAGTGAAGTTCGGTTCGGTGATAGATTGGAAAGTGATAGCTCTATAATTGCTAACAAGTTTAATTCTTACTTTATAGAAAGTGCAAACGCTATCAGTAATTCCATAGCGACAAATAATACCTCTTCGATTTTTAATTTAACGGAACATCAAACGATATTTAAGTTTAGACAAATAGATTTGAGTGAACTACGGTCAATATGCAAAAAGATTAACAATAAAAATGCGTTACATCTAAATATAAAAATTATTTTGAATTGTTTTGATATTATTGGTCCAATAATACTTCAAATCGTAAACGAGTCGTTTAATCGCGGTGAATTCCCTAGAAACTTAAAACAATCGATGGTTGTTCCAATACCCAAGGAGTCCGGTACAAAAATGTGTGACAAATTTAGGCCCATTAACATGATGCCTATTCTAGAGAAAATAGTGGAAAAGTGTGCTCATCAACAATTTTATAAATATGTGTGTGGTAATAAATTATTGATCGACAACCAATCGGGCTTTCGTCATGATCACTCCTGTGAAACATCCCTAAAATGGTTAGTGATGACCTTTAAAGAACAAAGACACAGTGGTAACAAAATTATAGCATTATTTTTAGATTTTCTGAGAGCATTTGAAACAATTGATAGAGATATATTAATACAAAAGCTGTCAAAATATGGTGTCAAAGGTAACGAGCTTATGTGGTTTAAGTCTTATTTGTTTGATCGTACTCAAAAAACTAGTGTAAACTGTGCAATGTCTAGTGCCAAAAATACATGTTTCGGTGTACCGCAAGGAACTATACTCGGTCCCTTATTATTTTTAATTTACATAAATGATATCTGTAAAGTGTTAAGAAACAGTCAAATATCTCTGTTCGCTGATGATGCCTTAATGTTTGTAAGTGGTAAAGCTTTAAATTACCTTAAAGAGCATATTGAGAATGACTTAAAAAACCTTTGTGTATGACTGCAACAAAACAAACTAAAAATTAATGTAAACACAACTAAAGGTATGGTTATAAATAGTGACGAATGTATTAATTTAAAAATATATGGTGAAGAGATTGAACAAGTTCCTGAAATAAAGTACCTCGGTGTAATATTAGACAGTAAAATGAATTTTAATAGCCATATGATGTACATAACTAAAAAAATTTCCAAAAAAGTGTCCTTTCTTGGAAGAATAAGGAAAAAATATAACAACCATTTGTGCAATTAACATATATAATACTATAATTAAACCAAACTTTGAGTTCTGCTCTACTATTTTGTTTATGGGGAATAATGAACACGTAGATCAAATGCAGGTGCTGCAGAATAAAGCGATGAGAACAATTCTTCGATGTACCTATTATACCTCGAGTAGATGGATGCTATCTTGTTTGAAATGGCTAAACATCAAGCAGCGTATCATCTTCAATGTACTAACATTTGTATTTAAGATGAAATTCAACATGGTGCCACAATACTTGACCATAAATTTAATATATACAAGGGACGCTCAACCATATAACTTAAGATCCAACTACGATTTCAGACTACAGTTGTATAGGGATTCTAGAACACAGAATATGCTCTTATATCGTGGATTAAAATTATTTAACGAACTACCTAATGAAATAAAGAATGAAACTATTTTAAGAAGATTCAAAAATTTGTTAATATCACATATACGAAATACAGTAACTTAAAAGTAAAATTAAATATTATTACATAAATTAAGATATATCAAATGATAACTGATACTAAATAAATAAAATACATACATAAAATACATACATACATACATATACTCGAATATATGTACATATATATATGTACATATCTACGTACGCAAATTTTTGTCTAGTGTGCAACTTTGACCGGAGGTAACGAGGAGAAAGTTTAGTCAATTGCACATGTGCAGCACACGTTTCTTCATGGGCGTATTTACCACCCATCTTTAACCAATGCAAACTTAACTTATGTGCCAATAGGGGGTGGCCAGGTCATAAACACGGCTGAATATAAAAACGGTAAACTTTGAATGCGTCTCCTAAAAAATCTGAATTTCGCCCCAACTGTGAGTCTCAAATGAAATAAAAAATTTGCACAAATTAAAAGAAAATTGTCGAAAATATTTCTCTACTGTGTCGAAATTTATGAATGTACATATTTATGTATTTGTATTATATTTCCGCTCTTATAATTACTTACTCTTCACTGCTCTAAGCCTACTTAAGTGAAGGTGTTCGAAATTAAAAAAAACTAACTGAAAGAAATCACAAACTTTAAGACACTCATCATTAACATATATAAGGAACACATTTAGTTTCCGTTTTATCACCTTTACTGAAGTAGTTTCCAAGGGACACGAACGAGGACGTGGCAGGATATCGACCCCCACCCTCCCAACCACCCAATACTCATTCTTAAATTTAGGAAAACATGTCATGCGTTCATTACATTTAGCAATTTTTTTATTTTATTTTCAGGAGTTCTATTCTTCTTTTGGTTTTTGTCAAGAACCCATTTACAATTTTTCCAGAAAAAACCACTATTAGGAAATTTATAAAATCAAGTTTATGCTCATAACATTCATCAGAGACATTGAACCAATTAGGAAAATGTATATTTGTGACCTTTATGCATTCTTTGATTATGTTTTGTTTTAGATTAGATGCAAAAGGTAGTTTTTGAAAGTATGTGGACAAATTTTTCAGATAAAGACGGCATATTTGAAAATATTTTTCAGATGGTCATAAGAGAACTGTGTTTTCTTTAGAATTTTCATACTCTTTTAATTTTCTTAATATTTCTGTAAGATCAAGATTGTTTTTGTCTTTGGACATTTCTTCAACACAATTTTCACAGATTTTGTTAATTTTTATTGTTTTGAAAACGCAATATCCTGCAAAATATATAGTCGTTGATTTGCGGCACCTTGACCGATATCGTATTTTCATCAGGTGTGTGAACTACATTTTCAAAACATTCCCCCACGTCATGAATGTCTTCATTTTGTGGTTGCTCCTGCGTAAGCAATATTTGTTCTTCTGTATCACTTTACAAAATAGCATTCCAATCCACCTGTAGATATTCGAAATCGTCTTCTTCGCAGTTGGAACATTTCGATTTACATAAAAGTTTTAAAGATTTTGGCTAGCAGGGCACTAAATTCGGAAGCGCTTGGATTACTTTTGTTAATATTCCGCTCTCTTATTCTTCCAAATAAGTTTTCTAACGGATCTTGCTTAAATTTATTTACATAAATGTAAAATACATCCTTATGATCGATAAATAATGTTTCTCTTATTCTTAGAACACTTTCAATAGTTATGGCTAAACCTTTGAAACAGAATGATCTATTTCTTGCGTTTAACGGTTCAATGTTTAGTACATAAAACTTCATTTCTTGTAAAAAATTTACATTTCGATCATTCCGTACGAGTGCTGGTTTTCCATTAAGAAGATCAAAAAGCCGATTTATTTTTTTTATAAATTCAGCTGTCGATTTCGAAAAATGGCATGGAAATTAGTTCAGTTTTATTAAGGCTTCAATTCCACAAGCTACAGTTCTGCTTAAAACTTGGGCAGCCAACTTCACGTTAATTTTTTGAAACTCAGTAGGGTCAATGTGTGCCGATGTCAGTTTCGAACATATTTTGGTGGTATTAACTTTCTCGGTATTATAAGGGTATTCAATTACCTTCCAACTTACAATTCCATCAGAAGTGGTCAAATTGTATTTCAATAGGTTGTTCCGAATACTTTTGATAAGATGAGGAATATCGTACATTTCATATATGGATTTCTCTTTGTAAATAAAGCTAACGTTTTTTTCGCGAAGATTAAGTTTACTAAATAAACTACGATTTGTAGGTCCCTGATCACAGAAAATTGCTCTTACATTCAGTTTCATCTCTGCGCATATGTCAAGACAATTATATACCTCAATCTCAAGCTGTTTCGTAGGTATATTAATTGGGCAAACGACATGATATACAACTTGCTTAAAATTTCCACATAAACTGCGAATCATAAAAATGCACGCAGACTTAGCGCATATATTTGACAATTGATTTCTTCCATAATCAACAAAATCTTCAATTTCGTCCTTGAATTTATTGTACGTTAGATTCGCCTGAAGGCTCATTTCGTCAAAAATAATAATAACTTCTTTTTTTTGGTTACTTTCTTTATCTCCACTAATACATTCCTTTTGAATCCTGGAGATAAACTTTTAATCTTAACCCATCAATTTAAAGAAGATGGGTGTGGCAAATGTAATCCAAGTTGATCTCGTAGAAAGCTATAGCCGGAAGACGAACGGAAAAAAAGGCACTGCGAAACCCACTTCTCTTCTTCGGTGCATTCTCTTGTACTCTGGGATAGAATGAGCTTCGAAAATGTCTTTGTATTTTGATTAACATCAATCAGTAAATCAATTTTCTCTTAGATAGGCTGCTTTTCATGCATCTGTGCCTTTTTTTATTTGCTTTTAAGCGACGAATTTTGTTCAACAGTTTTTTTTTCAATTTTTCACTTTCTTTCTTCTTTTTTTTTTTTCAACCCAACATTTGATTTCTCAAGTTAGTTTATTCTCTTTATATAAAAAGACTGCCTTTTAAGCTGAGTCTCACAGTTTGCGCAATTAAATCCTGCGTTTTCATTTAATCTTGTTCTTGATAACTTTACGTAACGAAACTTATTCACTTATTGCCATGAAGTTTAATCTAGTTTCTTTATGATTTGTATAGGTTAGTAAAGCCTTGCTAGGATCAAAATATACCGTATCGTCATCATCATTACCAATAGAAATATTCTCTGTTTGTTACAAAAATAGAGAATAATGTTATTATTTTCGAAGTGCTTGCTGCATATCCGCGGTCTTTTCAAATTTTCTATTTTGTCCCGAGGCTCCTCTATTAAGGCTAATGATTCGTTATATCTTGCAGTCCCTTTTTTGGGAAAATCAAATAATTTTCTCTCTGGAAAATCGTTCAATGTTGCACTACAAAGGGAAATTACACATTTGTCTATGTATATATAGTAATTAAATAAACCTGAAAATCAAACTTGTGTTTAGTAAATAGTTTGCTGGTGATGTAATCTTAATACCTGAAATTCCAATCGATGCGTCTTAACGTAATTCAGTGCTAAATAAAATCGCTCAAAAAATACTTAAAATATTTTCAAGTAATATTAAAATATAATAATAATATAATTAAAAAATATAATAATAATAAAAGAAAATATTTTTTTACGTAAAAAACGACAGTTTGTTTTATATTTACCCAACCCCAACATATAATAACGTTCAATAAACAATCAATCGATTCGATAAACTACACAACAATTAAATCTAGCACTTTTTTATTTATCCAACAGAATTCACTTTTACATTCAAACACAGAATGCAAAGATATGTATGGCAAAAATGAACGGACACTAATGAACGGAAGAAGGGGAAATAAGCGAGCGAAAAATAAAAAAGCTTTATTTGCTTTAGGTGAGCTTTTCTTTTCCGAAAGGTATTTGTCACCTAAGGCTTGTTACCTGAGAGAAAAAATTTACTCATTTCTTTTATATGGGCGTGCGACATCTGTATATTTATTGTCTGTGGTCCAAGGAAAGCAGGAGATTAACAAAATGTGGGCTGATTTGGCCATAAGGCTTAATTCTACTGGACTGCCCCATACAAATTTTTCAGCTTGGGGGAAGGTAATTATGCCAATACACTTAATTTTTGTTTGGTGACTAATCTTCGAAATTAATATAAAAAAACCAACTTAACAAAATAATCATTAACTTAAATAGGTTAGTATTAAATTGCAGTTAAATAACCTTAATCATAACATACATACATTGAACCAATTCGGAAAATGTATATTTGTTGCCTTTACGAGTATACATTCTTTGATTATATTTTCTTTTAAGTTAGATGCAAAAGGTTGTTTAAACTACGATTTGTGGGTCCTTGATCACAGCAAATAGCTCTAACGGTTAATTTCAGCTTCGCGCATTTATCAAGATAATTATATAACTCAATCTCAAGTTGTTTCATAGCTATATTGCTTGGACAAACGACATGGTACAAAACTTGCTTAAAATTTTCGCATACACTCCGAATCATAAAAACGCACACAGACTTAGCGCATATATTAGATTTTTGATTCCTTCCGTAATCAACAAAACCTTCAATTTCATCTTTGAATTTATTGTAGGTTAGATTCGTCTGAAGGCTCATCTCATCAAATATAATCACGACTTATTTTTCTTTTGGTGATAATGTCGAAGTTATTTTCTTTATTTCCTCTAGAACATTTCTATTTATTCCAGGTGACAGATTAAAAAATCTTAATCCACCTATGTAATGAAGACGGGTGCGGCAAGTGTAGTCCAAGCTAATCCCGTAAAAAGTTGTATCCGGAAGATGAACGAAAAAATGCACTGCGAAATCAACTTCTCCTCTTCGGTATATTTTTTTGTACTCTCAGATAGAATGAGCTTCGAAATGTCTTAGTATTGCAGCCTTTTTTTTGTCCTCCTTTAAACGATGAATTCTCTGCAGCAAATTTATTTTCGATTTGCGATTTCCTTTTATTGTTATCCTCAAGCTATTGTTTAATTTCTTAAGCCTCTCAATTCATTTAATATAAATAGATTGCCTTTTTATATGAGTCTCACAGTTGGCACAAGTAAATTCAAAGTTATCATTGAATCTTTTTCTTGAAAACCTTTTTGAAGACAAGTTTAGTTCTTCTACTGTAACATCATTCGAATCCAGTACTAATTTATTGCAGTTTTCATATGTAGCCTTAGCTCTCGTTGGATCAAAACAAATGAACTCGTTATCAGATATATGTAGCAACATTTCGTTTTTACAAGAGAGAAGGGTAAGAATTTTTTTTTAAAATATTTCTTTCCAATAAAGGCATTCTTAAAATGTTTGCTGCATATATAGGGCGTTTTAAAGCTTTTTATGTGTTCCTGAGACTCACCTGCTAAAGCCAGCCATTCATCGTATTTAACTGTTCCTTTTTTTTTAGGAAAATTAAATAATTTTCCATCAGGCAATTCATTTTTGGTTATAGAACAGTGTGCAATTGCGCACTTCGTTCTTTACCAGGACATTTTTTCCTTGGAGACAATTTTCTTATGCCTTTTAATTTTTTTTTTGTATATGTATGTAATATATATGTATGTTAGTAATTAACCTGAAAATCTAAATGATTGATATTCTAGCAAAATCTCTCAAACCTTCTCTTCATATACAACTACAAAACTTCCATTCATGAAAATTTATTCTTTTGCTGCGGTAGTATGGAAATCACACCGTCATGCATCTTCATGACCCTTCCCGCATACCCCTCTATACTTCCCCACCTCGTTCGTTTGCATGTCACAACGCACAATGAGACAAAGAACTTTTCCCACACGAGCGAACGGAGTGAGGAAAAAGAAAAAGCTTTATTTGTTGTACTTATTCTGAAAGCTCTTTGTCTGCTACCACGTTGTCTGCCACGATAAAAATATGCTTAATTTTTTTATATGGGCGTGCGACATCTGGGTACTTTATTATCTGTGATTATATCTCAAACAGCAATCATACATTCAACGTGGACATTGGAAGATTGCACAAAACTATAAATGAACATATAAGACTGGTAAAACATGACGATACAAATAACAGAGGAGCTGTTGAAGACAAACTTTCAAGAATAATAACATTTATTGCTTCTTCAACAAGGGTCTAGGACGAGTTCAATCATGTCTCCACCAAAACGATTGCGCCAAAAAACATTATGGCCCAAGATAACGCTATAATTGTAAGTATTCCGAAAATACGAAATGAACAGACTGGAATTGAAACCAATGTAGCTGAAAATGAACATAAAGTAGATTCACAAGCGAAATCAAAAACAAGCAGCTATTATAACGAATGGTAAGCTGAACTTAAAGCAAGGGAAATCTCGAAGAAATTGTTATAAGCCTGCAAAACGAAATAAAAGACCTCGATAGAATAAAAGGTACCCTGCTGGACTGTACTAATAAAAATTCTGTCCAACTAATCCAGCAAAATGGAAAAGAAGAATATATCACAGATGAAGAGGAGCTCGCACTACAAACAGAAAGGCATCTGAGGAAAAACAAAAGGCCTACAAAAAACGCAAGGCATAAGAAAGTCCTGAAATAGCTACGGCAAAACACGCAAATTTACAAGGAAAAACGAATGATAAAAGTCTTGAAAAGACAACCAATGGCTTGCAAAGACAGCCATTACCACCACCAATAATGATCTCTGGAGTAGACAGTTTTGGTGAGTTAAAAAGAATAATTGAAGAAAAAAGAAGAAATGATGCAAGTTCACCTCATATAGCAACAAGAATTGAAAAATAAATGATGATGACAGTAACACTTACAGAGAAATCACTGATGAGCTAACGAAAATGAAGTTGCAATGGCACTCATATGAAAACAAAGCTACTAAAGTCTGTCTCAGAAAAATTGCCAGTACAGGGAAGATAGGATGTCTGTCTTGTTGCAACAGCTTGCATAAATGCGTCACTCTTTAAAGCTCATACAGGGTTGCCATATTATATCCGACACATCGCCACAAATGAGAGAGCATTACCCGTTGGGTTGCCATCTGCTGATTTAGAAACAAAACAATTTGTTGAACGAAATAAAGATAATAGATTATAAAACCGACACTGACTCAATTTAAATAGAATTTTAGTATGTTGTAGAGTATTTTGATGTATCATTGTTATAAATTAAAGAAATAACAGAAAAAAACATCCGCTGCTTTTTTTACAGCTTCCGATTTATTCTTTGATTGGCCGTATAATTTCCTAGTCTCATTAACAATATCTTGCTTTTTTTCTTCATTTAGATCCTTTGACGAGCTTGTAGCCATTCTTCTCCTTATGCACAATATATTAATTTTTTATTAATCACAACACATAACAATATCACCACATCGCACTTTAATCTAATGAATTTGATCACTTATCACTACTAATTTTATTATCAGTTAATCACAGCACAAAATAATATCACCAGAACGCTCTTTTTTGATCACATATTGCACCACGAATGAATTGAATGTTTCAAAATTAGATGCAAATAATCGTCATTTTAACCATAAGAGTGAAGAATTTTTTAAGGATTTCAACAGAAAAACAAGATAATGAAAAAAAAAAAACAAAAGTCAAATGGCAATTCCTCACATACTCAAATTCAATTATTCGCTCTTTGAAAGCACAAATTCCCAAAGCTCTTTGAGAGAAACCACAGAAAAAGCCACAGCTATTTGCTCAGATTTCATAATGGTAACTATGTTTTGATAATCATATTTTCAACTTACACTGCGATCGGCTGTGTCGCAGGTAGGTCACGGTGGGATGTGTGCGGATGTTATGAAAATTACAACAACAAAATCAAATGTAAGTCAGTGCTTTCGTCTATATTTCAGTGGCAATTATTGAAATTGAGTGCCATGAAAATATTTACAGGCACCAGTGTATGAAAAAAATCTCTCCCATAAGGCCTGTACTGACAATTTTTCTGAGACCGACTATAGACCATTTAGGTAGTAGCCAGAGGTCTTCACTTCCAGGGTGATGAATACGATATTGCCGGAAACTTGACCAATGAAAAATATAAAATTTTATAAGCTAAAAACTTAATTAAAAAAGAAAAAATAAAATATAATGATGGGGAACCATCGACAAGAAATAGAAAACTACCTCTCTTTATGCTCTCCTTTCAAAATGAAGTACATGTCGAAGAGATTTATGCTATGAAATCAATAATGGGTATTGTTATTAAGATTGAGCCACTTCGAAGAAGTTCTAACTCAATACCTCAATGCAAACGATGCTAGGCCTTCGGGCATACGGAAAGCTATTACAAAAGAAATTTTGCTTGCTTTAAATGTTAAGGAAAACATCCAACAAATGGCTGTCCACTAAAGAAGGATGATAAGGCGAAATGTATCAACTGTTATGGTAATCACCCAGCTAATTACAGAGGTTGTCCAGTTACGAAAGAATATCAAAAAGAAAGTTACTAGCAATCACCAACAAAACCCAATCAAAAATAAAAACAAGCAACAAGTTGAGGGTAGCCGTGGTGTAGTGGTAACATCATCGCTTGTCACGCTACAGGTTCACGGTTCGAATCCTGATCTCGATAATCATCTATTTATTTCGCATGAAATAAATAAAAAGTCTATCAGTTGCGAAAGCTTATGTCAACTCTACTGTAAAGGCATAACACTGGCAGTAGGTTATGCCTTTAGCTAAAATGCAACTTGATTGTGATGATGACATCAGGAGGACGGAAAAAAATACTGTGAATCATGAGCAACGACAAAAAGCAAAAACAAACAAGCTCCCCAATTATCTGGACAGCTACCCTTGGACTTCACTGAAATTTAATACCAGCTGAGTTTAAAACAAACTACACCAATCTGTCTTTCTCTCTGTCTCTTCCCCTTTCCCCAAAACGACTAATCGGCCATCTGGCCCAGAGAAAATACCAGATCTTATTGGCTTCTTCATAACGAAAGAAATTAATAGAAAAGAAGTAAAAGTTAAAGGCAGTGATGATCTGTCATCGGATCAACACCTGCAATCCTAACTATGAACGGCATGTCAATAGAGCAGAAAAAAAAAAACGTACGACTTACCAACATAAGAACGAACTGGTGTAAATTTAGAGAATTACTCGAAGGATTTATTAATCTTAGATCTCCAATAGTCACAACAAACCATATTGACATCGAAGTGGAACAATTCATTGCCGATATAGAACAGGCAGCAGAAGATAGTACACCGACTTATCAACAAAAGAAACAAGCATCGGTAAAATATCCCACGGAAATTAGGAAACTAATATTAAAAGCACGCGGGCAATCTCAAATGACAAGATATCCCGCCAATAAAACTATATTTAATAAACTAAATAACAGACTTAAAACAAGTACCGTTGAATTTAGAAATAGATCTCAAAATATATTTGTACCTTAACTGCAAAACAAAGTCACAGACTATTTCCTTTGGAAGGCTGCCAAATTTATAAAGAGACCTGAAGCACCAGATCTCCCGTTAAAAACATCTGATGGGAAATGAATCGGTGACCCAAAAGGAAAGGTCAGACTTTTTCGGAGCACTTAACAAATGTATTTAAGCCTTTTCCACATACTCGTAGCATGGCAAACGAAACTCTCGATTTCTCTGATAGAGTAGATGAAGACATAATCCCTTATGTTTTGCTAAGAGAGATCAGCACATGTATTCATAAATTATCTAATGGCAAATCATCAGGTTATGACCTTATAACTGCCCAAATCCAGAAAGGGCTGTCCTTCATCGCATTCTTAAAACTCAAGTTTATAATTAATGCTTGTGTTAAACAAAGATCTGTTCCACATCACTTGAAGAGAGCAAAAATTATGTTTATACCTAAACAAGGTAATCCTCTATCAGAAGTTACCTCATATAGGCCAATCTCAATTTTACTGGTATTATCAAAACTTTTAGAGAAACTGCTACTTAAAAGCCTATTCAGAATCATAGAGCAAAAAAGGCTTACTCCCATCCATCAATTCGGGTTTAGAAATAAGCACTCGACAATAGACCAAGTGCATCGTATAACTAATGTTATAGGAAAAGCACCAGAAAAAAGACAAGTTTGTTCTTCATTATTCTTATACGTTTCAAAGGCTTTTGATAAAGTTTGGCATAAGGGCTTAAAGTATAAACTTCATAAGGATTTACCGCAACAGTAATATGATATACTTAAATCTTATATAGCAAATAGATTCTTTAGAGTTCGCTATGTTGCAGCGTATTCTGAACTTAAATAATATGTATACTAGTGATACGTATACTAGTGCTATACCACATGCAAATGATATAATGACACCGCATTCGCAGACGATACTGCTCTTCTATCAGCTGATGGTTGCGTGGCTAAAGCAATAAAATTCAGTTAGTGACATATGTGATTGGACGTAACGATGGCGAAATAAACTTAATGAGTTAAAGTCCACCCATATCAATTTTACAAAAAAAAAAAATTAACGAATGTTCCTGTAGTTATTAATAATCAAGTAGTTCCTTATTCTAACACGGCTAAGTATCTGAATATGAATCTGGATGCTAAATTGATATGGAAGGATGTGAAAAAAAAGTAGAAGAGCTAAATATTAGATGTTAGGTTCAGAAATGTCCATTGAGAATAAAATCTTTATATATAATCAGATACTGAAACTTGTTTGGACATATGGTATCCAATTGTGGGGTTGTACAAAGAAAACGAATGTACAAGTAATCCAAACACTTCAAATCAATTCCTTCGGGGAATAGTAAATGCCCCTTGGTATGTTATCATAGAAAAATAATGACTTACTTCGTGATTCGCGTATTAATCTTGCCTCAGAAGTAATTAAAAAGAACGCAATTCATCACAACGATCGTCTGCAGATGTATATTAATCCTGAGATAGCAGGCATCTTAAATGTATAAAATAATATTCGTAGATTAAGAAGACCTTATAATCACTAACTTATAATCTGACAATTATGAGAACCCGTATTTTATCTATAATACCTTCTCAAACGCAACTAAACGTTGAAACTAAAAGCATTTGTCGATCTTTCTGTGATTGGTCATGATTAAGGGGGTATTTTTAGTGCGGTAAGAGTCTCACACTACTCTGGGTTTCTAACCACAGTGTCTTTCAAGATTTTCACCTTCAATAAAAAAAAAGTCATTTTAAACAAAAATATTTTTTTTCGAAATTCGAATTCCAAATTCTTTTTTAAGAAACCAACGACAAAGATGATAATACTACCCATAGTCCCAGTACTACTGATAATTACAAGAACATGACTTATAAAGACACAAGAAATACTTCTCTACATTTTCAACAAAAATAACGAATATATGACGAACAAGTTCGATAGAATACAAATTATCGAAAGTCATACGAAAATTATACATATCATTAATGTAACTGATCTAGAAATAATCAAAAACCAGATAAGAAATAACCTTTTCGTCGAAAACAAAACAAAGCTAATAGAAACAAAACAGTTAACCAAAACTTAATATTGTTAGAAGCTAAGTTAGAAAACCATAGACCCCACTGTAAATCGAAAAGAGCGTTAATAAATATACTCGGAACAAGAATCAAAATTATCGCAGGAACAATGGACTATCAAAATAAAATTAATTATTTTTGACCAAGAACACAGACTCACAGAAGGGAGTAATATGCAGGTAATAATCAACGCGCAAATGCTAGATAGAATCCAAAATATTATAATTCATGTTAGGAAACAACAGAAGTACACATACTACTATAGAAAAATATTTAAATAGCCAAAATTGAATAGGAAGAATAGAGACTTTAGAAGAAGAAGTTAAGATCATGCAATACATGTATCAAATTAACTAAGATACGTATATACGTAGTACTACTTATAAACCACCAGCAAACTTAGAGTACTAACAAGAAACGTATTAGGTATACAAAAATTAGCTATGATCGACGATTTAATTAGTTTTAACGAAATCAAAATTACAGTCACAATTTACAAAGACCAAATTATCATAATTCTCTTTATACCACACTTCTCTGACTAAACTTATATAGGTACATATGCGGGTGACGACGACAAGATGCCCCAATAGGGCAACGCAAGAAAGTGATCAACGTAGAAGATAAGATGATAAGAGAATCGTTAAGCTAAATTAGAAAACCAGAGAAAAGAAACAATAAAATAAGCAAAGTCAAAGAGGGGAGATGAGAATGGTGAAGCTAGCATAGGAGAGGTAGAGAAGGGAACAAGGAGAGATTAGCGAGGGAGTCGTAAAGTGGATCTACGTGGATGAAGTTGAAAGAGAAGTGCTAAGTGAAGAGATACGATTTGTTTTATACTATTTTGTATTCTTAAACCATTTTTTAATCTAATTCGTTATTCACATTTGAAAATATAATCTTATAAATAATCGCTAAATTACATAAGGTAAAATACACCCACAGTACATTTTTATCTCAATATACAATATCTAAATGTTGTCAGAAAGTGGTTACGCGATAAAAGAAAAAAAAAACTGTGTTTCACTTCCGTTTATTAGAGCTTGGTTAGCGTTGCCCTTACTATAGAAGTGACGTGATCAATACCGAAAGGGAGCGAATTAGACGCACTTACAGTAAAGCAGTTACAAGAAATTTTGAGGCAAAGCGGGCTACCGATTAGATACTCGTATAATCATAAAAAGGAACTGGTTGCGGGCGTTCAGAATATTTGCGATCGAAAAATCTTAGTCGGGGAACACATTACATCGCTAAGAGAAGATCACAGTCGAGAATCAGATAGTGAAAGTGACTGTTCCGGCTTAACTGTGTTGAACATCGTAGATTCATTACTTGTCAATGAACCCAATCTAGATCCCAGAAATATGACGAATACCCGAACAAATAACAGCTGGATCCTCCGGGGATAGTCAACGAACAGCTTCAGTGCAAAACGCTTTTCAGTTCAGGGATGTCGAAGAAGCATAAGAAAAATTCAATAGAGAAAGCGGAAAGTGCATGGAATCGAGGATTTCGGAGTTCGAGAAGGTTTCCACAGTTTGCAGCTGGAAAGATGTACAGAAGTTTTAAATTCGAGACGATTACTGTTTGGAGCCGCCAAATTAGCACTAGAGTCCGAAACTGCAGTTTGTAACTGGGAGTCAGTAAAGCCATTTCTGCTAAAACAGTTTCTCAAACCTGATTAAGAAAATGTTTACAAAACCTTGGAGAAAACTACCAAAAGTAGAGAGGAATCATGTTTGGAGTATTTTTACCGAATGAAAAAATAGCTTCGAGGGGAACGATTAAAAATGTGCATCTTTTGTCGTACATTATCGCTGGTATCCCGGACGACGTTCATAACAAGAGTATCCTGTACCAAGCGAAGATGTTAAATGAGTTGAAGGAGGGATTGAAGTCTTACGAGAAGTTTAAAGCTGATCAGTCACGCTTCAGGTATGTCATATCGTCTAGGCCGGCTGCCGCTACAAATAGGGACGTCTCAAGTCAACAGTTTCGGTGCAAAAATTGCGGCTCACTTTCTCATTCATACCAAGACTGCCCAAATCGAGATAAAGGAAGTCGTTGTTTTAAATGCAATAAGTTTAGGCACATTGCCAGGAGTTGTTCTGAAAACAAGTCAACATGCAATATGAGGCAACCGTTGCCATCGCATTCGCCGTTCATCCTGCTAGAACTCTGGGTACCTCACCCATCGAAATATAAATTTCAGGCGAGTATTACCATTTAATTTGTCATTTTCTGCCCGATAATTGGAGATATACAGCAAATAATAATCCGCTGACCGGTTTCAACTTAATTTCCTGCAGTCAGCCTGAGTTAACCGAAAGCCTGAACGTGATCAAAGATTCCACAATGAGAAGACAAATAGAGAAGATGGTCCAAAATTACTCGCCAAAAGGCCCGGAAAGGACACTGTATTACCACAGTGTCCTTTCCGGGCTGGACGATGAGAAGCCTACTGAGAAGAAGACACGATGTTTGGCCCCACTGGAAAAGGAAGCTATGGATCAGCAGCTCACCGACTGGTTACGCGAAGGGATTATTCGATATAGCAATTCGGATTTCGCTAGTCCCATTGTACTGGCACGCAAAAAGGATGGTTCGCTTCGGCTATGCGTCGATTTCAAGCAGCTAAATCGGCATGTGACGAAAGGTCGAGAGCTTTGGATCGGTATTGGTTGGTATATCGGTATCCGTTGGCGATCATACTGGACCTCAAAAATGGGTTCTTTCTCGTGAACATCGAGGAGGACAGCAAAAAGTATACGGTATTTGTTACCCCAGACAGCCACTTCGAGTTTAACAAGGCCTCGTTTGGATTGTGCAACTCACCCGTCGTATTCCGAAGATACGTCAACGTAATCCTGCAAGACCTTAAGCGTCGGGGAGTGGTTCTTGCTTATATAGATGACCTGATAATTCCTTCAAAATCCGAAAAGGATTGAATCGCAAGGCTGTGAGAAGTACTGGAGGTAGCCGAGGAGAAGGCACTTGTTATAAATTGAAAGAAGTGTGCTTTTCTCTTATCTGAAGAGAAATTTCTCGGCTATATTGTAAGGAATGGCAGTATTAGACGGTCCGAAGGGAAGTTATTGGCGATCATAAAATTTCCCACCCTGAAAAATGCAAAATCAGTTTTGTAGTTCCTAGGATTGACGGGATATTTTCAGAAATATATTCCAAACTACGCTCTTATAGCAAAATCGCTATCCGACTTGACGAAAAAGATATCAAGTTCATTTGGGGTTCTAACCCAGAAGAAGCTCACGAGATGCTGAAGGATTTATTGTGCCGAGAACCGGGACTGAAGCTTTTCAATCCCCAGCTGCTAGCACAATTACACGCCGACGCCAGGTAGGGAGAAGTCCTAATGCAGATCCAGGATGACGGTCACTATCACCCCATGTTTTTCCTGAGCTTCAAAATAACTGAAGCTGAAAGATGGTGCCCAAGCTACGACCTGGAAGTGCTTGCGATAGTTAAAGTCCTGAAACGACTTCGCATCTATTTGCTCGGTATTTGATTCGAAATCTTTACAGATTGTCAAGCGTTTAAACTACTATACGAAAACCCTTAACAGCCGAAGCGCTTATTGGGCATTGCAACTAGGAGAATTCAATTGTTAAGTTAAACACCGTTCTGGAACGGCCATGCGACACGTCGATGCACTCAGTCGGGATCCGGAAAATATTAACACTATCGAAGACGGATCACTAAAAGCGATAAAACAAGCTCAAGGAGGGACGAATTCTGCATTGCCATCCATGCAGTTCTTGCCCAGTCTGGTCCGTATGACGTTAGCGCATCACGTTAGACGTGATGCGCTGTACAAATTCATTGATGGAGCCTATCTGCTGGTTGTTCCGAAATCCTTGCAGAAGCAACTCATAAGAATAGCTCACGAGAGGGGACACTTTGGTCGCAGTTAGTTGTCTAAATTAATCCGAGAAGACAATTTTATTTCACAGTTGGACCAAAAAATCTCTGACGTTATCAACAACTGCATTGTCTGTATCCTCGCTATGAAGAAGTCCGGTAAGAGGGAGTCTTTCTTCCATCTTATCGATAAAGCCCACCAGCCTTTTCGTTAGAGTGAACGCGTTTTGCAAGTTCACCTGGATATATCCAACAAAGAGCACAACATCCAATGAAGTCATCAACTGTCGTGAATTACAGGCCCAAGTTTTTGGCCATCAACAACACATAATTTTTGATAAGGGTGCCACATTTACGTCCAATGATTTCGAAGCATAATGTACAGAGCGAAACATTGCGCATCATCTGGTGACAACAGGCGTCCAGAGAAGAAGTGGACCTTTGGAAAGGATGAATAAGAAAAAAAAAAAACTTGGGGTGGCCGTGGTGTAGTGTTAACATCATCGCTTGTCACGATGTTGATTCACGGTTCGAATCCTGATGTCAAGAATCATCTATTAATTTCGCATGAAATAAATAAAAAAGTCGATCACTTACGAAAGCTAAGTCAACTCTACTGTGAAGGCATAACACTGGCAGTAGGGTGGTCATATGGCTAAAATACAACTTGGTCGTGATGATGACATCAGGATGACCGAAAAAAATACTGTGAATCATATGCAACGACAAATAGCGAAAACAAACAAAATAGTCCCCAGTTATCTGGACACCCTTGGAGTTTGCAGAAACTTAATACCACCTGAGTTTCAAACTACACCACTCTGTCTTTCTTTCTGTCTCTTCCCCTTTCCACAAAGCGCACGTGTTCCAAAAATTAGTATAAGGGTATTCATATCCCCTTTAACATATGCAAATTATAAAAAAGTAAGACTATTATTCAGGTCTTGACGTTCTTGTCTATTGAAAACCCTTTGAAATGGTATAACCACGTCCCGAAAGTCCAATGCGAAATAAATTCTACGGTTAACGAAAAACTGAAAGGACACCCTTCGAATTAATGTTTGTATTAGTATCATTTTCTATACTAATATAAAGTGGCAACCCTCATGCTTTTACATATTGTCATACTTATCCTATGTACTTAATTTCTTTTTCTTTCTTTTTACTCACTCAAATACACGAAGTCAAACCGAACAGTCGTTTTATCTTACATGGGTTATGGGCCCAGACAAATGTGTTTTTCCCTACAAAATAAAAAATTTTTAAATTTTGTCGTTGGTCGATGAAAATAAGTGCGATAGCTCAAATAGAACAGTTGTCCGCGGAGAATTAAGCCACGTGGGTAATACAGATGAAAAGTCTGTTAATAACGTTGGATTTATGGAATCCAATTATAGTGAAGTGCCCTACTGAAGCCGCGGAGAAGATAAAGTGGGAAATTGTCGACCAAAAAGCGCTTGCGACTCTAATATTGTGCTGCGAGAAGCCCATCTCGGTGATCGCCCTGCACGTAAAATCGCGCTGTTTAAAAAGCTTGTTCGGTTTCGTCTGCAGCCGGGAGAACAATTTGTAACAGAAGTGAACGAATTTTGCAAAACCGTCGATGATCTGAAGGAGATAAATGTAGTCTGCCTGAAGAAATGGATAGTTTTGTGGTAGCTATGGAAAGCAGAGATAATTTGAAAAATTTGGAGCAGCTGAAGGTTAGAGTTATAGAAGAGATGCATCGGCGTGGGGAGAAGCATGTGTTCAATTGTGAAAATGTGTTTGCGGCAAAATCACCTCGATGAAAAAGGAGTACGGAGAAAAAAAGTACATGCGGCGAACGGGAAATTAATAGCCGATATCAAAAAGGGCAAGAAAATGGTAACGTACGGGACATGCGTAAGTTTATATGTTATGGCTATGGAAAAAGAAGTCACATTCGCTCACAATGCAAAAACAGTAACAATAATGAATCATCTCTTTCAGTTCTTTCAGTCTTACAACCGCCTGTGAAAGAAAAATGGCACAATACACGGATTTTAGACAGCGGAGCGTTTAATCATCATTGCATCATTACACACACATGAGAAAAAAGTAATGTTGGCATCGGGTGATTGTGTAACTGCGAAAGGGATTGGAAATATCAAAGCGAAGACCGGTAAAAATAATTTGATGTTGAAAGACGTTCTATATGTACCGAAATGGCATATTATTGAATTTGGTAACAAAAAGGCATTCGTGAAGAAAAGAACTGGTAAAATTTTGTTTGCTTCTGAACTAAACAATGGAATTTATCTAAAAACATTTTTGGACTGTTCGAAAGAAAATGTAAATTCTGTGGTCGGATTAAAGAATTCAAATTCTGATTTACATTTGTGGCATAGGAGATTTGGACATTTAATCATTAAGGATTTATTGTTGTTATCGAAACGTGATATGGTTCGCGGATTGAAAGTGAATCCTAAATCTAATATTTCGTGTACTACCTGTGCAATCTGCAAGATTAGTGCAAAGCCTTTCCCAATATTTCCTTACATCAATTCAACCGAAGTACTTCAACTGGTGCACACCGATATTTGCGGTCCTATGCAGGTCTTGTTACAAGGTGGGTCTCGATATTTTATTACATTTATTGACGATTTTTCACGATTTACTGACGTTCAGTTTCTTAAAAACAAATCAGAAGCATTTTCTGCATTTAAAAAATTTTTATTCAAAACCGAAAAACAAACAGGTTGCAAACCTAAATGTCTTAGAAGTGATAATGGTAGAGAGTAACTTAGTTCAGAATTTAAAAGCTTCTTCGCCCGAAATGGTATTCTTCATCAAACCACCGTTAGCTATACTCCTCAGCAGAACGGCATTGCTGAGAGAGCCAATCGTACGCTGGTGGAAATGGCACGTTGTCTGCTGGAGTCATCGAAGCTTCCTCAAAGTTTATGGTCCGAGGCGGTCAACACAGCTGCTTACATTAGAAATCGTTCACCAACCAAAGTTTTAGAACAAATGACACCTTATGAGCGTTGGAAGGGTAAAAAGCCGTCAGTGTCGCATTTTAGGACGTTCGGTTGTGAGGTAGTAGCACTCGAGAAAGGACGAAACAGGTCAAAGTTTCTACCCAAGGAAATCCAGCTAACGTTTGTAGGATACGCGGATTCAGCAAAAGGATACAGGTTATACAACAGGAAGACCAGGTCAATAGTGATAGCTAGGGACTTAAAATTTTTCGAGGACACATTTTCCCTGGAAGAAATCGAACCAAATAAACATAAACCTAATGACAAATTTTTTCTGTATGTTGAAGATATAGAGAAGAAAAGTCATAATGAAGATGCAGCTGAAGAACCAGTTGTAGATGGAGGTGGCAAGGAAGGGTTATTAAGAAAAAAAAGTTCTACTTCAAATTTCCCAGGGGAAGAAGCGGAAAGGAGGGAAGTCAGAATATTAAGGAGTGGGAAAAAGTTTATTAACTGACAGAAACTCTCTGTGGAGTAGTAGCAAACCCGGCTACAGTTACAGAAATTCTGGAATCTATTAATAGTCGACGGTGAAGAAATGCCATGGAAAACGAATATACAGCGTTAATAAAAAGTGAAACTTTGGAGTTAGTTGATTGTCGTCCAGGAAAAAGCATTATTGGTTCGAAATGGGTATTTTCAACAAAGTCAAATCCAGATGGTTCGATAAGTAAGTACAAAGCCAGGTTAGTTACACAGGGATTCCTGCAAAAAGAAGGAGAAGATTATTTTGAAACTTATGCACCCGCGGCAAGGCATTCAACTATTCATATGATCCTAGCGCTTGCCGCCCAATATTCACTACTTGTAAACCATATTGATATCATTGCAGCATACTTAAATGGAGAACTAGAAGAAGTTTTTATGCGGCAACCAGAATCGTTTGTGGACGAAAGTTATCCCAACAAAGTATGTAAGCTTAAAAAATCATTATATGGACTTAAGCAATCTGGTAAAAATTGGAACACCAAAATTAATTTGGTATTGACCAATATGGGTTTCACGAGATGCAAAGCCGGTAGTTGCGTTTATGTTATGATGGGAAAAAATGAAGTTAACATCATGGCGTTGTACGTAGATGACATCATCCTGGCATGCACTTTGGAGACATCAATGAAAGATATCATATCAAAGTTAACTAAACAAGTCGAGGCGGAGGATCGAGGACCAACAAAATGCTACATGGGAATGGAAATTGAATCGAAAAGGACTACGAGGCGATATAACTATTCATCAAGCTAGTTACACCGCTGAACTTCTGCAACGTTTGAACATGCTGGAATGTAAAGGGGCCTATACACCCCTTTCCAGTGGGACAACTCTCCAGAAATGCGAAGAAAAGGACTGTTCCGGTGTCAACGTGAAACAGTATCAGGCCTTAATTGGAGGACTTACATATCTGGCCATAATATCGAGGCCAGATATAGCCCACGCAGTGTCGAAATTGGCTCAGTTCCACAGCCATCCACACCAAGAACATTTTACGGCGGCGAAGCATGTCCTTCGATATTTAAATACTTATCCGAAGGGTATGTTGACTTATAAATCACTTAATTCAAATTTTGTTTGCTTCACAGATGCCGATTGGGGATCAAATCTGGTGGATCGGAAGTCCTATAGTGGATTGGTCCTATTTTTGTCTGGTACCCCCATTGCATGGGAATCGAAAAAACAATCCGTCGTTTCACTCAGTTCCATGGAAGCTGAATACATCGCGCTGTGCCAAGGTGCCAAAGAAGTCGCCTTTCATCGCAATTTACTACGTGAAATGGGTTTTGTGGAGATCATCAAAGAAGCTACGGAAATCTATTGTGATAACCAAGGGACTCTTTTCGCTGTAAAAAACCCATCAACAAAAAGTCGAAGCAAACACATAGACTTAAAATTTCATTATATTAGAGATATAGTTTTAAAAAAGGAGGTCGATATAAACTATATATCAACGACAGGTAATACATCCGATATTCTAACAAAAAGCTTAAATTTTAGAAAACTTAAAGATTACTGCGATTTGTTAACTATTAATTTTGCTTAAATTTATAATTTACAATACTTTGAAAGGTTTTTGATTTTTATATTATAGAGCATTTGGGTTGAGGAAGGGTTTGTTAGTATCATTTTCTATATTATTATAAAGTGGAAACCCTCATGCTTTTACATATTGTCATACTTATCCCATGTACTTTATTTCTTTTTCTTTCTTTTTACTCACACAAATACACGAAGTCAAACCGAACAGTCGTTTTATCTTACAGGTTGAATTGAAGATTACTACACCGGACAATATTGACCTGAAGCAGCTACTAGAGAACGAGATGCGAAACGCCGAGTTCGAAGAAGACGGTTCCGAGATGAGGACCGAGGCGAAGAGGTAAATGCAAGAGGTCGAAAAGGAGATCAAACTGAACTACGACAAGAAGAGAAAGAAAGCAGCCACCTACAATTTAGGAGATCTCTTAGCCATCCATGGTGTAGTGGTAACATCATTGTTTGTCACGCTGAAGGTTCACGGTTCGAAGCCCGATATCAAGAATCATCTTATTTCACATGAAATAAATAAAAATGTCGATAAATTGCGAAGGCTTATGTCAACTCTACTACGAAGGCATAACACTGGCAGTAAGTTGGTCATATGGATAAATTGCAACTTGTTCCTGATGATGACATCGGGAGGATGGAAAAAAAAAAGGTGAATCATAAGCAAAGACAATAAGAGCAAACAAAAAATACTCCCCAGTTATCTGGACGCCACCCTTGGAGTTCAGTGAAACTCAATACCACCTGAGTTTCAAACCAACTACATCAATCTGTCATTGTCTCTGTCACTTCTCCTTTCCACAAAACCCCCGTGTCCTAAAAATTAGTATAAAGGTATTCATATCATTCATATAACATACGAAGTGACATGGGTAAACAAAAATGATCGATATGTAGTCAGGAAGGTCGGAAATCACTAAGGATTTAATCAAACTTCAACTGCAGCAGATTATATGAAGCGTTGGCGTACATTGCAGTCATAGTCAAATTTGGAGGACCTGGATGATGATGAAAGCGTTGACACCAATAGTTCGTCTGGGTCAGCCGAATTTCAGGATGACCGTGTGGGTGACAATGACAAGATGCTCCAATAGGGCAACTCAAAAAAGTGATCGACAGAGTAGATAAGATAATAAGAGAATCGTTAAGCTAAATTAGAAAAGCAGAGAAAAGAAACAATTAAAATAAGCAAAGTTAAAGAGAAGAGAGGAGAATGGTGAAACAAGCATAGAAGAGGTAGAGAAGGCAACAAGGAAGGATTAGCGAGGGAGTCATAAAGTAGATCTACGTGGATGAAATTGAAAAAGAAGAGCTAAGCAAAGAGTTACGATTTGTTTTATACTATTTTGTATTCTTGAACTCTTTTTTAATCTATCAAAATTCCTTATTTACATTTGAAAATATAATCTAATAAATAATCACTTAATTACATAATGTAAAATAAATCCACAGTGCCGTTTTATTTCAATATACAATACCTACATATATATACAAGAAATTATAATAATAAATCACTTCTCATTGAAACTAAAGAAATTTTAACCGACCAAGACAACAATATTTTTGAATTTCCTGTTAAAAGCAATCTTAAACGCAATCTTATTGCAGTAACAGATAATTGCATCTCAAATATTATGTATTCTAAAGTAGCATTTTGAACAAAAATTACTATAGGTGGTAAAAGGAGTTATTATCCGAAAGAATGTTAAAGAAATTATAATAGAACATAATTGTGACTAAACCTTAAAATTATATAATAAAATTTAAAAATTGTAAACTTATTATTAATAACAAAACTTATATAAATTTTGAAAAGAAAGCGTATAATAATATTATATTTTATTACAAAAATTAACGAACCTAATGTAATCCCTAATAATAATCTAGAAAAGTTGTATGTAAAACATGTTAATAATAGAGAATTAATAAATTTCAGGCAAAAATAATACATTGGATCGATAACATTAGCTATTTTAGAGTTCTATATTTTTGAAAAATTTAAAAATAAAGTTAATATATTTGTTTCGTCGGAGCCTCAATCTAACGGTGGGAGTTACAATCTCAAACTTTTTCACGGTTAAAACAAATATATTTTAAGCTCACTGACAAAGGGGACCACAATTTCACGAATTCCACGAACTCAATGTAGTAATATAATGCAAATCCAATAAAGTATTAATGTGCATGATCAGCGTCTGGTTGAACATCGGGCACTTTTGCCACAATTCGTGGAATCTAGGTATGTCAAGTATTACATGTGAACATCTTTTCACGAGTATTATTTGTGCAAAATAAGCTAATCAAGTTAGTTCGTAAGTTATTGAATGTGTAAAAGTTAGTCTTAAGATTGACTTCATAAAGGGCATATCTAAACGGGAATATCAGTTTTTTTTTTTTGTAAAACATAATATGCTCAAAACTCTTAGCCTCACCAGCCCGTCCGCTGGATGACTGTTCTCGCGAAATGTGTGTGTGTTCTTTTTTTTATGGTTGCGCAGAAGGGTGTGTAATCTTCATAAATACCAGTAGCCCAGGCTACTGGCATGCACGATTCGCAAACCTGAATGATCGAGGCCAGGAATACGCCTACGTGCTGAACCACACCTTTCACACCTTTTGTGTTCTTAGGTGATTAGCACTCCACTGTTCGAATTGTTCGCGTTACATTGGGGCTCTAGGCGAATAAGGTCGCTTAGCATATGTACTGTCTCGTTACCTACAATGGTCCTGGTCATTCTGGAGCATGTAATTTACGACATTCTCGGGATTAGGCCACTCAACAAATTGATCCCGAAGGAAGATCCTCTCGGTTTCATACCGTGGGCAATGAAAAACACGTGTTCCGCGTTTTCTGAAACATTTTCTGAATGTGGACAATTTGGGATAGTTTCATGTCCGCGTTTGAAGAGGTATTCTCTGAAACAGCCATGTCCCGTCAGAAACTAAATTAAATAGAAGTTCCTTTCGCTGTGTTTCCGTTTTATCTACACATCGATCGCTGGTATAAGGTGATACATCCATCTCCCCTTTACAGATTCGTTCCACTGTTGTTGCCAGTTTGCAATACTACGGATACTTTTGTATTTGCTTCTTTCATTGTCCACCCGGCCATTTTGAACTCCTCCGCTTTTAGTCTTGTCTTTCCTTAAGCGAGTAAATCGAAGAGTTGCATTGAGAATACGATGAGTATAGCATCATTGAAGTCAGTTCGAAAACGACATCGTTTCGGAACATTTCTACTTGTAAAAAGTACCGCCTCTTTGTGATCGTCTCGTTGCAGTGGAGTACACCTTTTTCTAGATTTTTGCTACAACCACCACCGCGATGTCGTCCGCAAAGCCGGTGATTAACGCTTCTCTTGGAATCGATAGGCGTACAATTTCTCATAGCATTCCAAAGCAGGGCCCAAGGACCGATGCTTATGCGACACCGCCAGTTACTTCGTATGTCTTAATTTACTCGACAGAATCATAGAGAAGAACTCTGTTCGCTAGTATTTAGAATTTTGCATGCTTTACTCCAGACGTCGTTACTAAATTATTCATAAACATCATTAAAACAAAGACGCTTGTTACACTTAATCACTTTTCAACCGAGTACACGCTTCACGATATGCGTTACAGGTGGGTTGCAGTTGCTGTTTATCTACATACCGAGTTCGAGATCGCTGTAAACTCTTCGTATACGCTATACGCCCACCTTTGTTGTGAGCTAGGGTTGGCCACGGAGGCGTCTTCGGTGCGAGTTAGTAGGACGGCGGCACGCTCGCGGTTGCTCGGCTTAGCTCGTCGGACGGGATTGTTCTTGTCCGCCTTACTTTACAACACCTGCTCAGCACACCAAATCTCGTGCCAATGTCATCAAAAAACAAAAGAGAAGAGGGAAGCTACTCTACTTTGACTTCGGATGGACTTAAAAAAAATAGAAAAAGAAAAAAAAGGAAAATCCAAGGACTTGTGCCAGGAGAAAGATTGGGAAGGACTCCGTGAAACTTACCCTACCTATCCTTTACTAAACTAACCTTACGGCTTAAGGTAGATCCTAGACTAAACCTAACTACCTTAACCTAACCTATAGCTTCTCCTTACCGCGCAAATTGTCCTTCCCCTTTTCCCTCCTCACCAAACGGGTTCATCAAGTACCCGAGGTATGCCTGGTGGAAGTGGCAGAAGCTGGCCTCCGCACCCTGTGTGTCTTCTGATACTACCGATAGCTATCTCTCTGGCTAATGTTTGCGAGAGATAGCCCCTAGAAGTGTTTCCCAGTCACGACCTAAATCAGTCGTAGAGGAAGTCTGTTAGTGGTCACGTTACGTCGTCATCGTTCGTAGTCTCCCTGTCTTGTCACCGTTCATCTACAGAAGGACGACCCATCCGTCACACCAAAACCCACACACCAAAAGAAAAAAAAAAACCTACTCGTGCATTGTATGCAAATCATACCACTTGATTTTTTTTCCTGATTGTAGGTTCAATCCTACTCTATTTATTACACAATTTAAACCTAAGATTATCACCTAGGCTAAGTAACCTGGGCCAGCAACCCGCGTTACCGAAACTTCAATCGCTACGGAAACCGACACAATGCCTCGGATAAGGACTGATAACACGTTGACGACCTTTGGCTATCGTACCCGGACTAAGATTGGTTTCTGGAATGTGAAGACGCTCCTTGACTCTCAGAGTGAAGGACCTCAGAACGCTAGATTCCTTCAATTGGAGCATGAGTTCATGCGATAGAGGCTGGACATATTGGGAGTAAGCGAGATAAGATGGTTGGGATGCGGGTGAGTATCAATCCCCAACGCGTAACACTGTATTACTCTACTCCGGAAAACCAACCGGAAACTCCCGTGGATATGGAGTTGGACTGCTGCTAACGCCAACAGCACGCAGTGACCTAATTACCTGGCAGCCGCACGGTGATAGAATTTTAACGGCCAGATTCCGGACGAGAGTACGTCGCGATACCATCATACAGTGCTACGCCCCCAGGGATGGTTCATCTGAGGAAGAAAAGGAGAACTTCTACAACCAGTTGGGAGTTGTTCATAATGCAACACTCAACGGCGACATTGTCATTGTGATGGGGGACTTGAATGCCAAGGTAGGCTGCGACAACGAAGGGCTCAAACATGTTATGGAACAACACGGACTAGGCAATCGCAATGACAACGGCGAAAGATTTATTGACTTTTGCAACGCAAATCGTCTGGTCATAGGTGGCACCATGTTTGAGCACAAAGCCTGCATAAAATCAGTTGGGTGTCAACTGATAGGCAAGCAACCTACAAAGAAATTGACCATTTTGCCATCATTCGCCGTTTTAGAAATAGTCTCCTAGACGTCCGAAACAGGCGAGGTGGCGACATGGGGTTGGTACGAGATCACCATCTTATGATAGCTACTCTCCGATTACGCACTGCTGCCGTTCGTAGATCTAACGACACAAGAATACCTAGGTTCAATGTATACCGGCTGAGAGTTCCCACAGTGCGCCAAGAATTAAGGGACCATCTCTCACGTGGAGTGGAAACCATCAGTAGCTCACTGCCCGCCACCATCCAAGACCATTGGTGCGCTGTGAAAACTGTTTTCACATCAGGTGCTGAAAGGATTGTCGGTCGATCGCAGGGAAACCATAGGGCGTTGCTTTCCGAGGATACCTGGAGAAGGATCAACGAACGAAAACAGCTAAGAGCTCGAATTGCAACAACTCCAGCAGCAGGGAGGATCGAGCTTGAGTCCCTATAACGCATGAAGATGAGAAAGTACAGCGTAGCGTGAGACGTGACAAGCGCAGTTACATCAATGTGCTGGCTAAGGAAGCAGAAGAAGCAGCAGCAAGGTGCGACAGCAGAATCGTTTATAGAATCACTAAAGAGCTTATAGGTGGCCGAAGCTCTACTCAACATCCAGTGTAAGGCTTAGACGGTTCGTTGCTAATATCGAATGATATCGAATTTTAATTTTTAATTTATAATTATCAAATTCGAATATATGAATTGTTTAGATTTAATAAATTAACTCTTACTGTTATAGACTTTAACACATAAGTCCAATGTAAAAGATTCTCTAAATAAATAAATAATACTAAATAATACTAAATAATGAGGATCAACTGAAGAGATGGAAGGAGCATTTTGCTTCGGTTCTAAACCGAGTATTCATCAGCAATATGCACCCAAGTCAGACTGAAGTGTCCGTAGAAAAAAATTCCCGAATTCGCACCACAACCCCCAGTAAAGACGAGATTATTACCGCAATCAAAGCACTGAAAACTAATAAGGAGGTAGGACTTGACGGCATACCCGCGGAGGTTTTTCAAGCTGCGCCAACAGCATCGGCAGAGCTACTGTTCCCACTTGTCGCGAGAACATGGGAAGCCGAGAGTTTTCCGGATGAGTGGAAAAAGGGAATGATTGTCAAGCTCCCTAAAAAAGGCAACCTAATGCAGTGCGAAAAATGGAGAGGTATTTGCGTGTTGCCTGCTGTGGCCAAGATAATAGCTAGAATCATCGTGGAGCAAATCAAAGAATACCTTGAAGACACACTCGACGCCGAACAAGCAGGTTTCCGCTCTGGATCCTCCTGTTTCGACCACATCAACACCCTGCGGATCATCATCGAGCAATGTGTTGAATATGGATCACCACTTCACCAGTTGTTCATCGATTTTGAAAAGGAGTTTGATAGTGTCAACCGGGAATTTATTTGGTGTGCCTTGCGCAGGAGAGGCATTCCTGATAAATTAATAAGAATTATCAAGGCCATATGATGGGTCCACATGTCACGTTTTGCACAGAGGAAGGCTGTTTGAGGAATTCGAAGTCCAAAGTGGGGTTCGGCAAGGCTGCATATTTTCACCAATATTGTTTTTATTGGTGATTAGCGATGTGCTGAATGCGGCCTTATCAACAGGAAATGGAGGAATTCGATGGACTCTTACATCTGAACTCAAACACCTCGACAACGCCGACGATGTATGCCTACTGTCTCACAGAATAATGGACCTTCACCAAATGACAGCAAATGTGGAGAGGGAAGCAGACGTCGTTGGGCTGAAAATTAACTCGGCAAAAACAAAAATGATCAGCCTAGGACCAAACTCATCAACTCATATATGCATTGCTCGACAAACGGTTGAGGGAGTAGAGAGTTTCCAATACCTTGGGAGTATTGTTTCAACCGATGGCGGAACTGGATATAGGCAGCCGAATAGGTAAAGCAAAATCTGCGTTTGAGATGCTATCCATAGTTTGGCGAAGTAATGCAATTAGCTTAAACACCAAGCTACGATTGTTCCGTTCCAACGTTGAATCCGTGTTGCTATATGGATGTGATACCTGGAGAGTGACCGTCACTATCACGAGGAAGCTGCAAACGTTTGTCAATAGGTGTCTACGTTACACCTTAAGGATATTTTGGCCAAACCGTATCTCTAACGAACAGCTTTATCAGAGAACGGGCCATGAAATTGTAGGCACAACCATACGATGACGAAACTGGCAGTGGATCGGTCACACTCTCCGAAAGGGTGACAGGTCCATAGCTAACCAAGCGATGCAATGGAACCCGCTTACCCAGGATGGCAGGATACGCGGCGGTCCTAGGAGTACGTGGCGCAGAACAGTTGAGAAGGAAGCACGGCAACTGGGAAAGAATTGGGGAGAGCATTTCCAGAAATCGCACACGATGGCGCGCAGGCGTTGTAGAGGCCCTAGGACCCACAAGGGGATACGGGACATAAGTAATAAGTAAGATTATCAGTAATGTTAATTCCTAAGTATTCTGCCAAGAATATAAAAATTGATTCTTTTCAAATAATGAAGAAAGTACTCACGGTTTCTTTTTTTACTCAGTCCCCCGTTGTCCTGCCGGCAGCACGATGAAGGATGGATGATAGTATTTCCTATTATGGAGTTAGTCGCGACGCAAAGCACTCTATACTCTTAGCAGAATTTCACAATATACTTTTTCATTTTATTCTAACTTTATCTTTAGCCTCTAAGATGATTGACTATTTGAAGTTACCACTATCATTTGAAATAATCCACTATTTGAAGCTATTCAGTAACACAATTCACTTTAAGAGGCAATTAAATCTATTAAGGAACCCAAAGGAAATTCAAAAAAAAAAAAAAATTATGGAGATCACAAATTAATCCAATTTAAATTGTAGGGGCACGAATTGACGGCTCTTCACAAAAAATCTTCCTTTCTTTACGGAAATAAAAAACCACTGAGTACCGCGGAGCACCTCCTGGAACGTTGAATTTTTCCCGTGGGGGAGCACCCCTTGTTGCCCCTGTTTTCTTGCACCGCCTACACCAGACCTTTTCCAGTTGCACCGGTAAGTTCCTCGGAAGGGTCCCAGCAGGGAAATGGCAATTCGGCAAAATTTCTGCTGTGACCTGCGCTGAATAGCGACTCTCAATGCCTATTGGTTTAAATTTGTTTAATTATTTTGCCCATAGGCGCTCCTATGCTTCTCCTTACATACCATTGTGTAGGGTATTTGGCTGCGTACACCTCCTTTAATGGTACGCTCCCCCGACTTTCTCTGCACCCCTCCAGGGTGGCCGTGGTGTGGTGGTAACATCATCGCTTGTCACGTTGTTGATTCACGGTTCGAATCCTGATGTCAAGAATCATCTATTTGTTTCGCATGAAATAAATAAAAAAGTCGATCACTTGCGAAAGCTAAGCCAACTCAACTGTGAAGGAATAACACTTGCAGTAGGGTGGCCATATGGCTAAAATGCAACTTGATGGTGATGACGACATCAGGAGGATGGGAAAAAATACTGTGAATCATAAGCAACGACAATAATAGCGAAAACAAACAAAATACTCCCCAGTTATCGGGACAGCCACCCTTGTAGTTTAAAGAAGCTTAATACCATCTGAGTTGCAAACTACACCACTCTGTCTTTTCCTCTGTCTCTTTCCCTTTCCACAAAACGCACGTGTTCTAAAAAATTAGTATAAGGGTATTCAAATCCCCTTTAACACGTGCAAATTAAAAAAAAATCTGATTTAAAATTGACTTTATACTACTGTCTGGCCAAACTCACCTCCAAAATACAATCAACAAAATGAATTTCTCTGAAGTGGGTCTTCGACCTCACTGTATATCGCTTGTTTTTTAAGCAAAAAAAATCTACTATCACCGGCAGCGGCCAGCTGTTCGAGGTGGAACTTAAATAGTGAAACTTGGGGTCGATGCTCTAACCCGTTGCTATCAATCTGGGTTATCTGTTTCTCATTGTCCTACTTTTCCCCTTCTTTTTCTTGATTCGACATCGACAATGTCCTCTCTTTGTTAGCCTTTTTCCCCTTTTTCGTTGTCGTTTGTTATCCTTGTCAATTATGAGTAGTGACTTCTTTTTTTTTTTCGGAACATTGCAATGGAAAATTTCCCTTTCCAATGTCCCACGTCTCGTTATTGACTGTTACAGAAATCGTCCGATAGAAAATAATCTCTGAATAATAATATACCTAAATACAATAGCACTGACATATAATATTACCAATTCACTTACATAACATACATAATATGACCTAAGAGACACCTATTCATATGACTTAAGACAAAAAGAAAATATTAAAACATACAAAAAAAAAATACCTTATGCACAACAATCAAACTTTACATTCTCTATTCACGACCTGAACCACAAATATTTTCCCGAACGCCATCATTAATTTTGCGAGAGGGGTGGGGCTTATGCGAATGAGGGAGACGCGTGTATCTCCCTCCCTCACGTCAACTCATTGTTGACATTCCTTTTTAATTTTTGCGAGGCGAATTGCTGTGTTTTTTCGTTTAATTTTTATTTCTTCGGGTTTTATTTTTGTATTTAAAAATTAATGAAAACCCACCCCTGCCCTATGGGTGTGGGCTGATCGTTTCTTGTGCAGTAAAGTATACTAGAACGATGAAAATCACAGAAAAAAAAGGAGGACAAGCTGTCGGAGAATCTTGTCTGTGAATGGACATCACAGCAAAACAGGTATGTTGGTTTTTCATCATTTGTTGTTCTTTTTTTTTTTATCTTAAATTTTATTTCAAATTGAACAAAAAACCCACCCCTGGAGTGGGGTGTGTATGTATATAGGGCTACTGCTTTCTTACGCACGCACTGCACGGACCGACGACAGGAAGGGCCCAATTGCCTGGACAATTGCTGAGTTTGCTGCTTGCGGGTGGATACCATGAAGTTCCACGTATTGAACTTTTTTTTCTCTTGTTGTTGTTGCTGATCGGCACAGCCTAGACAACCACAGGCCCTCGTAACAGGCTCGATGACGATTGGAGAGTGGTCGTGAGTCAACCGGCCTCGTAAAAAAAGGGGCCTGGTTCGTTAGTTTTATGTCGGCTTGCTCCAGCGCTTTGCTCTATATCCTTTTGTTTGTTTCGTGTCATTGCCCAACGTATGGCAAAGGGCATATGCCCTGTGATGCTCTACCTACTGAGGCTAGCTGGGCACTCATTTACACTCTAGCTAGCAAGCGTGTCATATACTCGTAGTCCTATTGTGCCTTAGTTTAAAAGGCTATCACCGCTTTTGTATCACAGCTCTTATATCACAGCTACAATATCTATCACAGGGGTGTATGTGGATATACCCGTATGCTACCTACAAATCATAGGGGTGCATTTGGATACATCCAGGTCGCCCCGCCTAATACTAATAAATAATCTATAAAATAAGTATACTCTAATAAATAAACTCTATAGGTAAATAAACTCTATAAATAAATAAACTCTATAAAAAAATATATAATCTATATAAATAAATAAATAAATACTCTATCTGTTGGACATAACTAAGTACATACATACATATACCATCACAGATAATCCAGCAACGGCATACATGAGTGCATTAGGAGTGTTTCCTATCACTTCCTTAGGTGTGCAAATTCTTAGCGTAGTATACGCCCACCTTTTCGCCTCTTAGGTTACCTATTTCAGATAGGGAGTTACCCTTTGCTTTCAAAAGCATTGTAATTGTCAGGTAAACTGCCTTGTTTGAAATTTCGTCTATATACCTGTTCTACCCTATATTTGACATCTCTGTTTCGAAGGTTGTATGTTTTGGTCGCCTTCTGATGTGCTAGCCTTAGATTGTCAAATATTTTACTCCTAATCAGCTCTAATTTGTCCTTATTAGCAATAACTTCCGCGTCCATATCTTTAACCGTATCTAACTTGCGGAGGATACCATACGCTCCCGAGTGTTGTATCATGTGGATACCAAACACAGCGTAGTAGGGTTCCAACGTAGTCGCATCATGAACTACACTCCTCAGTGAGAAAGCCGCGTCGCTGACGTGGATGTCCCAGGTTTTCTGATCACCGCTTAGATATGACCGTATCTTCGTCAGCACGGAGCGGTTAACATGTTCTGATGCACTGGCTTGAGCGCGGTGCGAATATGTTTGACGACGTCTTTTCCAAGAAAGCTGGCAATAAGTTCTGAGACGAACTGTTTACTATTGTCCGAATGAATAAACTCAGGTCCGCCAAAGATATGGAACACGCTTTCCTCTAGATATTTCACTACCTCAGCAGCCGTTGTCTTCTTAATGGGTTTTAAAAATACAAATCTAGGATCTAGGACGATAAAGATATGTGTGTGTCCATTCTTAGTGCGTGGGTATGATCCCAGAAAGTCAATGTACAGTCTTTGGAAAGGCCGCTCCGTGTTGCCCCATCGGCGGTCGAAAAATGATGTTTAGTGGTTTGCTATGCTTACAGATTTAGCATGTCTTGATTAGATTTTGAACATCTGTAGCCATGCCTGGCCAGAAGAACAACTGCCTCAATTTTAACAGAGTCTTATGGATACCCCCGTGACCTGCAGATAGTGAATTGTGTGCAGCTTCCACTAGACCTCCACGCAACTCATTCGGAATCCAGAGTTTCCACGCTCTGTCTTCTTGTATAGCGTCGCCTGTTCGTTTGTCTGTTCTATTGTACACGAATCCTTCGGAAACACAAACGTCGGGTAGTCGGTCTTTGTTTTCGTTTATTGACTTCCCTAATTCGTCGTATTCCTCTGAGGAAAAGTATGGCGAATTATGAGTTAGGTCAACCTCCAGCATTGCATTCTCAGGTTTGAGCTCATCCATGTGAACACGTGAGAGAGTATCAGGGACTACATTTTGGACACCTTTCCTATGCTCGATCTAGAAGTCAAACCCTTGAAGTTTTAGGCTCCATCTAGCCAGACGAACAGATAGATCCATTTGGATCATTATCCACTTCAGACTTGCATGGTCGGTTATTACAGTGAAAGGTAATCCTTCCACATAGGCAATAAACTTTTCACTAACAAAGCGGCCGCATGGCATTCAAGTTCCGTCGCGCTATAATTCCACTGGGCAGAATTGAGCTACTGGGGACATGAATGCTATCGGTCGTTCGATGTTCTCCGTGTCCATCTGGAAAAGCACACTTCCTACACCAAATGTTGATGCGTCGCATTGTATGTAAAATCGTCTTGTGAAGTCCGGGTTCGTTAGTATCGGTGCTGTCACTAGAGTCGCCTTAAGTTGTTGAAAGGCTGTCAGTACTTCGTTTGTCATGTCGAATGTCTTGCCTTTCTTCAGGCTGTCGGTTATGGGGGCTGCTATAGTCGCAAAATTTGGAATAAAGCATCTATACCAGCCCGTCATCCCTAGAAATCGATGGAGTTGCTTTGGAGTCTTTAGAACTGGAAAATTCTCGACTGACAAACCTTGCCAGGGTCAGTTCGTAGGCAACCATCGCCGACGATGTATATCACGTATTTAATCTACTTGTATCAAAACTTACTCTTCTCTACGTCGTTGGTCAACCCCGCTTCCCTCAGACACTTGGTCACTTCCTTCAGCAATCTGGCATTGGAATCGAAATTTGGAGAAAAAACCAAGAGGTCATCGAGATAGACAAAGACATACTCTTTCAAGCGAGAGGGTATAACCTTGTCCATAAGCCTACACATTCTCTGGGCGGCACTACGCAGTCCGAAAGGCATAACCGCATACTGGTATAACGACCTCCCAGGGACTGTGAACTCTGTCATCTCACTTGACTTGCGCACGAAAGGAATCTGCCAGAATGCATCCTTCAGATCGATTCCTGAAATGAATCTGCTGCCCAGTAAAATACTCAGTAGCCCTTCGATATGAGTGAGCGAGTAAGCATCCTTCTTCGTTACTTCATTCATCTTTCTTGAGTCCAGGCATAGTCTGTTTTTACCGGGTTTTCTCACCAGCACAACTGGAGAGCTCCAAGCACTGTTGCTCTCTTCTATGACTCCAAGGGAGATCATCCCATCCAACTCGTCATATAACAGCTTCTGGATCGCAGGTGGAACGGGGTAGTGACTCTGTTTGATGGAAATCTTCTCGTCATCCACCTCGATTACGTGTTCTTCAAGGCTGGTTCTACCCAATCCCAACATCACGCAAGAGGGGAACAGCAGCTTGATTCTCTCCAGTTCTTGGGCTTGTGCTGGTGAGAGCGCCTGGACCGGAGACCGTTCTTCCGTCGGCGATGGGATCTCAAGTTCGTTAATAATGTTCGGAGCGACCTTAAGCGTTCTCCAGAAGTTAACCCCCAAGTAAAGGACCTGCTGCAAGTTTGGCACAACGAATATTTCTAACTCATGAGACTTGCCACCCTAGAAGACTACTGTCTTAAATCGTCCTAGCATTCGTTGGTGGTTTCCGTCTGCTGTTCGTATGTCCGTACTCATCCTGGTCATTACTATGTTATGTCTGTCTAAAAAGTCAGTCGCTCCCTTCACTAAACAGCTAACTGAAGCTCCACTATCCAATAGGCCCATGAGCTCCTCGCCGTCTATCCTAACCTTAGCGTATGGCCTATTGTCGTCCGAAATTTGTATCACAGTCGCTACTATATCTCTCTTTCGTGGTCTATTTATTGCATATATTTTCCTTAGCCTAATAATTTTCAAATAGTTCGTGCTCTTCTCCACCGGCGCTGCCACTTCCTCTCCAAAGATGCTCTTTCTGCCGGCTTTATACTCCTGCAGGTGTTGGTGAAGACTCTTCCTTTGAGGGATTTCCTTCTTCGTAGAGGTATCATCACCTTCTGGAACCCTCTTCAAAATTTGGAAGTCTTGTTCTCGCTTTCCGGGAGTGTGGTCTTTGTCGGCTGGTTCGTCTTGGTCGCACTGCCGACCCTCAGGTTTCCCTGGCGCTGTGTGCAACTAAAGTTAATATTTCTTTTACCACAACTAAAGCACGACAGACTATGGAAAATAGACTGACACGCCGACGGAGTTGAAGCAGGACTCCTAGTCAGGTCTGTTCTGTTAATCGAGTTCGTATTGTTTATTCTGTCAGTCTCCATGTAAGTCGGATGTCTGTCGGTCCGGTTACGTTGAAGCGCAGCAATTGCAACTTCTTCGTCCTCTAAATCCCTAAAATCTTCCCTATCTCTTAGCGTTCCCTGGTCTAATAGTTCATTCACATGTCGTCTGAATTTCGTTTCCCTAGTCGTCAAGTACTTCTCCGCGCCTGCCTTCATCTCTTAATTCTTGGATACTCGTAATAGAGCATCTAAAAATTAGCGCTTATGTTGCTTCGGAGGATGTTCACTAAGTCTAGCTCGTTCGGCCGACTCGTCATCTGTAGTACCATCGTCCGTACGTCGCTTTAGAGGTCGTCGAAAGACTCCTGGGGTTGTTGTCTCCTATCCATTATAGCTCTCAAGATTTCATGGTGCCTGACATTATTCCTAAATTGTTTCAACAATTCCCCCTTAAATCGCTAATACCTCAGGCCCCTATCGCTATCGTTTTCTTGCAGGAACTGCCAAAACCATCTCTCTGCCGGACCGCTTACGAGGTGGTGGAAATGCGTGAATGTCGTTGATACCGTTCTGGCGTTGCAAGGTTTCAACGCGAAACAGGAAACTTTCTACGGACATCGTTTTTGATGCCCCGTCAAACTTAATGCCCTACTTATGATTGTCCACCTTCTGTTCCGAAAACCGTGAGAATGGTTCGGTGAAGCGTGGAGCCTGTTCATATAGTGGGTCATGTAGATGTCTTTGGCGTTCGTGTGGTGGCGGGTTAAAAGTTGGTCTATTCAGGGTCGGTGTTGGTTGATGTACGAGTTCTGTCTAGTTGAGTGGGTGCGATGGAGTGGACTGTATTTGTCGGGTGTTGTCTTGTCGTCTGTCGTTCGTTGTAGGTGGTTCCCTCTGCGCAGCTGCGGAGAGTTCCAGGTTGCATATCTTGTCGTTGATCGCCTTGATGTTCTCCTGGAAAGTAGTCATCACATCTTTCATACTTTCGGCGAACACCGACATGATCTCAACCTGATTCTTCCTAACCGCTTGAGAGACCACCGTTTGTATCTGTTGGCAAATCCGTTTTGTGTTCTCCACAGTCTTACTCCGCAGGTCAGTTAGGTTGACTTCGTCCGCAGAAGTTTGTTGTCCGACCCTGGTCTCTGCCACAGTTGGTGTCGCTTAATTGCTTAGCGACAGACTTAAACGTTGGTTGAGATTTCCTTGCCGTTCTCTGGTTTGTAGTCGTGCGTCTGTTGTAGTTCGTCCGTTTTATATTTCGTATAAGTCAAGTAGGTTATGTTTCATTAAAAGGGAAGTTCTCTCTACGTCCTCACGTAGCTCTACCGTGAACCGAGTTACCTTCCGTCTTGTGGTCGCAGTATGGTCTGTCATGTTAAAGTTCGTAGGGTAATTTCTATCGTCTTGGCCAAAGAACAGGTAGTCGTCGTTTGTCCCTTGTCTTGCGCAATTGCCGTCAGTCCCTGTAGCAGGTGGCAATTCATATCTGTCAGTTCCCTGTTCGCGTTCCAACCTTGCCCTTAAACGCGCCACCCGCATTCCTGGCGGAACTGCTCCTTTTGACCCAGTGTTTTTAGGTACTGCCCCTAAATTGCCACCTAAATTTCTACTCTCTCCCTCCATATAAAAATTAAATTCTATAATTAATACTTCAAATACAAAAAAAAATACAAAATTTAGAAAAAAATAGTAAAAGCGAACCCTTACTAAAAAAAAGGAAAATTTGAGGAAAAAAAAAATAGTGAAAAAAATTGAATAAAAATGGTAAAGGAAAGGTAAAAAAAGGTGAATATAAAAAAAATAACAGAAAAACAATAATAGTAATAACAATAAAAAATAAAAAAATATGATAAACGGGTATAAAACGAATTGCAAAAAAAAATAAAAATTTAAAATCCGAAAAATCTGTATGTGTGTACAGAGGTGTGAGATATATTTGCTTTGGTGTGTGGATTTTTGGTCAAATTTTCCAGTAACCATTCTGTAGATGTGAGTCTGTCCGTACTCGTTAGGGTAATGTCAGTATCGCCGGGTACTGACTGGTGCCTCGGATGCTTGACGAAGTGTTAGAGTCGATTCCTTTCCTTCCTTACCACTACTTGCAATCAGGTAATACCCAATAGAAGGCTTGCCAAGATTTCCCAGATCGATTCCAACACGAAAAAAGCTTCGGGGCTTATGCTCGCGCCTAAGGAAGAATATGACTAAAGGCAGTAGCTAGCATTCGGCTTTTCTACCTTGTCCCGCTGTTTGCTTATTCACAGACCTCCAACTACCTCTCAGGATCCATTAGCTTAAAGTCTGAGGATTGGATAGCTGTCTTCAGTCTGTGACTAAGCAAGGAGCATTTGCAGCACTTGAATGTAAAAGACAAAAAAGTAAAAAACCTTTAAAAATTAAAAAAAATAATCGGGAATAAGGCTGATTGATATGAGTCCAAGGCGACGACTTTCGAAAATAGAAAATCGTCCTCTTGGAGTCGCAATCGTGTCTCTAATAGCCGGTTTTGGTAAAAAATACCGTTGGGCGACATTGCTGTCAGCTAGGGTAGGCCACAGAGGCGTCTCTGGTGCGAGTAAGGAGGGCGCCGGCACTCTCGCGGTTGCTTGGCTCAGCTCGTCGGACGGGGTTGTTCTTGTCCACATTACTTCACACCACCTGCTCAGCACACTAAATCTCATGCCATTGTCATCAAAAAACTTCGGACGGACTTCAATAAGATAGAAAAAAAAAAGGAAAATCCAAGGACTTGTGCCCATGGCCAGGAGAAAGATTGGGAAGGACTCCGCGAAACTTACCCTATCTAACCTTAACTAAACCTAAACTGACCTAACGAATTAAGCTAAATCTTAGACTAACCTTAACCTAACCTATAGCTACCAGTGGCGAGGCGTCCATATAACTCGATTCCTACCGAGTTACCTTTTAATATTCAACGTTTCAACAATGTATCAATACAACAAGCAACATGAATTTTAATTTGTGCATATAAATATAATATTTGTGTGTTTCCTACACCTGCACACGCAAGTGACAAATTCTACCAACCCACAAGCCAACAACCTGTTAGCACGGTTAATAAATATACCCAAATGTCTGATTCATATGGGAAGAAGTGATATATGAAAACGAAATTCACTAAAAAAAAAGCTTTTTAAAAAGCTTAAACTTCTTACAAAAGGGAAAACATTTGTTTTTTCTGCTCACTTTTTAGTCCATCGTGTCACTCACACATACCCTTGTTTACCTTCACTGCAAAAAAGAAGCAAAAAAAATATTTTGTGCGACTGCGGTCACGGAGTTCTGATGCCGACAGGTTGGTAGGATGGATATGGAGTATAGATCGTATATATAGATATGGAGTCGTAGATCGTATTTTGTCTGTATGTATGTACCTCATTTTCAAAACTCTGTAAATTTTGTGGACATAAATTTGCTCTGAAAATGGGTATGAATATGAGTTTTGCATACTGCATTTTATATTTATGCCCTTATAATAACTGATCACTGCTCTTGGCCTACTTACTCGTAAGTGAAGGTGACTAATGTTCGAAATTATTAAAAAAAAAACTAACTAACTTAACAAAATAATCATTAACTTAAATTAGGTTAGTATTCAATTTCAGTTATCAAATATAATCACGACTTCTTTTTCTTTTGGTGATAATGACGAAGTTATTTCCTCTAAAACATTTCTATTTATTCCAGGTGACAGACTTTTAATCTTAATCCACCTATGTAATGAAGACGGGTGCGGCAAGTGTAGTCCAAGCTGACCCCGTAAAAAGTTGTATCCGAAAGACGAACGGAAAAAAATGCACTGCGAAATACACATCTCCTCTTCGGTATATTTTTTTGTACTCTCAGATAGAATGAGCTTCGAAAATGTCTTAGTATTTTGATCAATACCAAGCAATAAATCAATTTTCTCTGGATACTCTGCTTTTCACACACTTGCAGCCTTTTTGTGTCCTCTTTTAAATGATAAATTCTCTGCAGTAAATTTATTTTCGATTTGTGATTTCCTCTTATTGTTATCCTTAAGCTATTGTTTAATTTCTTAAGCCTCTCAATTCATTTAATATAAATAGATTGCCTTTTTATATGAGTCTCACAGTTGGCACAAGTAAATTCAAAGTTATCATTGAATCTTTTTCTTGAAAACCTTTTTGAAGACAAGTTCTTCTACTGCAACATCATTCGAATCCAGTACTAATTTATTGCAGTTTTCATATGTAACCTTAGCTCTCGTTGGAACAAAACAAAAGAACTCGTCATCAGATATAGTAACATTTCGTTTTAACAAGAGAGAAGGGTAAGAATTTTTTTTTTAAATATTTCTTTCCAATAAAGGCATTCTTAAAATGTTTGCTGCATATATAGGGCGTTTTAAAGCTTTTATGTGTTCGCGAGAGTCCTCTGCTAAAGCTAGCCATTCATCGTATTTAACTGTTCCTTTTTTAGGAAATTTAAATAATTTTCCATCAGGCAATTCATTTTTGGTTACAGAACAGTGTGCATTTGCGCACTTCGTTCTTTTCCAGGACATTTTTTCTTTGGAGACAATTTTCTTATACCTTTTAATTTTTTAGTATATGCATGTAATATATATGTATGTATGTAATTAACCTGAAAATCAAAGTGATTGATATTCGAGCAAAATCTCTAACACCGTTATTGAAATATTAAAGTAACTTTATATAAGAAAACCTAAAATATTTATACATACATAGGTATGTATATAAATCGATAGAATATAATATTTGTATTAATTAATATATGAATATAATACATATTGTAACATAATGTAGCATAATAACTACGCGCACAGATGTAGGCAACACATTCCGAAGTGTCTTTTCATTCGAGGTTCGTGTCCACAGTAAGAGACGGATACGACGTCGCAGAATTAAGAGAGAATTGTAACCGCAAGAGATTATTGGCTGCAATAATTCATCTTGGAATTATTACATCAGAATTTTCTTGTTCCAGTGGTCGAAGAATTTGCTAGAAGTTTCTGGCTACCAGAAATGCGACTACATAAGGACAGATGGCGATCGAGGCAAGGCTGTTGGTGTTCAAACCGCACGAAGAGATTGGAAAAGTGATAATCGGCGAAGTTGTAATTTTGTGATAAATTGAAAGATAGGAGTTAACAAGAAGAAGTAATTAGTTTGGATTTGTGAATTAAGTAATTGGAATGAGATAAAGTGATTTGATAAGAAAGAGACCTTGAAAGGAGAGAATTTGCGAAGAATAGTATAGTGTGAACTTGAATTGTTCTATAGACTAGAAAATAAAGAAATAATCTCACAGAATAACGTTTTATCTACTTGAGTCGTAGCTCGCATATTACATTGGTGTCAGAAGTGGGATAAAATTTATTCTGTGAATAACTATTTCCGTGGTGTGAAATTGTACAAGAAAAAAAAAAAAAAAAACCATTTCTGTGTTGAGTTAATTAGTTGCGCAAAATGGGTCACAAATTGGGAAAACTAACTATAATTCAACTAAAGGCAGAACTCAGTAAGCGGAATCTCGACACAACTGGGGGAAAAGATGCCCTACTGATTCGTCTGGGAGAAGCAGTAAAGAAGGAAGGTGAAAATCTGCATGACGTAGAGTTTGAGGTGGAAGAGGAACCAGCAAGTACAGTAGCCGATCAGGGTATAACAAGTCTGCTCCTGCAACTTAAGTTAGTCATGGACGAACAAAAGAAAGCAATAGAAGACCAAAAGAAGTCTCTGGGACTTAAGCTCGATGACCAAAAGAAAGCAATAGACGACCAAAGGAACTCGCTAGAACTTAAGCTTGAGGAACAAAAGAACTCTCTAGAACTTAAGCTGGATGAACAAAAGAAAGCAATGGACGAACAGAAGAAAGCAATGGACGAACAAAAGAATTCTCTAGATGCTCTGGAAGCAAACTTGATGAGCAAAACAAGAACTTGGAATTCAAATTCGAAGCGGTCGAAGAGAAAATCGAGAAGGTCGAGACGCAACTCGAAAAAGTCGAAACTAGATTAGATGAAAACTTTAAGAAACATGAAACTCAGTTCGGGAAGATAGAGACTCAGTTTGAAAAAGTAGGAAAGCAAGTCGAAAATCTTACTAAGGAATTCAGCAACGTGAAGAGACAGAAAGCACGGGAATATTCCACTGACGATCTGAGAAGAAAGGAGATGCAGCCTCCTATCTTCGATGGTCAAACATCATGGCCAATTTATAAGAGGCAATTCGAAGCGGCCGCAATGACCAATAGCTGGGACGATGAAGAGAAGTCTATTGCACTCACGCTGCACTGAGGGGTCCATGTGCGGAGCTCTTGCAGACTATCCCGGAAGATAAACAGCAGAACTACGACTCTCTGGTTCAGGCTATCGAGATGCGGTTCGTTGATGAACACATGCAGCAGGCGTACAGGGTTCAGCTGCGTAGTCGAGTCCAGAAAAGGAGTGAAACCCTCCAACAGTTGCAAGTGGATATAGAGCGACTAGCCCATCTTTCATATCCTAAAGCCGGTGAGGAGCTTATCAACGAAATAGCGGTGGAAGCTTTTATTCAGGCTATAGAGGGCAGACAACTGCAAATGGCTGTAAGGATGGCTGAAAAGCGAACACTCTCCGAGGCATTGGCATTCGCCTTGTCAATAAAGGCTGCGGACCAAGCATACCAGGAAATACACCGTGTCAGGGAAATGTCCGTCGTGGAATGCTCATGCCAGAGAACAGCCGTCATGGATGAAGACAAAGCTCGCGGAAGTCAATTCCGTTGCTGGAATTGCAACCAAACCGGACACCTACAACGGCAGTGCAGAAGTGCACCTAGACGAGGAAATTGTCCACATTGCGGAAGTAGGAGAAGCAGAGAGGAAGTATCCTGTCGGTCAGACTTCCCAAAACCAGAAGTCGGGAAATGCGTAAGGACCAACTTCGCGAGGCAGAAGTTAGTTACTGGAATCGAGGCCCCCAGGATCACCATTCAAGTTTCGCAAACCAAAAGGCGTAACAAGGGCCTGACAGTGGAGGCACTAATCAACAAGTTGAAGTGCGTAGCCACCATCGACACAGGTGCCACCGCCTCCATTGTAAGAAGAGATATCGTCAGAAGCTCCTGGCTGCACGACACCAACAGCTACTGCCTGAAGACTGCGGCAGGGGAAATGGCGTAAGTGTTTGGAGAAGTTCGTCTTACGATTACTCTGGCCGGACTGGCGTTCTCCCATGCGTTTCTGGTGGCAGATATATGCGACGAGTGCATCATCGGAATCGACTTCATGAAAGCAAATGAAGAAATCTTGGATATCGGGATGCAAGTACTAAGGTATCGAAATGTGGAGATTCCGATAGTGTACGGAAACGAGAATGCCGTAACTCTCAGGACAGTCATCAGCAAAAGTTTTGCCGCCGTCTTCAGAGACAATCATTTGGACGAAGCTGGAAGGTGATCTTGGGAGCCAAGGATTCTACATAGTAGAACCAGACCTAGAGAAACATTCTCAAAACTACATCGTGGGAAAGACGTTAGTCGAACCAAAGAACACCATGGTTCCAGTGAGAGTTTTGAATGCGAGGCCACACACTATCAAACTAAGGCGAGGGGAGGTGACTGGAAAATGCACGCCGATTACCGCCGTCGCAACAATATCTGAACGTGATGCTCCAAAACTTCTCCCATCACCTTGGACAACGGAAACGAGAGAGACGATTCTCTAGTCCAGTGAGCTGAATCAGGAGCAGCGAACTATGGCAGAGAATCTTATCAATGAGTACGCTGATGTATTTGCCTCACAGGGCGGAGAATACGGCCGAACACACCTGGTAGAACATCGAATAGGCACTGGTGATACTAGACCAATTCGTCAGCCTGCTAGGCGCCTTCCATTGGCAAAGCAGACAGAAGTTGCAGAGATGGTGTCGGCAATGGAGAAAGAAGGTCTGATTGAAAGTTCCAAAAGTCCGTGGGCATCACCGGTTGTACTGGTTAAGAAGAAATATGGCAACACTCGGTTCTGCGTGGACTATCGGCAGCTCAATTACGTCACCAAGAAAGACAGCTATCATCTGCCACGGATTGACGACACGCTGGACACACTATCAGGAGCCCAATGGTTTTCCACTCTCGACTTGAAGAGTGGCTACTGCCAGGTACAGATCCATCCAGAAGACCGGGAGAAAAAAACCTTCACCGCATGAAATGGGCTATGGCAATTCACGGTAATGCCATTCGGGCTGTGCAATGCCCCGGCGACTTTCGAGCGCTTGATGGAATGTGTCCTGCAAGGGTTAACATGGAAAACCTGTTTGGTGTACTTGGATGATGTCATCGTCGTGGGAAAAACGTTTGCGCTACACCGGGACAATCTAAGGGATGTGTTTCAAAGGCTTCGAAGTGCCCACCTGAAGCTCAACCCCAAGAAGTGCGCCCTGTTTAGAGCAGAAGTCAAGTACTTGGGCACATAATTTCAGCAAAAGGAGTGAGAACCGATCCAGAGAAGGTCGAAGCGGTGAAAAACTGGCCAGTCCCCAAAGATAAACACCAACTAAGGAGCTTCTTGGGTCTAGCCACCTACTACAGACGGTTCGTGAAGGATTTTGCCGGGATCGCAAAGAGCCTGCACCAGTTGATGGAAAAGGGGAAACAATTCAAATGGTCAATTGAGTACGAGAAGAGCTTCAAGGCACTTAAACAACGGCTATGCGATGCCCCGATACTAGCTTATTCATTGTGGATGCAGATGCTAGTAATGTCGGGGTAGGAGCCGTACTCTCCCAGGTGCACGATGGCCAAGAGAAGGTGGTTGCGTACTTCAGCAAGGTGCTTTCTAAGCCAGAAAGGAACTACTGCGTGACAAGGCGGGAACTTCTAGCTTTGATCTTGGCTACAAAGCATTTTCACAAATACCTCTATAGGAGGAAGTTCGTTCTTCGCACAGACCATGCAGCCTTAAAATGGCAATTACAGTTCAAGAATCCTGAGGGTCAGGTCGCCAGATGGATCGAAAGGCTGAAAATCTACGACTATGAAATACAGCATCGTAAAGGAAACTCCACTCTAATGCGGATGCACTGTCCCGGCGACCATGCAGAACGGATTGTAAACAATGCGCGCGTCAGGAGGAACGGGAGCTGGTTTCCATCCAAAGACTGAGAGCCGAACCTATCGCCGGCTGGAGCGTAGATGAGATCCGGAAGGCTCAGAAGGAAGACCCGAATATCGAGCCGATTCTTGACTGGAAGGAGAACATGGAGAAACCGGATCATCAGAACATCTCTCACAGAAGCCCGACCTTAAAGGCATATTTTGCGCAGTGGGACTCCCTCCATGTCCAAGAAGGTGTTCTGAGAAGTAAATGGGAATCCTCCGACGGAAAGTCATTTGTAATGCAGCTTGTCATTCCGCGGACGAGGGTCAAGGAGGTGTTAGGAAAGGTACGGGAACGTTTTTATTGGTTAAAAGCGAAGGAAGACGTCGAAGACTGGTGCAGAAAATGCGACGTGTGTGCAGCTAGCAAGGGTCCGAAAATCAAAACTCGAGGTAAGATGCACCAATACAGCGTGGGAGCACCTTTCGAACGAATCGCCATTGACATCGCAGGGCCCTTTCCGGAAACAGACAATGGTAATCGGTATATATTCGTAGTAGTGGACTACTTCAGTAAGTGGCCGGAAGCGTGTCCGATCCCTAACCAGGAAGCCAGAACCGTTGCGGAGTAGAACGTCTACAATTGGGTGAGCAGATTCGGTGTGCCATTGGAATTGTATTCTGACCAAGGGTGGAACTTCGAGGCAAGAATCTTCCAAGAGATGTGTCAACTACTCGGAATCAAAAAGACACGGACAACCCCGCTTCATCCACAGTCGGACGGTATGGTGGAGCGTTTCAATATTACTTTGGACCGTGCATAGCACTACTCGACATCGCTCGGTTACCCAGTGAGGTGAAATTTGGATCTCCTACCAATGAGCCCAGAAATGAAGAAGAGTACGTGGTGGACCTTAGGAAAAGGCTTAGCGACATACACCAAGGGACCAGAAGCCAGATTAAGATAACGAGCGACCGCATGAAGACCAGGTATGATGCCAAGGCAACAACGTCAGGATTACAGGAAGCAGATCTAGCGTGGCTGTATAATCCCCATCGCCAAAAGGGGAAATCACCTAAATTGCAGCAGAACTGGGAGGGTCCCTACAGAATAGTAACCCGCATCAATGATGTTGTCTACCGCATCCAGCGAGGACCAATGGCCAAAATGAAAGTGGTTCATGTGGACCGACTGAGTCGATACAATGGCCGAAGTGAGGACGCACTTGTTCGGGACGAACAAGTCTAAGAGGGGGGCAGTGTAACATAATGTAAAAGTATGCAACAATAATGTAGCATAATAACTACACTCCCAAAAGTATACACACATTCCGAAGTGTCTTTTCATTCGAGGTTCGTGTCCACAGCAAGAGACGGATACGACGTTGCAGAATTAAGAGAGAATTGTAACCGCAAAAGAATTATAACCGCAAGAGATTATTGGCTGTAATAATTCATCTTGGAATTATTACATCAGAATTTTCTTGTTCCAGTGGTCGAAGAATTTGCTAGAAGATGGCGATCGAGGCAAGGCAGTTGGTTTTCAAACCGCACGAAGAGATTGGAAAAGTGATAATCGGCGAAGTTGTAATTTTGTGATAAATTGAAAGATAGGAGTTAACAAGAAGAAGTAATTAGTTTGGATTTGTGAATTAAGTAAATGGATTTGAGAAGAAAGAGACCTTGTAAGGAAAGAATTTACGAAGAATAGTATAGTGTGAACTTGAATTATTCTATAGACTAGAAAATAAAGAAATAATCTCACAGAATAACGTTTTATCTAATGCCTCTAAAGGTCAACACCTGGACACTTGATTTATTGCAGAAGATCAAGTTGAAAATCTGGATGCACAAATCAGGCACTTTTATATTTTGTAACTTTCGTCTACTTTTCATCACAAAGTGCAACGAAATGATTGACTTTTCGCGCCCTTCAGTTACACCCTTTCATATACAACGCATACGCGTTTGCAAAACTTCCATTCATGAAAATTTATTCTTTTGCTGCGGTGGTATAGAAATCACACCGTCATGCATCTTCATGCCCCTTCCCGCATAGCCCTTTATACTTCCTCACCTCGTTCGTTTGCATGTCACGACACAACACACGATGAGTGAGGAAAAAGAAAAAGCTTTATTTGTTGTACTTATTCTGAAAGCTCTTTGTCTGTCACGACGTTGTCTGCCACGACAAATATATGCTTCATTTTTTTATATTTGCGTACGACATCTGGGTAGTTTATTATCTGTGCTGATAGCAATCAGCTTTCGTATCGTTCTACTGCTCTACGTACACACATACAAACATCATTGCATTCCTATTCTCCAACATCACATACTCCATAGCCCATAAGAGAGCCAACCGCAAAACCATAGCAAAACAAAGCACAGTAACCCGAAAAATATCGGGTTATAAAATATATGGCTGGTTAGAACAATTTGGTTTTCTTTCTGAACATGTTGCATGTTTGTACAGGGGTACAAACATGCACCGACTGAAGGCACTCATGAGTCATGACAGCTGTGATTGCAATAAAATGCACGAAATGCAGTTCCCGCCTTTTTTTTGCTCTTTTTAATACATAATACATAATGTAAAGTTATAAATGACATTATAAATAGAAGCAATTCATAATAAACTGTACACTCGATTATTGTGGATAGTGCGTTTAATTTCTGCTCTGATACAATTTTTCACAGACTTCACAAAGACGAAACATTGGTCCTTCTGAGCCTAGTTTATTCATACATGTGTATTATATATTTGAGTTTAATTATAATTCCATTTTAATTAAAATCTAAAAGTAAATTGCAAAACAAAATTTTCTATTAAATCAAAAATAAAAGTAAACAAAAAAAAAAATACAACAAAATTGTGTGTGAGTGCTTGGACCTCTGGATACTTCATCGGGGGATAATTGATCGCCGAACAATTCTACGTGGGATACCCATCGTTGGACTTCTTGGAATCCTTGCACATCGATCCTGTAGCTGAATCCAAAAATTTTTCTGGGAAAAATCCAGCATTAGTGTGTGCAAATTTCGAGGAGTTGGAGAGTTTAACCCTTGGACCCACAAAGTTGGACCTTGGACCCTGGAAGAATTTAACCTGCAACCAAAGTACAAGTAAGTGGAATACTTTCTTACTTTATTATTGTTTATATACCTATAGTATAAATTAAAAATAATGAAGAGCAAGGTTTTGGAAGGGTTGTTAACGCAAATAATTAAAGATTTTGCGATCTTCAAAAAGACGAAAAGTGAGACTCGGCGTACGTCAAATTATATAGCCAGTCGTTTATCGTTGTTGGAGCAATCTATGGATAGGGCGATCAAGATTTATGAGGAATTTTTGTGTTGTGTAGGGGAAGAAACTAAGGAATTAGAGGGTGTACAAGAGGTTTACGGTAATATAAGGGAGGTATATGTGGAGTATAGGAGTGATTTGCTTGATGCCAGAGATAAGCTTACCCCAGCGCAGGTCATTGAGGTTCAACGGACGTCGGAGATGACGACCACTGCATCCAGTGGAGCAGATATCAACCTACCAAAAATTAAGCTGCCAGTTTTCTCGGGCTCCTATGAGACTTGGCGCACCTTCCACGATTTGTTCGTCTCTCTAATCCACAACCATGCTGCCCTGTCGGAAATCAAATAGATGCATTATCTTAAAACCAGTGTATCCGGAGAAGCAGAAAAGTTGTTAGCTCACCAGAATGTCGACAACGGGAACTACTCGAAGGCATGGTCGATATTGACAGACCGTTATGACCATCAACGGTTCTTGGTGAACATACAGTTAAAGTGCTTATTTAACCAACCGTCAATAGTGCAGGAGCGAGCTGACTCAATTAAGGAGTTATTAGATACCTCAACGGAAGTTGTCCATAGTCTAGACAACTTGAAGGTTCCAGTCAAGCATTGGGATGCGGTGCTCATTTTTGTATTGCTTCAAAAGCTGCCCAACAAAACGCAGCAATTATGGGAGGAACGATTAGGGGCCAAAGATGATTCGAAGGAGCTGCCAAGTTTTACGGAATTTACCCAATTCCTGGAGACACGTTTCCGTACCTTGGAGGCGGTGAATCAGCAGCCGGTCCGGAGTTCATCGAACTTGCAACGCAATATGTCTCATCGTAACTCGTTTCACTCACAGGTCATCAACGCAAAGTTCTCGTCCAAAATCTGCAAGAAGGGCCAACACGCAATTCGCAAATGCAACCGCTTTTTAAAAATGAGTATTGCAGATCGTAGTCAGAGTGTAGATAGGTTAGGCATCTGTCGCAACTGCTTGGCATACAGCCACACCTTTGAACAATGTCCAAGTAGTCGCCGTTGCTACTATTGTCAGCAACCACATCATTCTATCCTGCACTCCAATCCTGTAGGCATGAATAGACAGGCACATAATAGCTCACACAACCATGCATCCATTCCACAAGCAGTTCGCACTAACCCACACAATCGCACTCAAACATATGTGGCTTCGACAATGAATGCTGATGCTCCCAGTTTTCAGGCATCCAATGAGGAGCAAATTACAACCCGTCCGTCCGTGAATACTTTTCACTCAGTACCCAAAGGTAGCTCACCCAACCAGGGCACTCATATCCTGTTAGCAACCGCAGTAGTGAAGGTAAGGACAGCCAGCGTAGACTTGTTGTTGGGTAGCGATATTCTTGCTGACATTTTGCTTCCAGACATAATCAGGCCCAACGACAAAAATTAACCCATTGCCCAGAAGACGAAACTGGGGTGGATCCTCTTCGGAAGACTTCCTTCCAAAACACACTCGATCAGGACCTTTCATCAAACATGTAATATAGAGAATCAGATCAGAAAATTTTGGGAGTTAGAAGAGGTACCTTTCCAAACCAATGAGACTCCGGAAAACACCATATGTGAGGAGCACTTTCGTACAAACATAAGACGTGTAGCAGATGGTCGGTTCCAGGTAGCCCTTCCCTTTAAAGGCAGCGTGCATCCCGTACTGGGAAGATCTCGAGAAGGTGCACTACAGCGTTTCACACGGTTAGAAGGTCGCCTGCTACAAAATCCGAAATTGTATGAAGACTATTCTAAATGCATAGAGGAGTACCGCACTCTAGGCCACATGCGTGAAGTCGAGGACGACTCCTTCACAGACAACACAGCTCATTATTTTTTACCCCATCATGCAGTTGTTAAAGAGAGTAGCTCGTCCACCAAATTGCGTGTAGTTTTCGATGCTTCCTTCAAGACTACTGATGGCACATCCTTAAACGACGGACTGATGGTAGGTCCAGCACTGCAAAACAACATAATTGATATCATCCTTCGGTGGAGGCTATACAAATTCACCTTCACAGCCGACATCGAAAAGATGTATCGACAAATTTGGGTAGATGACCAGGACTCCAACTACCAACTGATTTTCTGGCGAAAACATCCTACAGAGTGTCTTAAAATTTATCGGCTGAAAATCGTTATCTTCGGGACTGCGTCCGCACCGTACCTAGCCATCCGAACACTCAACTGGTTGGCAGATGACGCACGTCTGAACTTTCCACGTGCAGCCAAGATGACTCTGGAAGAAATGTATGTCGACGACTTGATATCAGGAGCCAACACCAAACAAGAAGCTGAAAGGAAGATAAGCGATATCAGGAGCACTCTCGAGGCGGCCGGATTCCACTTACGAAAGTGGGCCTCGAATGCGATGGAACTTCTAGAAGGCGTACCTCTCCAAGAACGGTAAACCAAGTTTTCGGTACCTTCCGAGGGTCTGGATGACATCAAGATGTTGGGCATACACTGGCTTACAACTTCCGACACCATTTCCTACAGCTACACTTCGCCAAATAGTCATATACCGACCAAGAGATCTATTTTATCAACCGTTGCAAGATTGTTTGATCCAATGGGATGGATATCTCCATGCGTAATAAAAGCAAAATGTGTTTTACAATTACTCTGGATTCGGAAGAAGACGTGGGATGAGCCAGTAGATGCAGACATTCTCAAGGACTGGAATGTCTTTTTTCGGGACCTGGAGGCTATAAAGAGCATTCGGTTACCACGATGGATGCAAACAACAGGTGAATCTGACCAGGTAGAACTGCACGGATTTTGTGACGCGTCCGAAAAGGCCTTTGGAGCTGCAGTTTACCTCCGCGTCGTCGATAAACAAGGTAAGGTTTACATGAACTTGTTGATAGCCAAGACCAGGATTGCACCAGTTCAACCAGTGAGCATTCCACGCCTCGAGTTATGCGGAGCAGTAATTTTGGCAAGACTGTTGCACCATGTAGCAAAGACCTTAAAATTCACCGAAACGAAAATATATGCCTGGACCGATTCCACCATAACACTCTGCTGGATCCAGGCACCACCATCTCGATGGGAGACATTTGTCGGAAACCAAGTAGGGGAAATCCAACGATTAACCGACAGCAGTATATGGTATCACATCCCAACTCAACTCAACCCAGCGCATCTAGCTTCCCGAGGAATACTGCCATCATCACTAAAGCAGGCGAGTTTATGGTGGAACGGTCCTCCGTTTCTGTACACATCCTGGAAGTTCGAAATTCCAAAGCAACCAACAATGCTCGAAACCGACGAAGGAAGGAAACGCATTTACATTCATCGCCTGGAAGTAAGGGAAAACTCAGTCAATCAATTAATCATACGCTTGTCAAATTTCACACGATTGCTCAGAACAGTGGCGTACTGTCATCGATTCATCACCAACATACGATTGGAGCAAACCAGACGCATCGTGGGACCCCTATCTCCAAGCGAACTTGACACGGCGAGCAGAACCCTTGTCCGTTGCAGCCAACAAGAAATGTTCCCTGACAGCATTTCGAAGACGAAGGGCATGGGACAACTCAATTCATTCACTGATGAGCAAGGTATCATACGGGTAGGCGGAAGGCTCGAGAACGCGGAACTTACGTATGGACAACGACATCCAATGATTTTAGCTCCGGGACACCATTTGACGGAACTCATAATCCGAAATGCTCACGAGCGAACGTTGCATGGAGGCATCCAACAGATGATCGGAACCCTACGTAAGAAGTATTGGATCTTCTGCATAAAACGAGCAGTTAAGAAATGTCTACATCAGTGCACCATTTGCTACAGGTACCGTTGCAAAACAACACATCAACTAATGGGTGAGTTACCGGGGCCAAGAGTAACTGTGTCACGCCCGTTCTTTCATACAGGTGTGGATTATGCTGGTCCCATTAATATCAAAACTTGGAAAGGTAGAGGAGCTAAGCGCCACAAAGAATATTTCGCCATATTTATTTGCTTAGCCACAAAAGCAATCCATTTGGAAGCGGTAACTGACCTCACGACCCAAGCCTTCTTAGCCGCCTTTCGAAGATTCGCAGCCCGAAGAGGAGTGGCCGACCAAATGTACAGTGACTGTGGTACGAATTTTGTAGGAGCCGAAGCGGACTTGCGTCGATTATTAAAGTCTGAAGAACACGACTGGGAAGAGATTGCCGATGTCCTAGCCACGCAAGGTACGAAATGGAATTTCATACTCCCCACTTCGGAGGACTGTGGGAAGCAGGGGTTAAAAGTGTCAAACACCATTTGAAGAGGATCGCCGGGAATGCAACCTTAACATACGAGGAGCTAACAACACTGCTTACACAGATCGAGGCGTGCCTAAACTCGAGGCCCCTTTGTCCATTAACGGAGAATCCCGACGATTTTCAAGCCTTAACACCAGCGCATTTTTTAATAGGAGAAGCAAACTTCACGGTCCCGGAACCCGATCTAACCAGAGGAAAACAAAACATCGTCGAAAGATGGAAGGCCATTCAACTTCACCTGCAATCCTTCTGGAACCACTGGCAACTGGAGTATTTGGCACGGCTACAGCAACGACCGAAATGGCTAAAACCACAACCTCAACTCAAAGTAGGAGACCTAGTTCTATTAAAGGACGAGCGATTGCCCCCAGCAAAGTGGAACTTAGGCCGCATCGCAGAAACATTCCCAGGAAGCGATAATCTTACCCGGGTAGTCACGCTCAAAACCGCGCATGGGAAATTTCGACGACCAGTCACAAAACTTTGCCCACTCCCTATCAATTCAACCCAAGAGAAAACACTCACAAATTAAATTTACATTCATAACATATGCACAAGTCCTTAGATGTTGATAACACACACACATCTCTCTTCCCTACACAAAACAAATCGAAAAATAAACAAATAAATCTTTACCCATTGCCTCAATTCCAATTGTGTAGCAAAACAATTATGCACCACTGTTGCTTCCAATAATTGGTAACCCAACACAACACACAACGGAATTGCAATTTACACACACTCGTGCACATACCGCAATTCATGCACCCAACACACACACAGGCACCAAGCCGGGCGGGCTGATGATGCTAAGCTCAGGCGACTGTGGGGGTCACAGGTGGCGGATAGTGAACGGCCTGCAGAAATGGAGACTAACTGCGAATACCCAATAAGCAGTCCCCGACCAAGAGCGGCAGAGAAGGAGGGCTTGGCTGAAAAGGTTAAAGGAACCCCTATGAACTCTCTGCGACAAGACGAGTAAGCACCGTCTTCCATATATGTGCTTTCCACCTCAAGGTGGCTACGAGGGATACAGAAAGGAGAAAATGGCGAGATCCGGACAAACCCGCCACATCGTAAAATGCGCAGCTTCTTTGCCCGAAAGGGATGCTGCATATATACATGAATATATATATACATATGTATATACATAGGTATATATACATATATATATATATATATAAATAACCATAACCACTACCCTAAAACATTAAGACTGAGCCCAGTAAGGTCTTAATTATGGCATACTGGAAAACGAATTGGAATGACAGCTATGAGAGCTGACGTTTGTAGTATTCTGTTACCTGAGTAAGCAAGAGTGAAATCTTGCAGAAATGGCTTTCAGGCTAATGCTACAAGCGCCTCCATCCCGCTAAAACCTTGGCAGGCCTAAAAGTACGTTAAATGTTTCGTCACCATTAAGTTGGTGGTGTAGGTCCAGATGTAACATTCCTGGTTAGCACCGATCCGGCTCTGGCACAAAACCCCATAAGGGCTTGTGTCAACCCTCGCATGGCCTCACTGCTTGCAAAGACAACCATGGGATCCTTAGGTGACTACACATTCGAACATTGATAGCGGCTTTGAGTGGGGATCCACTAGAAATGATTACAACAAAAACAAACAAAAACACCGGAGAAATTGAAGTAGAGGAGAATGAGGAGAACCCCTTCCAGAGGGGATCAAGGATGCTGAGGTCACCAATTGACCAAGTAGCAGCATCACAAAGAAGTGCGGAACGACGCGAGTCACCCGCAATACGAAAGGTGACGGTCGAACCACCAACCCATAAAACTGATTTCCACAATTTAGGTGAGCAAATTAGAGGTCTGGTAGAAATGCTGGAAGATGGCAAAAGGCGTTCAATCCACCAAGCGATGCGAGGTGCTATTGAAAGCATCAGAGCTCTCTACGAGCTCTCGGCGATTCAGCTACACGATGAGGAAGCAAAGCAAGTGATTCGCCGGAACAACTCGTCGCAAACTTCGCCATTGCTAAAAACAACATCTGAACCCAAGAGAAAACAAGTTGCAGACGACGAACCCCCGGAGCCAAAACGAAAACAGCAACAGCAACAGCCACTGAATGGCGCGGCAGACAACGAACCACCGAAGCCAAAACAGACGCAGAAAAATACATCAAACGATGTTACAGGCAAAAAGCGCTCGGAGCCAGAGCGTAAACAAAAACAAACTCCATTGATAAACACCAAGGAGAAGGATGAGACCACCGGCGTAGAGACCCCAGTGGTCAGACCTAAGAAAAAAGTTACAGCCACAAACAAGAAGCAAGCGGCAGGAGAAGAAGAATGGGTAAATACCACCAAAAAGAAGATCGATAAAAAGAAGCAACAAGAGGTCAAAGGACCTAGACCTGACGCTATCGTCATTAAAGCGACGGGGTCCCTCTCATACGCGGAGATGCTACGCAAGGTGAAGGCAGACCCCAAACTGGAAACAGTGGGAAAGGCGGTAACTAAAATCAGGAGGACACAGAAGGGAGACCTCCTTATACAATTCAAGGAGACGGGAAATAAGACAAACGAATTTAAAGGCGTCATTAGTGAAGCTCTAGCAGAGCAAGCGAATGTAAGTTCGATTACGCATCGCACTACCCTTGAGATCAAAGACATCGATGAGGTCACGACTATAGACGACGTAATCAATGCAATCGAAGCCCAGTTTGGAGTGAAAGTTTCACCGGCAGATATTTTCTCCCTTCGGAGGGCGTACGGAGGAACACAAACAGCAACGACCAGCTTTCCCGCAGTAGACGTAAGAAAGCTGTTAGAAGCAGGAAGGATTAAAATCGGCTGGGTTAACTGTCGCATGCGCGAACGAACCCTCCTTAAAAAGTGCTTCAAATGTTTAGAGTTTGGTCATCTAGCCTGGCAATGCAAAAGCGAGGAAGACCGCTCCAAGCTATGTAGGAGATGTTGAGGAGAAGGCCACATAGCGAAGAATTGCAACAAGGATCCATCCTGCATGTTCTGCAAGAAAGACCACCCGGACGCCGCGCAGCATGTAGCCGGCAGTAGCAAATGCCAAGTATTTCGGAGAGCTATTACAAGCAAAATACCATGAAGATTCTACAGATAAATCTTAATCACTGTAGAATAGCACAGGACATCCTAGCACAAACGGCCAAGGACGAAAGCGCTGACGTTATTATGATCAGTGAACCATATAAATGTCCCGAAGAGAACAACAATTGGATCTGCGATAAGGCAAAACAGGCGGCGATATGGATGTGTGGACGCTATGCCTTTCAAGAAACAAACGACCAAGCAGTCGGCTTCGTGCGGGCGAAAATAAATGGGATCCATTTTTATAGCTGCTATGCCCGACCCAGCTTGACGGCCAGCGAGTACCAACTAATGCTGGATAATCTAACCACGTATGTGCTCCAGAGAGCCCCACTGGTTATAGGAGGAGACTTCAACGCGTGGGCAACAGAATGGGGCAGCAGGCTCACCAACACCAGAGGACAGGTCTTATTGGAAACATTCGCTCCCCTAGCGATAGGCATTGCTAATAAGGGCCGGGCAAATACTTACCGGAAGGCTAGAGTAGGGTCCATCATTGACATCACCTTTGCGAGCAACTCCATCCTGAAAACCATAAAGTGGAGGGTCAGTGAGGAATATTCACAGAGCGACCATCAGGTGATAATACTCGAAATAAAAGGGAAAAAACCAGTCCAGCCCCCAAAACTTACTGGCCCAAAATGGAATGACAGATCTTTCGATAAGGATGCATTCGAAGAGATGTTGAACGGTGATCAAGCTCCAAGCGGAACAGCGGAGACCCTCACTCACCACCTCACAGGCACCATCACCACAGCGTGCGACGCATCAATGCCTAGGAGAGCAAACACCAGGAACGCATCACCGTGTTACTGGTGGAACGAGGAAATAGGCGAACTTCGGCAAAATGTCTACAAGCCCGGCGTAAAGTCCAACGATCAAGAAGGACGGCGGATTTCCAACAATGCCTGGACACCCTTAGACTGGCGAGATGTAGCTTAAATAGAGCCATTAAGGAAAGCAAAACTGCATGCTTTAAACGTCTCTGCCAAGAAGCCGACATCAACCCATGGGGCTCGGCATACAGAATGGTGATGACGAAATTAAAGGGCTATAGGACTCCTCAAATAACATGTCCGATAATGCTGAGATCCATAGTAGAGCACCTCTTCCCTCAAAGGCCTGCTGCTATGTGCAATATTATACGAGAAGTCAATCCAGAAGATATTCCTTTAATTACTCACGAGGAACTGCTAAGGACATGCAGCAAGATAGGTGACAACAAGGCGCCGGGACCCAACGGCATCCCGAACAAGGCAGTAAAGGCAGCTGTAACAAAAAGACCAGACCTCTTCATAACAACAATGAAGCAGTGCCTTGAAGAAGGAACCTTTCCCGAAAAATGGAAAACGCAGCATTTGGTCTTACTGCCAAAAGGAAAGAAGCCCCCAGGAGAACCATCATCCTATCGCCCAATATGCCTATTAGACACCATGGGAAAGATCCTCGAGAAGATAATCTATAATAGATTACTCGCAGTAGTAGAAGAGAAAGGAGCCCTCTCAGATCACCAATTTGGCTTCAGAAGAGCACGATCTACTGTTGATGCCATAAGAGCGGTAGTCGATATCGCCAAAGGTGCCATCGAAGGAGAAAGATGGCTCTACGGTACAAAGGAGTATTGTGCAGTAGTAACGCTGGACATTAAAAACGTATTTAACTCTGCGAACTGGTCGTTTATTAGAAGGTCACTTGCCAGGATGAATACGCCATATTACCTGCTACGGATAGTGACGAACTACTTCAACAACAGGAAGCTGAGGTACAATACCGATGAAGGCGTAAAATACTACAACGTAACTGCGGGAGTTCCACAGGGATCGGTTTTAGGGCCACTATTGTGGAAGATCATGTACGACGGAGTACTACGATTAGCGTTACCTGGGGGAGTAACGATAATTGGATTCGCCGATGACATTGCAGTCGTGACAGTAGCTAAACAGATCCGTGCAGTGGAATCAGCTACAAATGAAGCAATTGCCCGGATAAAAGATTGGCTAGTATCCGCCGGACTAGAACTAGCTGACCATAAAACAGAAGCTGTTCTTATAACCAGCCGGAAAACTGTCGAATTTGCCAACTTTCAGGTTGGTAACCAAACCATCAGGTCGAAAGAGGCAGTTAAATACCTTGGAGTAATGCTGGACAACAGGCTACGGTTTAAAACGCATGTTGATTTTGTTACCAAAAAAGCATCGCAAATGCAGGGAGCTCTCTCGCGTATCATGCCTAACATCGGTGGACCTGGATACGCTAGAAGGATTCTACTCTCTAGAGTTATCACCTCAGTTCTGTTATATGCCGCCCCAGTCTGGGCGGAGGCACTGAGGACGAAGGAGACCAAAAGGAAACTATCGTCATCATACAGACAGACTCTGTGCGCTACGGACAATCAGCGGCTTTCGAACCATCTCTGACGAAGCTGCATTTGTCATAGCTGGAATGGTCCCCATCGATATTCTCGCAGATGAAATGCTGAGGATATATAACAGAAGAGCATTGAGTCATCACGACGCCACTGGTATCAAGGTGATAAAAATTGAAGAAAGGGCAGCGTCAGCAGCTATGTGGCAAGCTCGTTGGGCTAATACAACAAAAGGCAGATGGACAATCAAACTTATACCGACAATCCAAGATTGGATAAGTCGAAAGCATGGAGAATGCAACTACCATCTAACGCAGTTCCTGTCTGGCCACGGTGGCTACCGCAAATATCTACACCGATTCGGACACGACAACTCACCATCCTGCCCGGAATGCCCAGGTGAAGATGAGGATACGGAGCACGCAGTGTTTTACTGCACACGTTTCACGGCATGGAGAATTATTCTGCCAAGTCCGTCATTACTCCTCGACCATATGTTACGGTTGGAAGAAAATTGGATGGCAATATGTTCTTTCGTAACAACTCTACAAAAAGAGTTGCGGATAATAGAAAAGCTAAGAAGAGCAGCAGAAGCAACAGAAGCATCAGAAGCAGCAATACAAGAAGTATAGCATGAATTGCTAACCAGCCCCGCGAAGTAATACCTAACGGCAGTCCCGCGGGGAGAGTGGTTGAAGTGTGTAGGGTGTGTGTTTAGTACGTAGGCGTATTCCTAGCATCGAGTACTCAGGTTTGCGAATCGTGCATGCTAGTAGCACTCGGGCTACTAGTATCTATGAAGATTACACATCCCTGGCGCAATCCAAAAAAAAGCACCCAACACACAGCACACACAACGTAATGAGCAGTAAACTCAGTTACGCACAATCGCCCAAAACTCATTCATAAAATTCACCACACACACATGCGCACACATCTAAAATAAAAAACAACACATGATCAACGATCAACAAAATATTTTATTAGAATAAAAACACTTACTTGAATTACATTTGCACTGAATTAAATAATTAATTAAACAAAAACTCACTGGATCTCGCGCACTTCGAATTTATAACCCGCACTGCAGAAACATCAACAACTAAAACCAGCATAGTCTTCTTACAACAAAATATGTATCCCCGCTCTCGTCGCGTCCCGCGGTTCCAACACACGAAGCAAAACAAACGAAAGGAAAAGGGCAACAACAACACGCCAGTAAATTTCTGCATCATAACCCACGAACAAAAAAAAAATATATCCCAACCACAGTCTGTTCCTGAGGTCAACACACGAACGGGATTGTGCGTAGCGTATGCTATGCATGAATATGAAGAAGAAAACAGTTGCTCTCTTTTTTTTGTTTGTCACGTATATTTGTGATTGTATGTTTTTGCATTTGTAAACATTTGCTAATAAGGTTATCTCTTTGCATGTACATACATACCACAAAGTTAGAAAGGTAACCAGCAGCTGACTCCAGACTGATGAGACGAGATACAGTAGCAGCCGCAAAAGATGGTCCAGGGCAAAGGTGTAATTTTGTATGGCAGATTGCGGACTTCGTCCACCGGGGGGGAGAATGTTCGAAACAACAAGAACACCCTGTACAGACATGCACCGACTGAAGGCACTCATGAGTCATGACAGCTGTGATTGCAATAAAATGCACGAAATGCAGTTCCCGCCTTTTTTTTTGCTCTTTTTAATACATAATACATAATGTAAAGTTATAATGTAAAGTTATAAATGACATTATAAATAGAAGCAATTCATAATAAACTGTACACTCGATTATTGTGGATAGTGCGTTTAATTTCTGCTCTGATACAATTTTTCACAGATTCCACAAAGACGAAACACTTTCCTTGTTTTCCTTTATCGCTCACTGTGTTTGACTCTTCTCTGTTTAATACAAGCTTTCTTGTGTATCTCTAAGATTATTTCTGTTTGAAAAATTCAGTTATGAAGCAGATTGCGATGCGTAACTTAAAGTAATTTTGAGTGTAATTATTGTTATGCAATAAAAAATAAATAAATGTGAAAAGTTTAAATTGTGATATTTTCAGTTAGATTCAGCTAATTTCGAATAAATATTAGGAAAAAATGGCATTATTAGCTGTAAATTGTTGTTTGGTAGATTTGCTTCTGGAGAAAGAAAATGATTTTTGTAAGTTGAATTTTCTTAAAGAAAAAAGTTATATAGATAGGACGCTCCACTCCTTCTTATAGATAGATTATACGCGCAAGGATGGTTTTGTTTCGCATTTCAATGCATCCATATACCAAAAGTATATGGTTGACTGGTAGTAGTAAACTTAACAAAACGTTTCGTTTTCCTTGTCTTCTTTTTTTCAAATTCCCCTAGTGTTGGAGCCGTACAGGCTGCGCTGACATAAACAATTTAGTTAATTCGGCAAAAAAAAAAAACATGTCAAAACGGAAAAACATATCCGTAGCTGTTTATCTTTGCACGAATTCGGCTCTAATCGCATTGAAACCTCCTTAGGTAATTCCTTTGTAGCTCACAACAAAAAAATTTGATAGAAACCGTAAATCAATGGAATGTTTTATAGATACAGTAGTTCTTTTAGGCAAACCACGAACAAGCATTTCGGGGTCACAATGAAAAACCAGATTCTTATAATCGTGGCACTTATGTTGAAACAATTTTATACTTATCTAAGTATGACATTAATAGATTCCCATTTAGAACAGTGTTCAAGTGCACATAATCCAGTTTTTCCGGGTCTTTCAAATGACATACAAAACGATTTGATACATAGTATCGCTGCAGTGATTGAAGATGAAATTAAAGTAGTAATAAGTGAAACGCAATTTGTGTCCATTATGATCGATGAAACACCAGACGTGAGCCATAGGGAACAACTAAGTGCCGTATTGCGTTACTTCTCGGAGGAATGAATAGTGGAAAGGTTTCTTGGTTTTTTCGACGTGAGTGAGAGTCAAAATGCAAACGAGCTCTCAAAACACATTTTTAATATACTTGATGTACACGGTTGCAAGGAAAAGTTAATTGGGCAATCTTACGATGGTGCCGCGGTTATGTCCGGGGAAGTGGGTGATGTTAACAAAAAGTCCTCGATGCATGTCCAATGGCTAATTTTATTCCTTGCTACGCACATGTTTTAAATTTGGTGTTATCCAGATCACTAGAAAATATAATTGAGTTAAAAGTTTATTTTTGCCAATATAAACACTGTAGTACGCTTTTTTAATAAATCAACTAAACGTTCAAATATTTTAAAACAAATAGCAAACCGACGCATGCCGGGATTTTCAGAAACTCGCTGAGATTACCATTCACCAATAATTAACGTTACTTTTAACTGTAGATTAGATATTACTGAAACTTTTAACCAAATATTAGATAATCCAAAATAATGGGATAATGACGCACTTTCAATGGCCGAAAGTTTATTGTTTAAATTAGAAGGGAAAGATTTTTGTTTTCTACTGAATACGGTTTCCGAGATTTTTGCTAAAAATTATGTATTGTTTAATTTAATACAAAATAAACAAACGAATGTTGAAGTTGCTAAGCGAGAAATCGAGTGTTTTGAGGCTTGGCTTTGTACTGAGTTTCTAAACAAATTTGATTCCATTTTTGAAAGCATAACGATTGTGCTGAACCTCCACGAAAATGCCGATTACTCGATATGGATTTCAAGACTCATAATAAGCGCCTTTTTGTAGAAATAAAGGACAATATTATATCCCAACTTAAATCACGATATAAATCTTTCACGGATAATTAATTAATTTTTTTGGATTTACTCAATAAAATACAGTCATTTTGAGCTATCAAGCCCAGATGATAAAATATTTTCTCTGATAAACTTTTTTTTTCCTGGAATTTTCGATCTTACAGCCTTAAAAATCGAACTAATAGTTCTCTATACTACATCTTCACTTCAACAACTGGACGTTCTAGCACTGTATAAACATTTGAGAAGTGAAATATTGCGTGAAACATTTCCCTAAAATTTAAAATTAAGTGCACTATATTTAACACTACTGATAACTGTTGCCTCCGTGGAGAGATCTTTTTCCACTCTGAAAAGAATACATACATATTTAAGAAATTCTCAAGGAGAAAACAGGTTCTCTGATTTAGCACTTTTATCGATAGAAAATAAAATACAGACCTAACTTTTATGAAAAAGTTCTTGCAGAATATGTTAAAAAAAATCGAAGAATAGACTTAGAGTGCAAATAAAAAAAATCAGTTTCACAATTTTTTCCAAATTTTACTGTTTTTAATTTAAATTCCTACTTATAATTAATATTTTCTATTTTTAAGTTTGTAAAATAATCATTTTTAAAATCTTTTTTTATATACCTATTTTGTAAATATTATACGTGGAGCTTTTTATTTTAATTTTTTATTTATGTATTTATTTATTTAATAAAACGTCATATGTGAAGTTCCTTATTTTTTATTAATTACTCTCAATTTTCTTTAAGGTATTGCATTTGCATCTGTCAAAAAAGGTTTTTTCGAAGCCACTTTTATTATACTTTAAGTTCATTGTAAATTTAACCTTTAATGACTTGAAGTATACAAAATTGGCTTGAATTGCTTTACTTATATGCGATTTGCAATACACAATATAATTTCAGAAAGCGTATGCAGGTGCATATTTTCTCCGACTTACCATTTAAAATTTTCCACGCCACGCCACTGATAGCTACTCCCTACCTCGCAAATTGTCCTTCCCCTTTGTAACCGAGGTATGCCTGGGGGAAGTGGCAGAAGCTGGCCTGCCTACCCTGTGTGTCTTCTGACACTGCCGATAGCTATCTCTCTTGCCAATGTTTGCGAGAGATAGCCCCTAGAAGTGCTTCCCAGTCACGTTAGTGGTCACGTTACGTCGTCATCGTTCATAGTCGTCCTGTCTTGTCACCGTTCATCTACAGAAGGACGACCCAACCGTCACACCAAAACCCACACACCAAAAGAAAAAAAAACCTACTCGTGCATTATATGCAAATCATACCACTTGATTTTTTTCCTGATTGTAGGTTCAATCCTACTCTATTTATTACACAATTTAAACCTAAGATTATCACTAATGTTAATTCCTAAGTATCCGGCCAAGAATATAAAAATTTATTCTTTTCAAATAATGAAGAAAGTACTCACGGTTTCTATTTTTACTCAGTCCCCCGTTGTCCAGCTCGATGAAGGATGGATGATAGTATTTCCTATTATGGAGTTAGTCGCGACGCAAAGCACTCTATACTCTTAGCAGAAATTCACAATATACTTTTTTATTTTATTCTAAATTTATCTTTAGTCTCTAAGATGATTCACTATTTGAAGTTACCACTATCATTTGAAATAATCCACTATTTGAAGCTATTCAGTCACACAATTTACTTTAAGAGGCAATTAAATCTATTAAGGAACCCAAAGGAAATCAAAAAAAAAAAAAAAAATTATGGTGATCACAAATTTATCCAATTTAAATTGAAGGGGCACGAATTGACGGCACTTCACAAAAAATCTTTCTTTCTTTACGGAAATAAAAAACCACTGAGTCCCGCGGAGCACCTCCTGGAACGTTGAATTTTTCGGAGCACCCCTTGTTGCCGCTGTTTTCTTGTGGACCACCGCCACCGCTACTACCGTCTGCACCGGACCTTGCAAGGGTCCCAGCAGGGAAATGGCAATTCGGCAAAATTTCTGCTGTGACCTGCGCTGAATAGCGAGTCTCAATGCTTATTGGTTTAAAATTGTTTAATTATTTTGCCCACAGGCGCTCTTATGCTTCTCCCTACTACCTTTGTGTAAGGTATTTGGCTGTGTACACCTCCTTTAATGGTACGCTCCCCCGACTTCCTATACGCGCCTTCAGGATTAACTGATTTAAAATTAATTTTATACTACTGTCTGGCCAAACTCACCTCCAAAATACAATCAACAAAATGAATCTCTCGGAAGTGGGTCTTCGACCCCACTGTATATCGCTTGTTTCTCAAGCAAAAAAAATCTACTATCACCGGCAGCGGCCAGCTGTTCGAGGTGGAACTTAAATAGTGAAACTTGGGGTCGATGCTCTAACCCGTTGCTATCAATCTGGGTTATCTGTTTCTCATTGTCCTACTTTTCCCCTTCTTTTTCTTGATTCGACATCGACAATGTCCTCTCCTTGTTAGTCTATTTCCCCTTTTTCGTTGTCGTTTGTTATCCTTGTCAATTATGAGTAGTGTCTTCCTTTTTTTTCGGAACATTGAAATGGAAAATTTCCCTTTCCAATGTCCCACGTCTCGTTATTGACTGTTACAGAAATCGTCCGATAGAAAATAATCTCTGAATAATAATATACCTAAATACACTAGCACTGACATATAATATTACTAATTCACTTACATAACATACATAATATGACCTACGAGACACCTATTCGTATGACTTAAGACAAAAAGAAAATATTAAAACATACAAAAAAAAAAAAAAATACCTTATGCACAAAAATCAAACTTTACATTCTCTATTCATGACCTGAAATAATTTCTCGAACGCCATCATTAATTTTGCGAGAGAGAGATGGGGCTTGTGCGAATGAGGGAGACGCGTGTATCTCCCTCCCTCATGTCAACTCATTGTTGACATTTCTTTTTAATTTTTACGAGGCGAATCGCTGTGTTTTTTCGTTTGATTTTTATTCCTTCGGGTTTTATTTTTGTATTTAAAAATTAAAGAAAACCCACCCCTGCGCTGTGGGTGTGGGCTGATCGTGTCTTGTACACCGAAGTATACAAGAACGATGAAAATCACAGAAATAAAAAGGAGGACAAGCTGTCGGAGGTTCTTGCCTGTGAATTGACAGCAAAACAGGTATGTTGGTTTTTCATCTTTTGTTGTTCGTTGCTTTTATATCTTAAATTTTATTTCAAATTGAACAAAAAACCCACCCCTGGAGTGGGGTGTGTATGTATATAAGGGCCAGTGTGTTCTTATACACGCACTGCACGGACCGATGATAGGAAGGGCACAATTGCCTGGACGATTGCTGAGTTTGCTACTTGCGGTTGGATACCATAAAGTTCCAGGTATTGAATTTTTTTTCTCTTGTTGTTGTTGCTGATCGGCACAGCCGATACAGCCACAGGCCCTCGTAACATACTCGGTAACATACCGCTTTAAGTTCCCCGATTTCTGGGGTTCACCAATATATTGGAGGTCGATGTTTCTCTGTTTCCAGCCTGCACATTGATGTATTACATGCATTGACTAATAGCCGTGATATTTGCAATACGAATTCATCTGCCGTCCGGGCTTCAATTATCGCCTCACTATCGATGAAGCTGAAAATTTCTTCACCTAAAGTATGTGCATTCCATTTAGAACGAATTAATGCTGACCGGCTTGTGTGGATTGCTGGCCCATTGCCGGCGGTGAATACTATTGCATTGTTATCACTATGTGTATAGTGATCGCTTACGCGCCAGTCAGTATCCCTTATCAAGCAGCTGCTTGCAAACGTGACGTCAACGATGGATCCCTCTCTAGCTGTTAGCTAAAACGAAATTTAAATAGAAAAAGGCTTGCAGTAGAACAGTCCCTCTACTATTCGTATATGAACTGTCTCATTCTGTGGCCCATGCATTGAAATCGCATGTTATTATGAGAGGACTCCTACCTGTAATGTCGGCAACTACTCTATCCAAGATCATTTCGAAACTTCAATAGTTGCGCTGGGTGGTATATAGCAGCTTTATATATAAATACCATTTATCTTAGCTTGTACAAAGAATTCCTCGGTTACATAGATGAATACCCAGTCCTGAATTGACGCATCTCCGCAAATCCAAATTGCAGACTTATTCATTGCATCGGTGATCCACTTATTTGAAGTTAGATTCCTATATTACTAACGGAGTATCTCTACGTATATTTTTAACGTTTGTGGTAAGTGATCATGAGCCGCTACACACTGATTAAGACTGAACGTACAAAAAAGTAGACTGCTCACGAGACTAAAGAACTTGTATAGGCAGTTTACTGACAGACAAAACTCGGAGGTTAGGACGCTGAAATCGTTGATAAAGAACCTGCAAATACTAATTAGAGCAAATTATAGGCGGTGGGCTAATTTGCACTGGGGCAACAAGATTCTGGCTAGCAAGTCTGATAACCCGAGTATGTTCCCTCAGATTAATAAAATATTTCGGAGGAACGATGTCAACGAACTTCCGTGTCTGAAAATTCCCCGAACAACGAACAATGAACGGTTACTTACAGCAGCAGGAATAGATCCAAGGGACGCTGTCGATGATGACGACTTTTTTGTGATTGAAGATCCTCAAGAGAAGGTGGAGGCTATAGGATCTATTTTTGAGGATGTGTACAAGGTAAATGCTAGCATTCGCCCATACCACGATCTGGAGAATAGAGTCCTTGGGCACAACTTCTACCTTCGAAATGATATAGAGCACTGGCGATCAGAGAATACTGGTTTTACCAGATTCTATGACGAAAACTTGGCAAACAATGCCATCATGAAAGGGTTCATCCCCCGTACATATCGAAGGTAGAACTCCAAACGATCTTCGAATCATTGAAAAAGAAGAAATCAGTGGGAATCGATGGAATATCGAACATTGTGCTTCGACATCTTCCTCTAGGAGCGGTGGAAATTTACGCCACCCTGTTCAATAATGCACTGAATAATGCCTATTATCCGGAGCATTGGGAAACAGCAGTGGTACAGCCAATCCCCAAAAGGGGAAAGGACACCTCCAATCCGGCAAATCTCCGGTCGATAAGTCTCCTTCCGAATATCAGCAAGGTATTCGAAAAAGTGATCAATAGAACCTTGATTAAGTGGGTTGAGGACAATAACATAGTTCCGGATAACCAATTCGGTTTGATATTCGGTTATGATACAATACATGCCGCGCCTAAACTGGTGTCGGATATCCAATGGAATAAAAGCAAGAACCAATGCACGGGTGCCTGCCTGATTGACTTGGAGAAGGCCTTCGATACCGTATGGTTGGAAGGGCTCTTTTACAAGTTGAGCAGGTTGGGCATAAGCAAACCACTGCTGTACATGTTGCTTAATATGCTTACCAGTAGAAAGTTCGTTGTGAAAAATGGCAATGTGACTTCTGCTGGGACGTTCGAAATTAAAAATTGTCTGCAACAGGGTGCGGTTAATTCACCGATACTTTTCAATATTTACACGGCTGATCTGATAGGATCTCTTCAGCACGCAATAGCGTACGCAGACGATTTGATTGCGTACAGATCAGGACCTAAAATCGACGTCATTGCAGCACTCTTGCAGAGTGACTTCGATAAGATTCAGCGATATTGCGACGACTGGAAGTTGAAGATCAACCTTCAAAAGGCGGAAACCATTCTATTCAGAACGCTGTTGTCTCTGGCCTCTAGGGATACCAGAAAGAATTGGCGAAAGTTCTCTATAATTGGACAGCACGGGCGTCCACTTGCGTGTCAAAACGAGGTCAGATACCTTGGACTTTGGCTAGACCAATATCTATATTTTAACAAACATGTAGATGCTGCTCTGGCCAGAGCCCGAACTGCCTTCGCCCTTACAAAGAGACTTTTTTATAGCAAGCAACTCAATGCAAGGGTAAAGGTAATCTGCTACACGGCCCCCATTCGGCCCATGCTCACATATGGATGTCCCGTGTGGTTCAACATAGGGGCAAGTAGGATGGAAAAGATTCGGGTGTTTGAGAGGGCCTGCCTTCGGGCTTACCTTCGGGCTTACCTTCACTTGTACAGAACACCAGAGTCTCAGTACATAAAATTCTATTCTAATGAGGTCCTATACAGCAGGGCGAATCTGATAAGAGTGGACAATTTCCTGGTCAAGATGACTAGAAGGCACATTGCAAGAGCAAAAACCTCGATGAATAACCTGATCTTCGGGGCTTATTACCCCAACTATACGTACCATGAGAAGGTGCGCCTTAACGGCTATGTTCCCCCAGAAGCATTCCTCTATTTCGATCAGACAAGACTGATCCAGGATAGATCAGCGGTGCCGCTAATCTTTCACGTTGCCCGGACTACTGTGGACAGGCGGCTCAACTGCAGCCGAGACGTCGCACAGAGCACTGAGGAGCGTCTCCGATTCAGTAGATCGGTATCGGGGCGCGATATAAAAGATGTGTTGAAGCAGCACCAGCAATTCTGGTGGTTAATGGAGGGAGCTCCCTCGTCGATCCCTTTTGATCCGGGGTAGGTCCAGTACGGCAAAGTTGGCCGCCATATTTTTGCCTTGGCCGGCTTACATAGTTTTTAGGTGTCTAGGTTTAGGTAGTTTAAGTTTATTTATTTATACGAAAAAAAAAAAACACAGCACTTGAATAAAAAAAAATAAAAAATCATAAAAACCACAAAAAAAAGTACATATTTGATTATGCAAGTAGTTAAGTTAGGTTAAGATTTATTTTAAGGTAGCACTTAAGTTTTATATATAAGATGGAAAAAAAAAGTACTGTTACTAAGTTTTTTAAAAAATAAATACAAATTTTTCTTAGTCTTAATTTGTTCTGGAAATAAAATATTAATAATTAGTAGATTAAGTCGAAAGACATAGATAAGAATGAAGATTAGCTTAGAGCGCCCGCATAGGGCCAGTAAGTTAGAGTAAGATAGTTAAGTTAGTTAAGCTAGTTTTAAGCGTTTTTGTCTAGCAAGTAAGTATGAAATGAATTGAAATTAATAAAAAGCTAAAAAAAAAAAAAAAAAAAGTGATTAAGACTAACTTATAAGATATTCATATATTTTTCAAAATAGTGTCTAATGCATTTTGAAATTCTGGACATCTGTGCCCAGATTACACGCTCTGGCTTTGCAAAGCAAGCAGTTCGGTCTGTCTTTGCTGTCCTCCAATTTGTGTTCGTTTTTTCCACTTCTAATGAACGGATCCGATCGGTCGTTAGGACTTTTCCATGCTTTCGCATGTCTATACTCGAGACATCTGAAGCAGCGTTTCAGCACAATTTGTTCACGTGTTCGACAATAGACCAACCCGATTCGTACTTTTCCGATTTTCAACAGCTTGCTAGCGATTTCCACTAGTAGACTCATGTTGGCTGTTTGCGTTCCACCATAGACTTTTGTTAGGGCGGCACAGATTTCCTTCTTCGGCATCGCTTCGTCGATATACTTACATTCTAACAAGATCTCCTGCGTTATGTACCAAATGGTGCCACTTTCTTTCAACGCTTCTTTTGTTTGGCAGATCTGCTAAGAGAGAGTAGGAGGTTACCACTTGCAGTTTTCTTTTTGCGGCTTACATTCGTCTCTACTTATTTAAGTGAAGGATCAGCCTTCAATTTCCGAAGCATTTTTTATTTTTTTATTTTTTTAATTAATTCTTTGTTTTCATTTTACAAGCTTAACGTAAAAAGAAAAAGTTAGTGGCATTTGCATTTCATGAAAAAATAGAGCTAATGCCACTTCAAAGTTCCTAATTCATTGTGTAGTGGTCAAATTTGCATGTCAGCATACGGTAGATCTCCGATCTCCTTGATTATTATCGCATCCGGTCGCGATGGTTTTCTAACTTTCGTAGTCCGTGGACTTAATGAGCTGACTTTTTCGCGCCTTGAGCAGTGGATGACGTCGATTCCGAATACGAACGCGTATTATCTCTAAGAGAAGTCCGTTTAAATGGAGAACGCTCAAACCGAGTGCTCTTCCTAAACTAATCTTCAGTGCTTTTCATTGATGTTATTTTTTATTGTTATTTTTGATGTTTTTATTATTGTTGTTGTTGTTATTTGAATTCATTACAGTTGGGTCCGCACTGAAAGCCGTTAACAATGTTCGGATGTGTTGTTGGCGATTCAAAACAAGAAGAACCGACCAACTTTGACAGTTCTTCGATATTTACAAAATAATTATAAATTCATAAAATTATGTTAAAACAAACAAAACTTGATTCAACGTTTTTGTAAATACATTTGTAAATTAATACATTTTTACATAAATCTATTAAACATATGAAGCAAATACATTGGCAAATTGTATTTCGCGCCAAAATCTATTGTACATAATAAAGGCATAAATACTCTTAAATGTAAAGTCGAAAATACACTCGAATAAAACCTTTATAACGAATAGTTCGATACGTTTCATTCTACATATATTTTTTCTTTGTTCATAGTCATCTGAAGCAAAGGCCATCGAGTTCTTTCAACAATCTCAATTACAAATCAGTGGTAAAAATATTGGTCCTTCGGATCCGGATAATTTGTGTGTGCTAAAATAAAAAAAAATAAAATAAAAAAAATCAGAAACTTAAAACATTGAGAAACAGTGAGATACATACTATTATATAGGTATACACTTTTTACGGACAATTGTCGAAGTGCAAGTGCAATTCCTTTGTCTTTCTTTGTTTCATGAAAGGCAGTAAATTCCAAGTGTGCAAATCGGGATTCCCGCATTGCGTAATTTCGCTGCTGCAGATGTCCACTTAAGGCACAACACGTAAACACGTAAGTCCTTACTAATTTATTTATTTTTTTTTGTACCTTTTTATATAAAAATGTGTAAAATGTCCTTTGGAGAGCTCCAGAACCAGCTATTGTCTCAAATTAAATGTGACTTAGTCAATTTTAAGAAGACAGGTGATACACGCCGGTCAAATAATTATCTACCGACACGGCTTTCGTTGTTAGAAGACAATCTGCTAGTTTTTTGGCGTTATCACGAAGAGGTTATGAGTGGTATTGAGCTGCAGAAGGGATTTACAAAAGAGGGTTTAGTAGCACTGTATGGGGAAATTCAGGAGACTTACCTGGAGTGTCGATGTGATTTGCTTGATGCTCTCGACAAGTGCACAGTTACCAATAAGCTTCTTCCAGATGGGACGACGGCTGCTTTCTCAGTTTGTATTAACGAGATTGGCAAGGATCTTCGTCTCCCTAAGATTCACATCCCATAGTTTGCTGGATCGTACACCAAATGGAGGACTTTTCATGACAATCTTGTGTCCCTGATTCACACCAATAATTCACTAAAATTAATAAAAAAAATTACATTATCTAAAGTCCTGTTTAACTGGTGAAGCAGCACGACTTCTTCAACACTTATCAATCAAGGCTGAGAATTACGCTACAGCTTCGAAACTTTTAACGTCGAGGTTTGATCACAAACCGGTGTTAGCCAACGCCCAACTTAAGGTTCTCTTCGGTCAACCTCTCTTACGAAAAGAGTCTGCAGAGAGGTTAAAGTCCATTTTAGTCGTTTCTTCTAAAAGCACTCATGCTTTGGAGAACTTGGGGTTGGCAGTCAAGGAATGGGATGCAATTCTTATTTATATTCTCTTTCAAAAGTTACCCAGTCTGACGCAGCAATTATGGGAAGAGAAGTTGGGCAGCAGTACGAACCTGCCAACGATGAAGCAGTTCAATGAGTTTTTGGAAACCCGTTTTCACACGTTGGAAGCTGTAACGCAGAATTGCACATCTCGGTCTATGGCCAAGCCTTGGTCAAAATCGGACTTGCCCCCCAAGGTTTTTCACGCTTCGGCAAAAACGAAGCAATTTCAATGCAAGGTATGTAACCATGGGCTACATTCCTTAAGAAAATGCAACCGATTTTTGGGCATGGACGTGACGCATAGACAACAGTCGGTTCAACAAGCTAAGGTTTGTGAAAATTGTCTCGCCATCCAACACGAGATTGTCCCATTAGCAGGAGCTGCTATTTTTGTCAACAACGTCATCACTCATTGTTACATCCACGTACTCACGCACACACATTATCACCCCACACGCCCGCAACACCACGGATTCAACACTATAATGATAGCGAGTTAAGATAGCGGAACGCCTTTCAATTAAAAAAAAAAACAAATTTATTTCAGCAGAGCTTCGCCCTACACTTTATTTGAAGTACAATTGACAATCTTAACAATTTTCCATAGGCTTTTATATTGAATATTTGCTTACGTTACAATTTACTTTGGATGTGAACAATATAGGAGAGTGTAAAATTACTATGGGACATGAATTATTCGCTTAATAAAAGTTTAATATTACATTATGTCTCTGGGAATGCAAAAATCGAATGAGAAAGTTTAGGATTACGTTATATCTGTGGGAGTGCAAAAGCTAAATGAAAAGGTTTACAATTTCTTATCTTGGCATTGAACTTTAATAATGAGACTTTGATGTATTTATGACTGCTTGCTATGGGTACGTATCTCCTCCCCCTCTGAATTGCGGCACAGGTGCTGAAACTGGGTCTCCGATACTGTTTTCTTCTTGATTCTGCAAGTTGTCTCTAATTCGGTGAATTATTTGTTGTTGTTGATCTTGTTCTATAAGTTCACATGTGGCTTGTTTGCTTTGAATAAGATGGGCGATGCAATTATTTGAGGTAATAGCTTCGAGGTTATTTTTCTTGCAAATATAGGTTTCTTCTAATGTTACGCATGGTTCCTCGATAAATTGGATATTCAGATCATTTAAGAGGGCATAGGGATTTCGTATAGGGATGATGTGTGTCTTATTTATTGGGAGGGGTATTAAGTGATGGAGTGAATAATTTTTTTTTGATATTATTGGTACTTTTATATTAAAGATAATCTTGGAGTGGTTGTAGTAGGCCTGTAATTCGATTACCTTATATATTTTCTCGTTAGAGGTTATTTTGATACTTTGTCTTTCGAATTCTTTACTTAAGAGATCGGGCTCAAGGGGACTGAGCATTTGTCTAGAAATAGTAGTTATTTTGCCATATTTATCGAGTCGGCAATATCTTGAAGATTTGACTTAAGCGTGTCTATTTTGAAATTCGTCTGGTGTATGTACTGTATATATTGGAAGGTATCTTGGTCTGTTCGGACTTTATTTGAAAATGCAGCTTGGTATTTTAATATGCGAGCTACGGCTCGAGTAGATAAAACAATATTCTGTGAAATTATTTCTTTATTTTCTAGTCTATAGAACAATTCAGGTTCACACTATACTATTCTTCGCAATTCTTTTCTTACAATGGTCTCTGTCCTCTCAAATCACTTTATCTCCTTTCAATTACTTAATTCACAAATCCAAACTAATTACTTCTTCTTGTTAACTCTCCACTTTTAATTTATCACAAAATTACAACTTCGCCCATTATCACTTTTCTAATCTCTTCGCCACGGTTTTAAAACGATCGCCATCTGTCCTTATATAGCAGAAGTTTCTGATAGCCAGAAACTTCTAGCAAATTCTCCGACCACTGGAACAAGAAAAATTCTGATGTAATAATTCCAAGATGATAATCATTTCTTGCAGTTATAATTCCCTCTTATCCGTGATATTATCCGTCTCTTTCGTAGACATGAACTGTGGAGACTTAACCGCAGACACGAACCTCGAATGAAAGGACACTTCGGATCAAAATTCTGCCAGAATAAAAAGACACTTCGGAATGGGTTGCATAGTCGTAGGAGCGTAGTTATTATTATGCTACAGTATGTATTCAAGAAATTTTCCAGGAGTTCTTGTTGATCGTTAATATGTCTTATAATGTTTTCTAATCGTGTTGTCATTTCTTTATTAATTATTGTCTGCTGCTGGACTGCTTCGTCATGTTCGTTTTGGTCGGATTGGATGATATTTATTTTGTTGTTAATGTATATTGCGTCGCTCTCGTCCATGTTTCCCCTTATTGTTTTGATTATTGTTTCAAGGCTATTTATTAGCCCTCTTTCATTCCTGTTCTTAGGTAGTAAGATATTTAGTTGACGTTCTAATTCTCTAAATTTAAAATTCGTAATCTCTGCCATCATACTCATATTTTTATTTTTGTTGATTATTGCAACAGATTTTTCTATTTTCCTGATATTATCGGTGTATTGGTCCAGATCTACTATGTTAATTAAATAAGTGTGTCCTTCTATAATCTTTGCTTGTCCCAGGTTAAGTGCTAACAAACCTATGTTATTATTTAGATCCTGAATTTCCAGCTTCTGGGCAGCTACCCGCATTTAGTATTTAGTACTTTTAGTATTTATTGATTAATTTAAAAAACATTTACAAAGATTCCAAAGAAGTATCTATAATGACGTAAATGTGATCGTGATAATTATTTTAATATAAGTTTATATGATTAAAGGTTTAATGAATATTAATTTTAAAAGATTTATAATATTTGAAGAAAGAAAAAAGAAAAATGAAAATTTGTGAACAATTTGAATAATAACATTTAACAATGAAGTAAAAAAATAAAAATGTAATTAAGTGATCAAACGTTTAAAAGCCCTAACGCCTATAGTTGCCAGCCAAGTAGTTGAAGAGAGAAACACTAAAACAATCAACAAAACAGAGTCTTCTTATGTCCATAGGAAGAGAGTTCCATAAGCGAATTGCATGAACACAAAATTAACGTTCGGTTGTAATACATGCAGCACGAGGAGAAATTATCGGGAGAGTACGAGATGAATTTGAAAAAGTTAATTTTTCATATAAGTGTTCTGGATGACGTGAAACAACAATTTTATGTAAATATTTTATAGTACAAAAATCTAGATATTTATCCAATGGTAATCCCAGGATACAACTTTTTTATGCCGAAATATGATCGTGGCGCTTTAAACCATAAACAAAACGAGTAGCATTATTAAAGGCGACTATAAGTTTTCTTTTTTATTCGGCATTGCAGTACATTGACACTTCGGAGAAATGCTTTCAAGTTCATTATTTAACTTGAATATAGCATCCTCGATAAGTCCTAATTTACAGCTAAGATACATCTGAACATCATCGACATATATATGGACAGAAGAATAAGTAATGCTGCCGGGAAGGTCATTTATGAATAAAGAGAATAAAAGAGGACCCAAAATAGATCCTCGAGGGACGCCCATATTTGTATCTTTAAAATTCGACATCAAGCAACTGCTTGATTTCTGCCAGAGAGGTAGGAGTATGTCAATAAGGCTGCCGAAGATGAGAAGTTAAATAGCGTTTCAAGTTTTGATACAAGTTTTGAATGGTCTACTGTGTCAAAGGCTTTAGAAAAATCTAGTAGTACTAACAGCGAGATATAGTCTTTTTCTATTGCCATCCTTAAATTGTCTATTACTTTTAACAGCGCAGACGTACAGCTGTGCTGCTTTCGAAAACCAGATAAGTGTGTACAAAGTAAAGCATTGTCTTGCAGATAGGATGATATTTGGATATGAGCAATTTTCTCAAAAACTTTAGACAGAAATGGTAAGATCGAAATTGAGCGAAATTCAGGGGATGTTTGTGAGGTACCAGGTTTTTTAAAATAGGTATTATTTTAGCTGTTTTCCAGGCACAAGGAAAGCAAGATGTCATTAAAACAGTATTAAATATATGTGTCAGTACAGGAAGAATAAGAGGTAGATGATTTTAATAAATAAGGGATGTGTTACATCAAGCCCTGAGGATTTGGATTTAATAGATACCAGAGCACTAACAACATCTGTCTGCCCCACCTGATGAAATTCAAAACATCAAATTGTTGTTAAGGTTATTTAAGTCAATTTTGGGAAGTCAAACTCATCTTTTCTGCCAATTCCAATATCTCGGATATTTTTCCACAGAGCCTTTGATGCTAAATTACCATTAAGGCGCTTGGAATAAAAACCACGCTTAGCTTTTCGTATTTTACAGTTTACAATATTTCTTAGCACGTGAAAATGATAATAGAATTCTGGCAACCTAAATCGTTTCCATCTTCTGAATAAAGAGTTACGTCTGCTTTTTAGTTTCATGATCTCAGGGGTAAACCAGGGTATTCCGGAATTCTTAATGACTTTTGTTTTAATCGGGACATGTTTATTAAAAAAGTCAAGGACTACATCATTGAACATATTAATTGGTTCATTAGATGACGGACAATTATATAGGGTCTGCCAATTCACTATTTTTATATATTACAGTTCTTGAAGAAAGAAATGTTAAAACATGCGAATATTAGGTCATGTTTAGAAAACATTGGGGCCGAAGATTGATTAAAAAAGACGTCGTCAATGTTATTACAGAAAAATAAATCAATTAGACTACTGCTGGTGTTAGTGAAGAGGGTAGGAACTGATAAGTTTTTAAGATTTAAGCTAAAGGATTTCATGTTGCAAAGAAATGAAGCAGTGCTTTCTCTATTTAAAATAATACAATTAAAATCACCGCAAATAATTACAGCCGAATAGAGAGTTGAGATGTTTTCAAGCAACGAGTAAAACGTAAAAATATCTATTTGTTTGTGCGGTCGATAATATACCCCCAGAAGAGTTTTTCTATTATCACCAACAATTTCGACAAAGCAATACTGCGTATTACTGTCGGGAGGGGAAGATAAAACAAGTTTACATTTAATACTAGAACTAACATATATCCGGAGCCAATCCTACCATATCTGTCACCACGAAATAACCTAAATCCACTAAAATCATATACACAATTCTTAATTGTTCTCTCTGGATTGTCGTGGGGTGCGCATTACTTAGAAACTTACATAAACTATAAAACTTTTACAAGATGAATTGTTCGGTGTGTTCTCAAAAAATTGACCGCATTTGTACAACAGAAATAAAATGCAGTGATTGCAAGCATTTTTTTCACTATGCATGTGTAAATATCACTGAAGAAGATGCTGGTTATTTTAAATCTAGTGGTAATCCGTTTTGATGTGATAAATGTGCAGTGTTAAGACGTCGTTCTCTGCATAATCCAGTGCCGGCGGTACCCAAGCTGAAAAACAGCAATGCTCTGGCTTCAACTAACGCTAATATACAGCAAAAGGAAAGAAGCAATACTCAATCAACAGGTGATGGGTTGTGCACATACAACGTAAACTGAGAGGATGAATGCACTCTACAGATGATATACGCTAAGCTTTCGAAGTTGGAGGAAACAAACCATCGTTTTCTTCAACAACTAAATGAGTTGGGAGCAGAAAATACGGAGCTTAAATTAAAAGTGAATAACCTGGAGGCTTAACTGGCAGCAACAACACCTTCTCAGCAATTCCATCGAAATTGTGGGTGTGTCAGATGTCAATGACACAAACGGAACCATGAAGGCAAAACAAATCTTCACAAAAGCTTTGTCCATTGATGTTCCTGATGACAAAATTGAGAAATGCTACGTCAAGAAAGTGCAAACAAAATCCTCTTCATCAAAATTGAAATCGATCATCTGTGTCAGATTCTCTGATTTAACAACGAAGCAGCGAATAATGTGTGCAAAGAGGACAAACAAAAATAATCTCAACACACATGTGACTGGCATCGATGGTGTTGGCGACAGCAGTAGCAGCAGAAAAGGTAGCGGTACCGGGATTTTCATCAATGACTCTCTCACGAAGTACACACGCTGGCTCTTCATGAAGGCAAAGGAAGCAGTAAAGCAGAAAGGCGTAAAATATGTATGGTATAAAAATAATCAAATTCTCATTAGAAAGGATGAGGGGGGAAAGGTAATTTCTATTAAATCTTTTAATGATCTTGCACTTATTTAGTGCATTACGTCTTCTTTGTATAATATATGAATTTTGATAATGATTTAATCGATGACTTTTCTACTCTTATTCCAAGTTTTTCCAATTGTGATAATGTTTTTACGAATAGTTCCTACTGCAATAATAAACTCCTTTGTGTTCACCAAAATGTCAGAAGTTTGAGAGAAAACTTCTCAGCCCTTGTCACACACCTTGATTCTTTTGAGTGCGTTCCAGATATTGTTTTTGTGTCTGAAATTTGGATCTACAACTTTGAGAAAAACGATTACTGTATGCCCGGGTTCAACTTTTTTGCTAATACGAATGAAAATTACGCTGCATGTGGAGTTGGGTGTTTTGTGAAAGAGAACTACAAGATTCTTGATGTCTTGTGTGTTGATTTTTTTAGTGCTGATGTTTTGAGGGTTTCCATTGAAATTAACCATGAAATGTATGTTTTTTTATGTGTATATAGACTGCATATGTTTAATGTTGTGTTGTTTATAAAAGAGTTTTCTGATCTCTTAGTAAAGGAAAAATCGAAAAACTTGATTATTGTAAGAGATTTTAATATTAACAGTTTGGATGGTAATGAAACCGTTTCTAATTACTTGGCATTACTAGCATCACATGGTCTTGCATGCTTTATTAATGAGCCCAATAGGACTCTTTCGGGTAGTTATCTCGATCATATTTATGGGCGTTTCAGAAATGTTGCGTTCAGTAAATGTGAAAAATGTGTTTTCGATTTGAGGATTACTGATCACTCTATGACGGGACTCGTAGTTAACATCTCAGATAGGAAGGTCTGTGAAATTTCAAAATCATCTGAAAAAATAATGATAACTAACTTTAGTAAGCTTAAAAACGTTCTGTTTTATGAGTTTTGGGAAAAGGTATATGCTTGCATTGATACATCTACTGCCTATATAATCTTTATTGATTCCCTTATAAAACACATTCTGAGTTGTTCCTCATTTCTGCCCTCCAAGAAGTTGAAAAAAAGACTTAAACCTTGGATATCGAGATTCTTATTAAATAAAGTTATAGGTAAAAATAAATTCAGAATGATGTGTAATAAGTATCCTGATAATTTGGGTTTAAGAAGGAAGTATAAGAAATTGTGTGTCGAACTTAAAAAGGAGATTCCGATTTGCCGCGATACCTATTATCGTACTCAATTCAGCTCTGCAAGGGGAAATTTAAAAAACGAATGCAAGTAGAAGCTTACTTAACAAATCCAATCTTTCACAAAAACCTACTGTTTTACGTGTCGATGACTGCGAGGTGTGTGACAAACATGCTATTGCTGATGCATTTAATTGCTATTTTGCTAATATAGGCTGCAGTTTACAACCTTGTCCAGTCCAATCGACTTGTTCTCACTGTCCGGCTATTTGTGGATGTGCTAAACCATGGCAAAGTAGCAGTTTTGTTTTTCAGCCCATAACTCCTCTCGAAATCTTAAAAGTTATTGATAGTTTAACTAAATCGAATTCTTGTGGAGCTGATGGTATCTCTAATTTTGCTCTTAAACAAATTGCTTATTTCATAGTGGATGTCTTGGCAGATATTTATAATCGTTGCGTTTTTGCGGGAGTCGTTCCTGATGCTCTCAAGTGTGCGGATGTCATACCATTGCTTAAAAAAGGCTCTGCTGCGGAAATCGGCAACTATAGGCCCATCTCTCTTCTTCCAGTATTCAGTAAAATTTTTGAAAAATTAAAATTAAATTAATTAAAACTAGGTTATTTAATCCAGTTCAATTTGAATTTCAAAAAGAAAGTCGACGGAAGATGCACTCTTACAGTTTTGTTCTCAAATAATGTCACACCTAGATGGGAAAAAATGTACAGCGGGTTTATTTATTGACATTACCAAAGCTATCGATATGGTCAACCACAATTGTCTGTTGAGAAAACTGGAAAAAGCAGGATTCCTTGGTTTCATGCTGAATTGGTTCAGGTCGTATCTTGGAAACAAGTCTCAAAGAGTGAAGATAGGTGAAATAAGGAGTGAAATTAAGTTCTTTAATTAATTTAATTAATTAAGTTCTTAATTTCAAAGGATCACCTACTGCTTTTGCGGATGATATATGAACAGTCCTTTGGACCTGGTTTCTGATATAAATTGGGATCTAAATTTATTGAGACACTGGTTTGCTGAACATAACTTAGTTATAAGCTCAAAAACTAAAATAATGTTCTTCTACTTATCTTCCTTGCATAAATTTGAAGCGAATGTGTACTTTCACGCACCTGAGTGTCAAAGATATAAACTGTCTAATTGCAATTGTACGTCTGGTTTTCCCTCTCTCACTTTTTGTAGTAGTCTAAACTGCAGTGATGTTTTTTAATAGAAACAGTAGACGACTTTAAGTACTTGGGGCTCACTCTTCATTCTAGAATGAGTTTTTCGAATGACGCAGATACATTGAGAAAGTATTTCCGATGCACACTTAGACATTTTTATTATTTGCGTAATGTATGCTCAACTAAGCTTTTAAAGATAATTTATTATGGAATTTTCCATTCTAAGCTACAATATGCAATTGCTTGTTGGGGAGGTGTGTACCAAAATAAAATACAGCCGCTGCTGATTTTACAGAAATATATTTCAAGAAAAATTTGTCGAAAACCTCGCAGACATCCCAGCTATCCCTTGTTCTGTGGCCTTTTTTTTTTTTTTTTTATAATTTGCACGTGTTAAAGGGGATATAAATACCCTTATACTAATTTTTAGAACACGTGCGTTTTTGTGGAAAGGAGGAGACAGAGAGAAAGACAGAGTGGTGTGGTTTGAAACTCAGGTGGTATTAAGTTTTAGTAAACTGCAAGGGTGGCAGTTGGTGGTGGTGTGGAGCTGATGGTATCTCTAATTTTGCTCTTAAACAAATTGCTTATTTCATAGTGGATGTCTTGGCAGATATTTATAATCGTTGCGTTTTTGCGGGAGTCGTTCCTGATGCTCTCAAGTGTGCGGATGTCATACCATTGCTTAAAAAAGGCTCTGCTGCGGAAATCGGCAACTATAGGCCCATCTCTCTTCTTCCAGTATTCAGTAAAATTTTTGAAAAATTAAAATTAAATTAATTAAAACTAGGTTATTTAATCCAGTTCAATTTGAATTTCAAAAAGAAAGTCGACGGAAGATGCACTCTTACAGTTTTGTTCTCAAATAATGTCACACCTAGATGGGAAAAAATGTACAGCGGGTTTATTTATTGACATTACCAAAGCTATCGATATGGTCAACCACAATTGTCTGTTGAGAAAACTGGAAAAAACAGGATTCCTTGGTTTCATGCTGAATTGGTTCAGGTCGTATCTTGGAAACAAGTCTCAAAGAGTGAAGATAGGTGAAATAAGGAGTGAAATTAAGTTCTTTAATTAATTTAATTAATTAAGTTCTTAATTTCAAAGGATCACCTACTGCTTTTGCGGATGATATATGAACAGTCCTTTGGACCTGGTTTCTGATATAAATTGGGATCTAAATTTATTGAGACACTGGTTTGCTGAACATAACTTAGTTATAAGCTCAAAAACTAAAATAATGTTCTTCTACTTATCTTCCTTGCATAAATTTGAAGCGAATGTGTACTTTCACGCACCTGAGTGTCAAAGATATAAACTGTCTAATTGCAATTGTACGTCTGGTTTTCCCTCTCTCACTTTTTGTAGTAGTCTAAACTGCAGTGATGTTTTTTAATAGAAACAGTAGACGACTTTAAGTACTTGGGGCTCACTCTTCATTCTAGAATGAGTTTTTCGAATGACGCAGATACATTGAGAAAGTATTTCCGATGCACACTTAGACATTTTTATTATTTGCGTAATGTATGCTCAACTAAGCTTTTAAAGATAATTTATTATGGAATTTTCCATTCTAAGCTACAATATGCAATTGCTTGTTGGGGAGGTGTGTACCAAAATAAAATACAGCCGCTGCTGATTTTACAGAAATATATTTCAAGAAAAATTTGTCGAAAACCTCGCAGACATCCCAGCTATCCCTTGTTCTGTGGCCTTTTTTTTTTTTTTTTTATAATTTGCACGTGTTAAAGGGGATATAAATACCCTTATACTAATTTTTAGAACACGTCCGTTTTTGTGGAAAGGAGGAGACAGAGAGAAAGACAGAGTGGTGTGGTTTGAAACTCAGGTGGTATTAAGTTTTAGTAAACTGCAAGGGTGGCAGTTGGTGGTGGTGTGGAGCTGATGGTATCTCTAATTTTGCTCTTAAACAAATTGCTTATTTCATAGTGGATGTCTTGGCAGATATTTATAATCGTTGCGTTTTTGCGGGAGTCGTTCCTGATGCTCTCAAGTGTGCGGATGTCATACCATTGCTTAAAAAAGGCTCTGCTGCGGAAATCGGCAACTATAGGCCCATCTCTCTTCTTCCAGTATTCAGTAAAATTTTTGAAAAATTAAAATTAAATTAATTAAAACTAGGTTATTTAATCCAGTTCAATTTGAATTTCAAAAAGAAAGTCGACGGAAGATGCACTCTTACAGTTTTGTTCTCAAATAATGTCACACCTAGATGGGAAAAAATGTACAGCGGGTTTATTTATTGACATTACCAAAGCTATCGATATGGTCAACCACAATTGTCTGTTGAGAAAACTGGAAAAAGCAGGATTCCTTGGTTTCATGCTGAATTGGTTCAGGTCGTATCTTGGAAACAAGTCTCAAAGAGTGAAGATAGGTGAAATAAGGAGTGAAATTAAGTTCTTTAATTAATTTAATTAATTAAGTTCTTAATTTCAAAGGATCACCTACTGCTTTTGCGGATGATATATGAACAGTCCTTTGGACCTGGTTTCTGATATAAATTGGGATCTAAATTTATTGAGACACTGGTTTGCTGAACATAACTTAGTTATAAGCTCAAAAACTAAAATAATGTTCTTCTACTTATCTTCCTTGCATAAATTTGAAGCGAATGTGTACTTTCACGCACCTGAGTGTCAAAGATATAAACTGTCTAATTGCAATTGTACGTCTGGTTTTCCCTCTCTCACTTTTTGTAGTAGTCTAAACTGCAGTGATGTTTTTTAATAGAAACAGTAGACGACTTTAAGTACTTGGGGCTCACTCTTCATTCTAGAATGAGTTTTTCGAATCACGCAGATACATTGAGAAAGTATTTCCGATGCACACTTAGACATTTTTATTATTTGCGTAATGTATGCTCAACTAAGCTTTTAAAGATAATTTATTATGGAATTTTCCATTCTAAGCTACAATATGCAATTGCTTGTTGGGGAGGTGTGTACCAAAATAAAATACATCCGCTGCTGATTTTACAGAAATATATTTCAAGAAAAATTTGTCGAAAACCTCGCAGACATCCCAGCTATCCCTTGTTCTGTGGCCTTTTTTTTTTTTTTTTATAATTTGCACGTGTTAAAGGGGATATAAATACCCTTATACTAATTTTTAGAACACGTCCGTTTTTGTGGAAAGGAGGAGACAGAGAGAAAGACAGAGTGGTGTGGTTTGAAACTCAGGTGGTATTAAGTTCTAGTAAACTGCAAGGGTGGCTGTCCAGATAACTGGGGAGTATTTTGTTTTGTTTTTCGCTATTATTGTCGTTGCTTATGATTCACTGTATTTTTTTCCGTCCTCCTGAAGTCATCATCACGATCAAGTTGTATTTTGGCCATATGACCACCCTACTGTGTTATGCCTTCACAGTAGAGTTGACTTGGCTTTCGCAAGTGATCGACTTTTTTATTTATTTCATGCGAAATAAATAGATGATTCTTAACATCAGGATTCGAACCGTGAATCAACAGCGTGACAAGCGATGATGTTACCACTACACCACGGCCACCCTGCACCTTTTTCCTGTTCGTCATTTGTATTGTTTTGAGGTGTTGAAAACGTTCTTTATGATGTCCGGTAATCGTAATTTCCGTTTAATTTCAAATTATAATTTACGTGGGAACTTTTCAAACATGTTATCTGTGCCCAACTTCCGCACCACTGCATACTGTAAATTTTTTTTTTCTGTTTTTTCTTATCGGTTGGGTAATAAACTCCCACAGTCTATCAGGGCAATATCAATACCTGGAACGTTTATAAAACAAGCTAAAATTTGGCTCTTCTGTTTTGACTATGTTGGTATAGAATCTCTTATTTCTGTTATTTTGGTTTAATTTTAATTTAATTTTAGATTTTTTGGATTTTTGTTTTAATATTGCATCTTTTAGTAGTTACCTTATGTTTATGATCAATCTATGTTCTTTTGAACACCTGAATTTATTTTGTTCTACTATGCAAGTTATTCTTATAGGGTCAGCCCACCCATTGAAGTGCATCCAACTCTATTTTTTATTATTGTTTTTTGTTCTGATTCTTAAATTATAGTCCTTTTTTGATTGAACTGTGTAGGTACCGAACAACAGCGTTTATATGTGTCGTACGATGAATTATGTCGACCTGTGTATGTACATATATCAAAAATACAGAATGTCACCAACATTTCTTATATTTATTCTAGGACTTACGGCTTATTATATAAATTATGAAATTATTCTTTGTATCTTTAAATCATAAAAAAAAAAAAAAAAAAAAAATAAATAATTTTCGGTACAAACCATACACAACCATCAACATCAGAATCAACAAACAATTTTCTAAATTCATCTATTTTACAGTACAAACTCTGTGCGTTAATATGACATACGCGAAGTCCATCGCGCTGTTTGCAAAAAATATTAATTAAGACTCGCAAATTCGTGTTCAAGCCATTGCTATTGTTACCAAGAGCGCCTTGACTCATGAGAATAGAACAATATAATAAAAAAGCATCCTCCAAACAAAAGGCCCTGTCTTGTATGAAAAATGAAAATAAAACTTGGCAAGCAAAAAATACATACATATAGGCAAAAAGGAAATATAGTATACAACAAAAAGATCACATTTTCAGATAGTGCATCAGCAGCCTGTAGAGACCTGAAATTTACGGGTGCGTTTAATTTTTGACTTATGTAATTTCTTGTCTCTGGTTGTGATTAGTGTTGTGACGCGCGAGTGGATACGCGAGTCGATTTGTGATTTGTCGATTTGAAAATAAAAAGACCTTTCTGTTTGGCTGTTGAGACTCCACTCTCCATCCAATCGTTTCCGATGTTTTCTCCATGTCTCATTGTTCGTACCTTAACCATTGTACCGTCAATGGGTCATCAAATTAATTCGATCCATGTGGCGTATTCTTGCACTATTTTATTTACAAGTGGTCGCAAGAATACGTAACATTTGTAATCGACACTTTGTGACCTTTTCGGTTATTTGTTACGGGCACTTGACTGGGTCAGTGTGACTGCACAAGTGTGTCGCCCGCTGTGAGTCAGTTGCATATTCGTGGAATGGGGTAGGGTGACATGTGTGTCGCCACAGTAGGGCAGTTGCATGTTTGCACTGAAATAGTGATATGAATGACATGTGTCGAATTGGGTTAGGTCGCTGCGTCTTGTGTGGGCACAACAGTCCACCCCCCTTAAAATACGAAAAGCGCACGAGGTTACGAGTGAGATTTTTCGGCGGGAAACATGTAGGAGTCGACCGGACCAAGAGTGGTGATTTATTTATTTGATCTATTTAAACAATTACGATTCATTAGTTAAATTTTTTCTTCTTGGGTTAAGATTATACATTTCAATATTTTTCGACTATATGTTAAAGTAATGATTATACTAAAGTTATGATTATACATGTTGTTATTACCATCTACGATATTTGATTTTGCATGAATATATAAATTTATGTTTCGTTTTACGACATTTTTACTTGGTTTTTATTTGAAATCTTACATATGTTTCTTAATTAGAAAGTTACATTACAATCATTAATTTACAATTTCGTTAAGCTCTTGGTTAGCGTTCTCTTGCGCTGTAGCTTCGTTTATTGTTGTCCTGTTTATTGACAATTTTATTTTAAAATATTTATTTACTAGTAGTCATAATGTGATAATTATACCAATAGGAAGAATAATAGAAACTGGGATGTACACGTGTTCATACTTTAATGTTAACAATGATTTGTTTGTATTAGCTAAGTTTTTAATAATATCGCTATATTTATCTAAATCCAGTTTTTCTACGTGTATCACATGGGGTGAAATTTGGGATAGGTTGGTAGGGATTTCCACGGTTTCAGTAAGTGTTTCTTGTAAATAGTACATGATGATAAATATTTTATGTAAACAAAAGAATGGCTTTAGTGTTTGTCACATTAACGCACAGAGTTTGCTTCCAAAGATAGACGAATTTCGGTGTACATTCGTTGGGTCAACCATTGACGTTATATGTATATCGGAGACCTGGTTTCAAAGGCATGTTAGAGATGAAGTGTATGGCTTGAGTGGCTACAGAATCTTTCGGGCTGATAGGCATGATAGGATTGGTGGCGGAGCTGCCATATATATTCGGAATGGCATAAACTGCAAGCCTATAATCAGTTCTCCTCCCAATAGTCCTATTGAATACTATTTTGTTGAAGTGGTAAGTGGAACAAGTAAGTGTCTTATAGGTGTCGTCTATCGTCCAGATAGTGGCATTGATCTTAAGCCTTTTTATTCAGTGATGGAGAGTGTTTCATCAACATTTTGTGAAATTATTATCTGCGGGGACTTTAATTGTAACCTTTTGTGCAATGTAGGTGCAGAAGCATTTGTTGCTAACATAAAAACGTTCAATTTAAATCCTATTAACAATAAAGTTTCCACACACTTCATTGGTGCATCAAGTACACTGCTAGACTTGCTTCTGGTTAATAATAATATTGAAACTCCTTTATACGATCAATTACCCGCTCCTGCTTTTTCGAAACACGACTTAATTTTCGCGATCTTTAATAAAACTAAGTCTAGTCAGGCACAAACCTACTCATACAGAGACTTCAATAATATCAATTATGACCAATTGGAGGAAGATATTTTAAGAGTAAATTAATTTACATGACCTCGCCCGACTCACAAGTTAGTTATCTGCAAAATCAAATTAAAACTTTGTTCGACACTCATGTTCCACTTATCACTAAACACATTAAAAACCACAATATTTCCTGGTTTACTGCAGAGATTTCACATCTAAAAAATAGGCGTGACTTAGCCTTCAATAGGTGGAATCGTTTTCAAATTGCCAGACTTGTATGAAACTTTTCGTGCCTTACGTAATGAAGTCAATTCAAAAATAAAACAAGCTAAAAGACGGTACTATTCACATAGGTTCAGCACAAGTTTGCCTACGAAAAAATTATGGAATAATTTGCGTGAAATGGGTATTGGCCGGAAAAATGAAGATGATTTGGATAACTTGGATCCAGATCAACTAAACAATAATTTTTTACAAATTCACTCCACTCCGCCTCTGTTTTCGACCTTGAATTATAATGAGATAAATGGAAATATATTGCACAGTTTCGAATTCTCCTGTGTTAAACAAACTGACGTTGTCAAAGCTGTATTGAATGTTAAGTCAAAAGCTGTTGGCTTTGATGAAATACATCCTGCTTTTGAGAAAATTATTTTGCCTCATTTACTCCCAGCTCTTACATATTGTAACATGCGAGCTACGGCTCCAGTAGATAAAACAATTATTCTGTGAAATTATTTCTTTATTTTCTACTCTATAGAACAATTCAAGTTCACACTATACTATTCTTCGCAAATTCTTTTCTTACAAGGTCTCTTTCCTCTCAAATCACTTTATCTCCTTTCAATTACTTAATTTACAAATCCAAACTAATTACTTTTTCTTGTTCACTCTCAACTTTCAATTTATCACAAAATTACAACTTCGCCTATTATCACTTTTCTAATCTCTTCGCCACAGTTTAAAAATCACTGTCCCTTTTTTTGATCGCCATCTGTCCTTATATAGCAGAAGTTTCTGATAGCCAGAAACTTCTAGCAAATTCTTCGACCACTGGAACAAGAGAAATAATTCTTGCAGTTATAATCTCCTTTTATCCCTAATATTATTCGTCTCTTTCGTTGACATGAGCTGTGGAGACTTCGTCCCAGACACGAGCCTCGAATGAAAGGACAGTTTGAACCAAAATTCTGCCAGAATGGAAAGTCACTTCGGAATTTGCTGCATAGACATAGGCGCGTAGTTATTATTATGCTACACTGCCCCCCTCTTAGACGTGTTCGTCCCGAACAAGTGCATCCTCATTTCGGCCATTGTATCGACTCAGTCGGTCCACATGAACCACTTTCATTTTGGCCCTTGGTCCTCGCTGGATGCGGTAGACAACATCGTTGATGCGGGTCACTATTCTGTAGGGACCTTCCCAGTTCCGCTGTAACTTAGGTGATTTCCCCTTTTGGCGATGGGGATTATACAGCCACACCAGATCTCCTTCCTGGAATCCTGACGTTGTTGCCTTGGCATCATACCTGGTCTTCATGCGGTCGCTCGTCATCTTAATCTGGCTTCTGGTCCTTTGGTGTATGTCCCTAAGCCTTTCCCTAAGGTCCGCCACGTACTCTTCTTCATTTCTGGGCTCATTGGTAGGAGATCCAAATTTCACCTCACTGGGTAAACGAGCTATTCCACCAAATAAGATTTCGAACGGCGTATGTCGAGTAGTGCTATGCACGGCACTTCTATAGGCCATCAAAAACAAGGGAATCTGCCGGTCCCAATCCCGTTGGTAGTCACCTACGACCTTCGAGAGATGTTCGTCCAAAGTCCTATTGAAACGCTCCACCATACCGTCCGACTGTGGATGAAGCGGGGTTGTCCTTGTCTTTTTGATTCCGAGTAGTTGACACATCTCTTGGAAGATTCTTGACTCGAAGTTCCGCCCTTGGTCAGAATGCAATTCCAAGGGCACACCGAATCTGCTAACCCAATTGTAGACGATCTGCTCCGCCACGGTTCTGCTTTCCTGGTTAGGGATCGGAAACGCTTCCGGCCACTTACTGAAGTAGTCCATCACTACGAGTATATACCGATTACCATTGTCGGTTTCCGGAAAGGGCCCTGCGATGTCAATGGCGATTCGTTCGAAAGGTGCTCCCACGTTGTATTGGTGCATCTTACCTCGAGTTTTGATTCTCGGACCCTTGCTAGCTGCACACACGTCGCATTTTCTGCACCAGTCTTCGATATCTTCCTTCGCTTTTAACCAATAAAAACGTTCTCGTACCTTTTCTAGCGTCTTATTCACTCCCAAGTGGCCTCCGGACGCCCCGCCATGCATTTCCTGTAACACCTCCTTGACCCTCGTCCGCGGTACTACAAGCTGCATTACAAACGACTTTCCGTCGGAGGATTCCCATTTTCTTCTCAGAACACCTTCTTGGACATGGAGGGAGTCCCACTGCGCAAAATATGCCTTTAAGGTCGGGCTTCTGTGAGAGATGTCCTGATGATCCGGTTTCTCCATGTTCTCCTTCCAGGCCAGAATCGGCTCGATATCCGGGTCTTCCTTCTGAGCGTTCCGGATCTCATCTACGCTCCAGCCGGCGATAGGTTCGGCTCTCATTCTTTGGATGGAAACCAGCTCCCGTTCTTCCTGACGCGCACAATGTTTACAATCCGTTCTGCATGGTCTCCGGGACAGTGCATCCGCATTAGAGTGGAGTTTTCCTTTACGATGCTGTATTTCGTAGTCGTAGATTTGCAGCCTTTCGATCCATCTTGCGACCTGACCCTCAGGACTCTTGAACTGTAATAGCCATTTTAAGGCTGCATGGTCTGTGCGAAGAACGAACTTCCTCCCGTAGAGGTATTTGTGAAAATGCTTCGTAGCCAAGATCAAAGCTAGAAGTTCCCGCCTTGTCACGCAGTAGTTCCTTTCTGGCTTAGAGAGCACCTTGCTGAAGTACGCAACCACCTTCTCTTGGCCGTCATGCACCTGGGAGAGTACGGCTCCTACCCCGACATTACTAGCATCTGCATCCACAACGAACGTTTCCCCGGGAGTGGGGTAAGCCAGTATCGGGGCATCGCATAGCCGTTGTTTAAGTGCCTTGAAGCTCTTCTCGCACTCAATTGACCATTTGAATTGTTTTCCCTTTTCCGTCAACTGGCGCAGGTTCTTTGCGATCCCGGCAAAATCCTTCACGAACCGTCTGTAGTAGGTGGCTAGGCCCAGGAAGCTCCTTAGTTGGTGTTTGTCTTTGGGGACTGGCCAGTTTTTCACCGCTTCGACCTTCTCCGGATCGGTTCTCACTCCTTTCGCTGAAATTATGTGTCCCAGGTACTTGACTTCCGCTCTAAACAGGGCGCACTTCTTGGGGTTGAGCTTCAGGTGGGCACTTCGAAGCCTTTGAAACACATCCCTTAGATTGTCTCGGTGTTGCGCAAACGTTTTTCCTACGACGATGACATCATCCAAGTATACCAAACAGGTTTTCCATGTTAACCCTTGCAGGACACATTCCATCAATCGCTCGAAAGTCGCCGGAGCATTGCACAGCCCGAATGGCATTACCGTGAATTGCCATAGCCCATTTCCTGTGGTGAAGGCGGTTTTCTCCCGGTCTTCTGGATGGATCTGTACCTGCCAGTAGCCACTCTTCAAGTCGAGAGTGGAAAACCATCGGGCTCCTGATAGTGTGTCTAGCGTGTCGTCAATCCGTGGCAGCGGATAGCTGTCTTTCTTGGTGACGTAATTGAGCTGCCGATAGTCCACGCAGAACCGCGTGCTGCCATCTTTCTTCTTTACCAGTACAACCGGTGATGCCCACGGACTTTTGGAACTTTCAATCAGACCTTCTTTCTCCATTGCCGACACCATCTCTGCAACTTCTGTCTGCTTTGCCAATGGAAGGCGCCTAGCAGGCTGACGAATTGGTCTAGTATCACCAGTGTCTATTCGATGTTGTACCAGGTGTGTTCGGCCGTATTCTCCGTCCTGTGAGGCAAATACATCAGCGTACTCATTGATAAGATTCTCTGCCATAGTTCGCTGCTCCTGATTCAGCTCACTGGACTGGAGAATCGTCTCTCTCGTTTCCGCTGTCCAAGGTGATGGGAGAGGTTTTGGGGCATCACGTTCAGATATTGTTGCGACGGCGGTAATCGGCGTGCATTTTCCAGTCACATCCCCTCGCCTTAGTTTTACAGTGTGTGGTCTTGCGTTCAAAACCCTCACTGGAACCATGGTGTTCTTTGGTTCGACTAACGTCTTTCCCACGATGTAGTCTTGAGAATTCTTCTCTGGGTCTGGTTCTACTATGTAGAATCGGTGGCTCCCAAGATCACCTTCCAGCTTTGTCCAAATGATTGTCTCTGAAGACGGCGGCAAAACTTCGTCTTTGCTGATGACTGTCCTGAGAGTTACGGCATTCTCATTTCCGTACACCATCGGAATCTCCACATTTCGATACCTCAGTACTTGCATCCCGATGTCCAAGATTACTTCATTTGCTTTCATGAAGTCTACTCCGATGATGCACTCGTCGCATATATCTGCCACCAGAAACGCATGGGAGAACGTCAGTCCTGCCAGAGTAATCGTAAGACGAACTTCTCCAAATACCTTCGCCATTTCCCCTGTTGCAGTCTTCAGGCAGTAGCTGTTGGTGTTGTGCAGCCAGGAGCTTTTGACGATATCTCTTCTTACAATGGAGGCAGTGGCACCTGTGTCGATGGTGGCTACGCACTTCTTCTCGTTGATTAGTGCCTCCACTGTCAGGCTCTTGTTACCCCGTTTGGTTTGCGAAACTTGAATGGTGGTCCTGGGGGCCTCGATTCCAGTAACCAACTTCTGCCCCGCGAAGTTGGTCCTTACGCATCTCCCGACTGCTGGTTTTGGGAAGTCTGACCGACAGGATGCTTCCTCTCTGCTTCTCCTACTTCCGCAATGTGGACAATTTCCTCGTCTAGGTGCACTTCTGCACTGCCGTTGTAGGTGTCCGGTTTGGTTGCAATTCCAGCAACGGATTTGACTTCCGTGAGCTTTGACGGCTGTTCTCTGGCATGAGCATTCCACGACGGGCATTTCCCTGACACGGTGTATTCCCTGGTATGCTTGGTCCGCAGCCTTCATTGACAAAGCGAATGCCAATGCCTCGGGGAGTGTTCGCTTTTCAGCCATCCTTACAGCCATTTGCAGTTGTCTGTCCTCTATGGCCTGAATAAAAGCTTCCACCGCCATTTCGTTGATAAGCTCCTCACCGGCTTTAGGGTATGAAAGATGGGCTAGTCGCTCTATATCCGCTTGCAACTGTTGGAGCGTTTCCCCCCTTTTCTGGACTCGACTACGCAGCTGAACCCTGTACACCTGCTGCATGTGTTCATCCCCAAACCGCATCTCGATAGCCTGAACCAGAGAGTCGTAGTTCTGCTGTTTATCTTCCGGGATGGTCTGCAAGAGCTCCGCAGCTGGACCCCTCAGTGCAAGTGTGAGTGCAATGGACTTCTCTTCATCGTCCCAGCTATTGGTCATTGCGGCCGCTTCGAATTGCCTTTTATAAATTGGCCATGATGTTTGACCATCGAAGATAGGAGGCTGCATCTCCTTTCTTCTCAGACCGTCAGTGGAATATTCCCGTGCTTTCTGTCTCTTCACGTTGCTGAGCTCCTTAGCAAGATTTTCGACTTGCTTTCCTACTATCTCGAATTTCGTATCCACTTTTTCAAATTGAGTCTCTATCTTCCCGAACTGAGTTTCATGTTTCTCAAAATTTTCATCGAATCTAATTTCGACTTTTTCGAGTTGCGTCTCGACCTTCTCGATTTTCTCTTCGATCACTTCGAATTTGGATTCCAAGTTCTTGTTTTGCTCATCAAGTTTACTTTCCAGAGCATCTAGAGAATTCTTTTGTTCGTCCATTGCTTTCTTTTGTTCGTCCATTGCTTTCTTTTGTTCGTCCAGCTTAAGTTCTAGAGAATTCCTTTGGTCGCCCATTGCTTTCTTTTGTTCGTCCATCGCTTTCTTTTGTTCATCCAGCTTAAGTTCTAGAGAATTCCTTTGGTCTTCTATTGCTTTCTTTTGTTCGTCCATGACTAACTTAAGTTGCAGGAGCAGACTTGTTATACCCGGGTCGGCTGCTGTACTTGCTGGTTCCTCTTCCACGTCAAACTCTACGTCGTGCGGATTTTCACCTTCCTGCGTTACTGCTTCTTCCAGACGAATCAGCAGGGCATCTTTTCCCCCAGTTGTGTCGAGATTCCGCTTACTGAGTTCTGCCTTTAGTTGAATTATAGTTAGTTTTCCCAACTTGCGACCCATTTTGCGCAACTAATTAACTCAACGCAGAAATCGTTTTTTTTTTTTTTTTTTTTTTTTTGTGTGCAATTTCACACCACGGAAATAGTTATTCACAGAATAAGTTTTATCCCGCTTCTGACACCAATGTAACATGCGAGCTACGGCTCCAGTAGATAAAACAATTATTCTGTGAAATTATTTCTTTATTTTCTACTCTATAGAACAATTCAAGTTCACACTATACTATTCTTCGCAAATTCTTTTCTTACAAGGTCTCTTTCCTCTCAAATCACTTTATCTCCTTTCAATTACTTAATTTACAAATCCAAACTAATTACTTTTTCTTGTTCACTCTCAACTTTCAATTTATCACAAAATTACAACTTCGCCTATTATCACTTTTCTAATCTCTTCGCCACAGTTTAAAAATCACTGTCCCTTTTTTTGATCGCCATCTGTCCTTATATAGCAGAAGTTTCTGATAGCCAGAAACTTCTAGCAAATTCTTCGACCACTGGAACAAGAGAAATAATTCTTGCAGTTATAATCTCCTTTTATCCCTAATATTATTCGTCTCTTTCGTTGACATGAGCTGTGGAGACTTCGTCCCAGACACGAGCCTCGAATGAAAGGACAGTTTGAACCAAAATTCTGCCAGAATGGAAAGTCACTTCGGAATTTGCTGCATAGACATAGGCGCGTAGTTATTATTATGCTACAATATGTTTGTAATACAATAATTCTAACTTCCAATTTTCCGTATTTATGGAAATCATCAAAGATTATTCCTATTCTTAAGAAACAAGGATCGCAGATTTCTCCTCCTGAATATAGACCTATATCTATTTTGCCTTTTTTGTCGAAGGTCATGGAAAAATTAATTCACGTTCAATTGTCTGCATATTTGCAAAACAACAAATTGCTGTATAGGAACCAATCTGGTTTTCGGCAGAAGCATAGTTGCATCACTGCTCTCTTAAAAGTTACAGATGATATTCGCGTTGCTATTGATAAAGACGAAGTTACATTTTTAACTTTACTTGATTTTTCCAAGGCTTTCGTACCACTTACAGTTGGTACGAAAATTAGAAAGCATATACCGCTTCTCTCCTGCAGCTGCGAAACTTACAGCTTCTTATCTCGCAGAAAGGAAACAAGCAGTAGCATTAAAAAACCAAATATCCGAATTTGCAAATGTATCAACAGGAGTGCCACAAGGGTCAATCCTAGGTCCCTTGTTGTTTTCAATTTTCATTAAAGACTTTCCACTGACGGTAAAAAATAGTTCTGTACACATGTATGCTGATGACGTACAAATTTATTTAAGCTGTAAGCTGGGCCTAATTGAAGATGGAGCGGATAGATTGAATGAGGACCTCAATCAGGTATCACTTTGGGCAGAAGGAAATGCATTATAGTTGAATCCACTTAAATCAAAGTGTTTAGTAATATTTAAAAATAAACTGGATACGGATTATTTCCCAAAGCTATATCTGGGAACTTCTGAAATCGAGTACATTGACAAAGCAAAAAATTTAGGCATATGGTTTAACCGAACTCTCACTTGGGATAATCACATTAAGTCAATTATTGGTAAGGTGTATGGCTGTCTAAGGAACTTATCTCAATCTCAATATTTTACGCCACAAAATACAAGACTGATGCTTGCTAAGACCTTAATTCTTCCACTAATTACTTATGGGTTCCAAATATTCTGTAGCCCGAGCGCCGAAATGAAAAGAAAACTTAAAGTTGTCTTTAATAACCTTATTCGTTATGTTTTTCTTATAAGGATATATGACCACGTCTCCCCCTTTCGAACAAAAATCTTGGCTGTACTTTGGAAGCTTACTTGGATTACTTAGTCATAATTTATTTGCATAAAAACATTATTACTAAACAACCACCATACCTACATGAAAAAATACATCTTTTGCGGTCATCTCGCTCTCTCTCGATTTTGCAACCTAATTTTTCATGTCTACCTTCTGAACGTCAATTTTTCATTCATGCCATCCGCCTGTGGAATGCATTGCCTCTAAGCATCAGAAGACTGCACAATACTGATCGGTTTGATAACTATCTACTTCTTTATATGTCTAATAGGTAAAATTATAAAATTAACTTGAATTTCATTTGAAATTTTTTATACGAATTTGTCTGCAAATACATAAATAAGTACATTATATTATACTATATTGTAACATGCGAGCTACAGCTCGAGTAGATAAAACGATATTCTGTGAAATTTATTTCTTTATTTTCTACTCTATAGAACAATTCAAGTTCACACTATACTATTCTTCGCAAATTCTTTTCTTACAAGGTCTCTTTCCTCTCAAATCACTTTATCTCCTTTCAATTACTTAATTCACAAATCCAAACTAATTACTTTTTCTTGTTCACTCTCAACTTTCAATTTATCACCAAATTACAACTTCGCCCATTATCACTTTTCCAATCTCTTCGCCACGGTTCTAAACCAACTGTGTCTTTTTTTGATCGCCATCTGTCCTTATATAGCAGAAGTTTCTGATAGCCAGAAACTTCTAGCAAATACTTCGACCACTGGAACAAGAGAAATAATTCTTGCAGTTATAATTCCCTTTTATCCCTGATATTATTCGTCTCTTTCGTTGACATGAGCTGTGGAGACTTCGTCCCAGACACGAACCTCGAATGAAACGACAGTTCGAACCAAAATTCTGCCAGAATGGAAAGTCACTTCGGAATTTGCTGCATAGACATAGGAGCGTAGTTATTATTATGCTACAATATATTAAAATGAACACCGTTGATTTATATGTAAATAAAATTAGTTATTGTTTCTCTGTTTTTTTCATACTCCATTACTAATAAAGTTAATTTTAATTACACTTTTACTAATGTAAAGATTGTAACAGTCTAATGTAAAAGATACAAAGTTTATAATAAATACAAAAAAAAATAAATACGTGATAGGGGTCCTATTGTACACGTCGTTTGACGCTTGAAGATATACCTCATTCGTTATTGCTTTGCAATATGGGTTTATTTTGAGGATTCCACTGGTTTTGGTTTTGTAGTTTATGTGGTTATTGTGTTGTGTGCATCGTGTGTTCTCTGTGTATAAGGCTTTAGTAAGTTATTATGTACTATCTTTTCTTTCCTACCTATCTTTACTTTGGAGTTTTCAGGAGACAGAATTTCTACAATTTCATACGGCCCTTCGTATATTGGGGTAAGTTTTTTATTAGATCGATTTTTGGATTCTAGCAGTATTTGGTCACCTACTTTGTAACTGATTTCATTCGAGTTACGATCGTAGTATTCTTTTGATTTTTCTTTAGCGTTTAACTGGTTTTCGCGGATGATTTTGTAACCGATTTGTAACTTGGCTTTAATATCAGTAATGTAGTCGTCATAATTATATGTGGGTTGTAATTGTCTATTTAAAACAGAAGGAATTGGGGGTTTAATTCCAAAAAGAGTTTCGTAAGGGCTGTAGTTGGTACTTGTGTGCTCTGTAGTGTTATAACAGAATACAGCGTAACTGATATATTTATCCCAGTTGGTTTGATCATTGCTTGCGTAGTTTCTTAAACAATTGCCTAACGTCCTATATGATCTTTCAAGTGCTCCGTTTGACTGTGGATGGTATGGACTTGATTGGGCCTTTTGTATTTTTAGGAGTTTGCAAACGTTTTTGAATAGTTCGCTGGTGAAGTTTGTTCCTTGATCTGTGAGGATGGTTTGTGGAATTCCAAATGTACAAATGATTTGATTTACTAATTCTTCGGCCACTGTTTGGGCTTCTTGGTTGGGTATTGCGACTGCTTGGACAAATTTGGTTAAGTCGTCCTGGAATGTAAGGATGTATTTATTATCGTTTTCGATAATTGGGAGTGATCCCACTATATCAAGAGCCATCCTTTCGAATGTAACTTTTGACGTTGTAGTGATAACCATAGGGATTTTGTTACTTGCATACTTTTTGTTCTTTTGACATGCCTCGCAAGCCGCGATGTATTTCTTTATATCAGCATACATATTCTTCCATCTGTTCGCCTTTCTGATATGCTTTAGTGTACGTTTGATTCCTTGGTGACCTCCCAAGGGTGTGTTATGAAATTCGTACATTATTTGCTGTATTTTTCCTGGGTCTGTGATTTCCATCACTTGGTTCTCTTCCTGTCGGTAGCCTGGCGTTATTTTACTACTGCTACGGGTTACCACATTGATTTCACCCGTACTTAAACGTGACAGAGCATCTGCATTAGTATTTAGATGCCCCGCTTTATGCGAAGCCGTGAAGTCATACTCCTCAAGTTTTATGCGCCAGCGCATTATTCTCGAAGTAGGATCCTTCAGGTTGAACATCCACACTAGTGGCGCCCGAACACGTATGGTCGAAAGTGTGTGACTGCCCGGACTACCGCAAGCGCTTCCTTTACGATAGTAGAATAGTTTTTTCGGCCTTGTTTAATATTCTGCTGGCGAATTCAATTGGTAGATCACTACCATATGAATCTCTTTGGGATAGTAACGCTCCTATGGCTTCGTTGCTTGCGTCGGAAGTAATGTAAAAAGTGTTTGCAAAATTTGGGTAAATGAGTATAGGTGGTTCAACTATGGATTTCTTTAATTTTCTAAAAGACTTGTCGCAAAAAGCATCAGATTTAAAGGGGACGTCTTTACGCAACAGTTTATTGAGTGGATTAGCTATCTGGGAGTAATTTTTTATAAACTTTCGGTAATAACCTGACAACCCTAAGAAAGATTTTATTTGTTTTTGGGTTTTTGGGATCTGGTTTTACACCGTCCGCTGTAATGACGTGTCCTAAATTCATAACTGAAGGAATTTGCATTTAGATAATTTGGTTTTTAGATTGTATTTGTCTAAGGCCTTGAAAACTTCAATTAACTTCTTGTTATGATCTTGCAATTTTTTTCCGTAGATCACTATGTCATCGAGGTAAACTAAACACATTATCCCCTGTAATCTAGAGAGTACGACGTTCATAAGCATCTGGAATGTAGGTGGAGCATTTCGTAAACCGAACGGCATTCTGTTGAACTCGTAATGACCGTTGGTAGTACTAAACGCTGTTTTTTTTTCTTTATCCTCTTCAGTAATCTCAATTTGGTGGAAACCATTTGCCAGGTCTAGAGCGGTGAAATACTTTGAATTTCCAAGTTGACCGAGAATGTCGTCGATATTGGGAATTGGGTATGCGTCCGGAATAGTAGCCTCATTTAGTTTTCGATAGGCTATTGTGACTCTTCATTTTTGATCTCTCTTTTTGGGAACTACGAGGAGTGGTGCATTCCCTGGACTAGTGCTTGGTCTAATCACATCGTCTTGTAGCATTTGATCGACTTGGTTCTTTATTTCTTGCTTATGGATTTCTGCTAGGCGGTATGGACGTGTATTAGCAGGGATTGTATTTTCAGTCGTTTTAATGAAATGTGTTGTTCCTGACGTGGAAGGTAATTTGTCGCCTTCAATAAAGAACAAGTGATTAAAATGTCTGCAGATATCTTTTATTGACTGTTTTTCTTCTGGATTGAGATGGTTAAGGTTTAATTCTGTTTCAAGTTTTTCTAATCTTTCTTTAACTATTTGATTGGTGTATCTAGAGTTTAGGTTATATACTGTGTAGTGGTTAATTTTTTCAGACTTAAGGTTCAATTTTTTTATATTAACGACTTCGTTGTTGGCGTTCAAAATTGATATGAATACATTTTTTTATTTTTTATAATTTGTACGTGTTAAAGGGGATATGAATACCCTTATACTAATTTTTTTAGAACACGTGCATTTTTGTGGAAAGGGAAGGGGACCGAGAGAAAGACAGAGTGGTGTAATTTGAAACTCAGGTGGTATTAAGTTTCTGTAAACTCCAAGGGTAGCTGTCCAGATAACTGGGGAGTATTTTGTTTGTTTTCGCTATTATTGTCGTTGCTTATGATTCACAGTATTTTTTTCAGTCCTCCTGATGTCATCGTCACGATCAAGTTGCATTTTAGCCATATGACCACCCTACTGCCAGTGTTATGTCTTCAGAGTAGAGTTGACTTAGCTTTCGCAAGTGATCGACTTTTTATTTATTTCATGCGAAATAAATAGATGATTCTTGACATCAGGATTCGAACCTTGAATCAACAGCGTGACAAGCGATGATGTTACCACTACACCACGGCCACCCTCAACCATAACCATCTTTAGGCGTCGTTATCATTGATGCTGAATATACTTGCGGGGCTATTTCCTGAGAAAGATATATTTGGTCCATTTCTCGGATCTTGCAGGGATCGTAATAGTTCTGTGTTCATAGTAAAAGTCTATTAAATATTGCTTGTCTTTGTAGTGGTATTTAAGGGTGTTGTCTTTATAATCTATTAGCGCGTTGAATTTTCGGAAAAAATCTTCGCCTATAATACCGTTCTGTGAAATAGGGAAGTTGTTGGGCACTACGTGGAATAAATGCGTAATCTTCTGGACTGAAATAATTTTTATAACTAGATTAATGGTTGCTATTGTCGAGGTAGGCGTGTCGCTGATGCCGGTTAATTGGGTAATAGTATCAGTATTTACCCAAGCATCATCCTTTAGTGTTTTTAGTTTAATCAGACTTGTAGCGCCCGTGTCTAGGAGCATAATAATATTTTGCATGTTAGACTCTTTTGACGTTATTTTAATTTGACTTCTGAAGCTTGATGATCTGTTCAGTGAACTGAAATTGACAATAGATTTGGAGACCTTGGTTTGGATATTGATTTCGCTACTTGAGGCAAGGGTTTGAGTTAGGAATCGGTTCAGATTTGTTATTTGTTCCGGATCTCGTCCGCTAGTGTGGGTTTGGTTTAGAATCAAATTTGTTTTCGCTATTTTGCTCTCAATTTGGTTAGTATTCTGATTTTGGTCTACGATTGGTTTTGAATTTAAAACTGTGGACGCGATTTATGGTTTTGTGGCTTTTTCGCCCGATTTCGTGAGTTGGGTTATTTTGGTTCGGAGAGCGCATTTGGCATTGATCTTGATGATTTTGTACTTGATTTTGTATATGATTCATGGAATGATTTTGTTCCTGGTATAGAGAATTTGCCTCTCGGTTTGGAGTTTGGTACAGTGAGCGAGTTGGAACTTGTTCTTGATTTTGTATAAGATGCAGTGATTTATGTTGAGGAATTTTCTCCCGTTTAGGATCGCACTTTGAATTAGTAGATTTAGAAATTTGATACAGTATGTGCGATTTCTGATTTTGAGGGGTTTCCTCTTGATTTAGTAAATTTATTTGTTTGCCTTTTGAGTTAAAAGGGTTTTGAGTTTGATACTGCGTGTGCGAAGCTTTTCTTTGCGGAGTTTGCCTATAGCTATCTGCTAGACTTTTGTTTGGATAGTGCCTTGGGTTAGCTGGATTTGGAATTTTGTTTCTTATACACCTTACTTCAGGTCCCTTGCCTGACTCCGGGTGTTTGATGGGCCAGGTCTCGAGTCGTTTCCCGAGCTTGGAATAGACTGTTGAGGACTGTATCGTTCCGGATGTTGTTAAACTGCCTCTTTCTACACTGATCTATGCTGTGTCCTACGTTTTTGCAATATCTACATTGCACTGGTTGTTGAAACACATTTACTCTTGACCTAGAGAATCGTTGTCGCGTCGTAGAACAATTATTGAATTGGTGGTTTTGTTGTGTATTATATGTTTTACCGTTTTGAGCACTGTTTTGCTGTGACTCATGCCGGTTGACCCACGTATTATTGTGTCTTTGCGTATAGTGCTGTTGTGTTCTTCGACAAACTATCGTATTGTGCGTAGTAGTTCTACAATTCCGATAATATTTATCACGATCATGTTGGTTGGGGTTGTATCTGGGTGTAAGTTTCTCTTCCTCTGTTGCTATATCAACTGCCTCATCGAGATCTTTACATCTCGCGCTCTTAACTAATAATTTTAGTGGAGATGTGAGCCCATTACAAAAACTGCTCAGAATCATATTGCTATTGAGTAGTCGAATAGCTTCATTGGCGGATTGGTCCTGTGTTGATGCATTAGCATTATTAAGTTCATCAAGTAATGCATGAGCCCTTTCCATGTAGGATAGTACTCTTTCTCCCGGGTTTTGACGGAATTGGAAAATCTCCGTTTGTATCACTGGTATGGCCCGACTTTTTCTAAAATTCTTAATTAATGCCTCTCTCAACTCGGACCATTCTTTATAATTGTTATATTTTACTATAACATTATAAGCTCGGCCTGTGAGTTTCGATTTTATTATATCAATGAATTCTATTGCGTGCATTTCCGAGAATACCTTTCGAGCTTAGAGATCAGCCAGTTGGATAAATCTGTCCAATGCCTTGGGGGCGCCATCGAACTCTGGTAAGAGTTTGATCAGCTTAGAGGGGTTAAATGGGTGCTGTAGAGGCTGAGGGTCTTGGCGAGTAATTTGAGTGTCCGTAGACGATCTGGTTAGGTCTTCTGGTTGAATAGAAATTTCACCTACTTTTGGTAATGTTTTAATGGGGCCATCGTTGGCTTTGGTAAGTATTCGTCTGTGTCCAGACTAGCGGAATATTCGTTCGACCTGATGACCTTCTTGCCACTTCTAAGCGATATGCTGAGATTGAAACTCGACATATAATGCTAGAAAACGGTTGAATTTATATTTCCCTATCCGAGCGAAGAACGTACGCTACCAAAAAAAATAAATAGCTAGGGATCGAGTATGAGATATGCCAGACGAGAACAAAAAAACAAATTTATGGGAAGGAAATCGAAATAAAAGGGAATAGTAAAGTGATATGCAATATTTTTAATATAATGTAGCATAATAATAACTACGCTCCTATGTCTATGCAGCAAATTCCGAAGTGACTTTCCATTCTGGCAGAATTTTGGTTCGAACTGTCCTTTCATTCGAGGTTCGTGTCTGGGACGAAGTCTCCACAGCTCATGTCAACGAAAGAGACGAATAATATCAGGGATAAAAGGGAATTATAACTGCAAGAATTATTTCTCTTGTACCAGTGGTCGAAGAATTTGCTAGAAGTTTCTGGCTATCAGAAACTTCTGCTATATAAGGACAGATGGCGATCAAAAAAGACACAGTTGGTTTAGAACCGTGGCGAAGAGATTGGAAAAGTGATAATGGGCGAAGTTGTAATTTGGTGATAAATTGAAAGTTGAGAGTGAACAAGAAAAAGTAATTTGTTTGGATTTGTGAATTAAGTAATTGAAAGGAGATAAAGTGATTTGAGAGGAAAGAGACCTTGTAAGAAAAGAATTTGCGAAGAATAGTATAGTGTGAACTTGAATTGTTCTATAGACTAGAAAATAAAGAAATAAATTTCACAGAATATCGTTTTATCTACTCGAGCCGTAGCTAGCATATTACATTGGTGTCAGAAGCGGGATAAAACTTATTCTGTGAATAACTATTTCCGTGGCGTGAAATTGCACAATTAAAAAAAAAAAAAAAAAAAAAACGATTTCTGTGTAGAGTTAATTAGTTGCGCAAAATGGGTCGCAAATTGGGAAAACTAACTATAACTCAACTAAAGGCAGAACTCAGTAAGCGGAACTTCGACACAACTGGGGGAAAAGATGCCCTACTGATTCGTTTGGAAGAAGCAGTAACGCAGGAAGGTGAAAATCCGCATGACGTAGAGTTTGACGTGGGAGAGGAACCAGCAAGTACAGTAGCCGACCCGGATATAACAAGTCTGCTCCTGCAACTTAAGTCAGTCATGGACGAACAAAGGAAAACAATGGAAGACCAGAAGAAGTCTCTGGAACTTAAGCTCGATGACCAAAAGAAAGCAATAGACGACCAAAAGAACTCTCTAGAACTTAAGATGGACGAACAAAAGAAAGCAATGGACGACCAGAGGAATTCTCTAGAACTTAAGCTGGACGAACAAAAGAAAGCAACGGACGAACAAAAGAATTCTCTAGAACTTAAGATGGACGAACAGAAGAAAGCAATGGACGAACAAAAGAATTCTCTAGAACTTAAGATGGACGAACAAAAGAAAGCAATGGACGAACAAAAGAATTCTCTAGATGCTCTGGAAAGCAAACTTGATGAGCAAAACAAGAACTTGGAATCCAAATTCGAAGCGATCGAAGAGAAAATCGAGAAGGTCGAGACGCAACTCGAAAAAGTCGAAACTAGATTCGATGAAAACTTTGAGAAGCATGAAACTCAGTTCGGGAAGATAGAGACTCAGTTCGAAAAAGTAGAAAAGCAAGTCGAAAGTCTTACTAAGGAACTCAGCAACGTGAAGAGACAGAAAGCACGGGAATATTCCACTGACGGTCTGAGAAGAAAGGAGATGCAGCCTCCTATCTTCGATGGTCAAACATCATGGCCAATTTATAAAAGGCAATTCGAAGCGGCCGCAATGACCAATAGCTGGGACGATGAAGAGAAGTCCATTGCACTCACACTTGCACTGAGGGGTCCAGCTGCGGAGCTCTTGCAGACCATCCCGGAAGATAAACAGCAGAACTACGATTCTCTGGTTCAGGCTATCGAGATGCGGTTTGGGGATGAACACATGCAGCAGGTGTACAGGGTTCAGCTGCGTAGTCGAGTCCAGAAAAGGGGGGAAACGCTCCAACAGTTGCAAGCGGATATAGAGCGACTAGCCCATCTTTCATACCCTAAAGCCGGTGAGGAGCTTATTAACGAAATGGCGGTGGAAGCTTTTATTCAGGCCATAGAGGACAGACAACTGCAAATGGCTGTAAGGATGGCTGAAAAGCGAACACTCCCCGAGGCATTGGCATTCGCTTTGTCAATGAAGGCTGCGGACCAAGCATACCAGGGAATACACCGTGTCAGGGAAATGTCCGTCGTGGAATGCTCATGCCAGAGAACAGCCGTCATGGATGAAGACAGAGCTCGCGGAAGTCAAATCCGTTGCTGGAATTGCAACCAAACCGGACACCTACAACGGCAGTGCAGAAGTGCACCTAGACGAGGAAATTGTCCACATTACGGAAGTAGGAGAAGCAGAGAGGAAGCATCTGGCGGTGATAACATCCATCCTGTCAGCCAGACTTCCCAAAACCAGCAGTCGGGAAATGCGTAAGGACCAACTTCGCGGGGCAGAAGTTGGTTACTGGAATCGAGGCCCCCAGGACCACCATTCAAGTTTCGCAAACCAAACGGGGTAACAAGAGCCTGACAGTGGAGGCACTAATCAACAAGAAGAAGTGCGTAGCCACCATCGACACAGGTGCCACCGCCTCCATTGTAAGAAGAGATATCGTCAAAGGCTCGTGGCTGCACAACACCAACAGCTACTGCCTGAAGACTGCAACAGGGGAAATGGCGAAGGTATTTGGAGAAGTTCGTCTTACGATTACTCTGGCAGGACTGACGTTCGCCCATGCGTTTCTGGTGGCAGATATATGCGACGAGTGCATCATCGGAATAGACTTCATGAAAGCAAATGAAGTAATCTTGGACATCGGGATGCAAGTACTGAGGTATCGAAATGTGGGGATTCCGATGGTGTACGGAAACGAGAATGCCGCAACTCTCAGGACAGTCATCAGCAAAGACGAAGTTTTGCCGCCTTCTTCAGAGACAATCATTTGGACGAAGCTGGAAGGTGATCTTGGGAGCCACCGATTCTACATAGTAGAACCAGACCCAGAGAAGAATTCTCAAGACTACGTCGTGGGAAAGACGTTAGTCGAACCAAAGAACACCATGGTTCCAGTGAGAGTTTTGAACACAAGACCACACACTGTCAAACTAAGGCGAGGGGAGGTGACTGGAAAATGCACGCCGATTACCGCCGTCGCAACAATATCTGAACGTGATGCTCCAAAACCTCTCCCATCACCTTGGACAGCGGAAAGGAGAGAGACGATTCTCCAGTCCAGTGAGCTGAATCAGGAGCAGCGAACTATGGCAGAGAATCTTATCAATGAGTACGCTGATGTATTTGCCTCACAGGACGGAGAATACGGCCAAACACACCTGGTACAACATCGAATAGACACTGGTGATACTAGACCAATTCGTCAGCCTGCTAGGCGCCTTCCATTGGCAAAGCAGACAGAAGTTGCAGAGATGGTGTCGGCAATGGAGAAAGAAGGTCTGATTGAAAGTTCCAAAAGTCCGTGGGCATCCCCGGTTGTACTGGTTAAGAAGAAAGATGGCAGCACGCGGTTCTGCGTGGACTATCGGCAGCTCAATTACGTCACCAAGAAAGACAGCTATCCTCTGCCACGGATTGACGACACGCTAGACACACTATCAGGAGCCCGATGGTTTTCCACTCTCGACTTGAAGAGTGGCTACTGGCAGGTACAGATCCATCCAGAAGACCGGGAGAAAACCGCCTTCACCGCAGGAAATGGGCTATGGCAATTCACGGTAATGCCATTCGGGCTGTGCAATGCTCCGGCGACTTTCGAGCGATTGATGGAATGTGTCCTGCAAGGGTTAACATGGAAAACCTGTTTGGTATACTTGGATGATGTCATCGTCGTAGGAAAAACGTTTGCGCAACACCGAGACAATCTAAGGGATGTGTTTCAAAGGCTTCGAAGTGCCCACCTGAAGCTCAACCCCAAGAAGTGCGCCCTGTTTAGAGCGGAAGTCAAGTACCTGGGACACATAATTTCAGCGAAAGGAGTGAGAACCGATCCGGAGAAGGTCGAAGCGGTGAAAAACTGGCCAGTACCCAAAGACAAACACCAACTAAGGAGCTTCCTGGGCCTAGCCACCTACTACAGACGGTTCGTGAAGGATTTTGCCGGGATCGCAAAGAACCTGCACCAGTTGACGGAAAAGGGAAAACAATTCAAGTGGTCAATTGAGTGCGAGAAGAGCTTCAAGGCACTTAAACAACGGCTATGCGATGCCCCGATACTGGCTTACCCCACTCCCGGGGAAACGTTCGTTGTGGATGCAGATGCTAGTAATGTCGGGATAGGAGCCGTACTCTCCCAGGTGCATGACGGCCAAGAGAAGGTGGTTGCGTACTTCAGCAAGGTGCTCTCTAAGCCAGAAAGGAACTACTGCGTGACAAGGCGGGAACTTCTAACTTTGATCTTGGCTACGAAGCATTTTCACAAATACCTCTACGGGAGGAAGTTCGTTCTTCGCACAGACCATGCAGCCTTAAAATGGCTATTACAGTTCAAGAGTCCTGAGGGTCAGGTCGCAAGATGGATCGAAAGGCTGCAAATCTACGACTACGAAATACAGCATCGTAAAGGAAGGCTCCACTCTAATGCGGATGCACTGTCCCGGAGACCATGCAGAACGGATTGTAAACATTGTGCGCGTCAGGAAGAACGGGAGCTGGTTTCCATCCAAAGAATGAGAGCCGAACCTATCGCCGGCTGGAGCGTAGATGAGATCCGGAACGCTCAGAAGGAAGACCCGGATATCGAGCCGATTCTGGCCTGGAAGGAGAACATGGAGAAACCGGATTATCAGGACATCTCTCACAGAAGCCCGACCTTAAAGGCATATTTTGCGCAGTGGGACTCCCTCCATGTCCAAGAAGGTGTTCTGAGAAGAAAATGGGAATCCTCCGACGGAAAGTCGTTTGTAATGCAGCTTGTCGTACCGCGGACGAGGGTCAAGGAGGTGTTACAGGAAATGCATGGCGGGGCGACCGGAGGCCACTTGGGAGTGAATAAGACGCTAGAAAAGGTACGAGAACGTTTTTATTGGTTAAAAGCGAAGGAAGATATCGAAGACTGGTGCAGAAAATGCGACGTGTGTGCAGCTAGCAAGGGTCCGAGAATCAAAACTCGAGGTAAGATGCACCAATACAACGTGGGAGCACCTTTCGAACGAATCGCCATTGACATCGCAGGGCCCTTTCCGGAAACTGACAATGGTAATCGGTATATCCTCGTAGTGATGGACTACTTCAGTAAGTGGCCGGAAGCGTTTCCGATCCCTAACCAGGAAGCCAGAACCGTGGCGGAGCAGATCGTCTACAATTGGGTTAGCAGATGCGGTGTGCCCTTGGAATTGCATTCTGACCAAGGGCGGAACTTCGAGTCAAGAATCTTCCAAGAGATGTGTCAACTACTCGGAATCAAAAAGACAAGGACAACCCCGCTTCATCCACAGTCGGACGGTATGGTGGAGCGTTTCAATAGGACTTTGGACGAACATCTCTCGAAGGTCGTAGGTGACTACCAACGGGATTGGGACCGGCAGATTTCCTTGTTTTTGATGGCCTATAGAAGTGCCGTGCATAGCACTACTCGACATACGCCGTTCGAAATCTTATTTGGTGGAATAGCTCGTTTACCCAGTGAGGTGAAATTTGGATCTCCTACCAATGAGCCCAGAAATGAAGAAGAGTACGTGGCGGACCTCAGGGAAAGGCTTAGGGACATACACCAAAGGACCAGAAGCCAGATTAAGATGACGAGCGACCGCATGAAGACCAGGTATGATGCCAAGGCAACAACGTCAGGATTCCAGGAAGGAGATCTGGTGTGGCTGTATAATCCCCATCGCCAAAAGGGGAAATCACCTAAGTTGCAGCAGAACTGGGGGGGTCCCTCCAGAATAATAACCCGCATCAACGATGTTGTCTACCGCAGCCAGCGAGGACCAAGGGCCAAAATGAAAGTGGTTCATGTGGACCGACTGAGTCGATACAATGGCCGAAATGAGGATGCACTTGTTCGGGACGAACACGTCTAAGAGGGGGGCAGTGTAGCATAATAATAACTACGCTCCTATGTCTATGCAGCAAATTCCGAAGTGACTTTCCATTCTGGCAGAATTTTGGTTCGAACTGTCCTTTCATTCGAGGTTCGTGTCTGGGACGAAGTCTCCACAGCTCATGTCAACGAAAGAGACGAATAATATCAGGGATAAAAGGGAATTATAACTGCAAGAATTATTTCTCTTGTACCTGTGGTCGAAGAATTTGCTAGAAGTTTCTGGCTATCAGAAACTTCTGCTATATAAGGACAGATGGCGATCAAAAAAGACACAGTTGGTTTAGAACCGTGGCGAAGAGATTGGAAAAGTGATAATGGGCGAAGTTGTAATTTGGTGATAAATTGAAAGTTGAGAGTGAACAAGAAAAAGTAATTTGTTTGGATTTGTGAATTAAGTAATTGAAAGGAGATAAAGTGATTTGAGAGGAAAGAGACCTTGTAAGAAAAGAATTTGCGAAGAATAGTATAGTGTGAACTTGAATTGTTCTATAGACTAGAAAATAAAGAAATAAATTTCACAGAATATCGTTTTATCTACTCGAGCCGTAGCTAGCATATTACAATAATATAAATATAACTACTATCATTGATATAAATATAGCTAAATTTAATTTTACTCTTACTGCTACATGATGCTTGCTGCTGGGTGCTGGGAGACCTGAGTGACTGCTGACTGCAGTTTTCTGTTGCTGATCCGCTGCTATTACCTCGGCGTGGCAATTTCTTCCTTCATCTGCAATTAGAGCTGATGTTTTTAAACGGTTTTTTTTTTTCTCTTTTCACTGAATTGGTTTATTGTGTATTGTTTAACCAGACTCAGTTAAACTTTATACCTTTGGGTGTCTTTGGCAATACACAGCACTCGAAAAAGTAAGTTTTTTTCACAAAAAAACAAAATTTATTGGGATTTAAGGCAGATGCTTTATCCTTAACTATCCCACCGCTGCCACCAATGTTGTAACGCGCGAGTGGATACGCGAGTCGATTTGTTATTTGTCGATTTGAAAATAAAAAAGACCTTTCTGTTTGGCTGTTGAGACTCCACTCTCCATCCAATCGTTTCCGATGTTTCCTCCATGTCTCATTGTTCGTACCTTAACCATTGTACCGTCAATGGGTCATCAAATTAATTCGATCCATGTGGCGTATTCTTGCACTATTTTATTTACAAGTGGTCACAAGAATACGTAACATTTGTAATCGACACTTTGTGACCTTTTCGGTTATTTGTTACGGGCACTTGACTGGGTCAGTGTGACTGCACAAGTGTGTCGCCCGCTGTGAGTCAGTTGCATATTCGTGGAATGGGGTAGGGTGACATGTGTGTCGCCACAGTAGGGCAGTTGCATGTTTGCACTGAAATAGTGATATGAATGACATGTGTCGAATTGGGTTAGGTCGCTGCGTCTTGTGTGGGCACAACAGCCCACCCCCCTTAAAATACGAAAAGCGCACGAGGTTACGAGTGAGATTTTTCGGCGGGAAACATGTAGGAGTCGACCGGACCAAGAGTGGTGATTTATTTATTTGATCTATTTAAACAATTACGATTCATTAGTTAAATTTTTTCTTCTTGGGTTAAGATTATACATTTCAATATTTTTCGACTATATGTTAAAGTAATGATTATACTAAAGTTATGATTATACATGTTGTTATTACCATCTACGATATTTGATTTTGCATGAATATATAAATTTATGTTTCGTTTTACGACATTTTTACTTGTTTTTTATTTGAAATCTTACATATGTTTCTTAATTAGAAAGTTACATTACAATCATTAATTTACAATTTCGTTAAGCTCTTGGTTAGCGTTCTCTTGCGCTGTAGCTTCGTTTATTGTTGTCCTGTTTATTGACAATTTTATTTTAAAATATTTATTTACTAGTAGTCATAATGTGATAATTATACCAATAGGAAGAATAATAGAAACTGGGATGTACACGTGTTCATACTTTAATGTTAACAATGATTTGTTTGTATTAGCTAAGTTTTTAATAATATCGCTATATTTATCTAAATCCAGTTTTTCTACGTGTATCACATGGGGTGAAATTTGGGATAGGTTGGTAGGGATTTCCACGGTTTCAGTAAGTGTTTCTTGTAAATAGTACATGATGATAAATATTTTATGTAAACAAAAGAATGGCTTTAGTGTTTGTCACATTAACGCACAGAGTTTGCTTCCAAAGATAGACGAATTTCGGTGTACATTCGTTGGGTCAACCATTGACGTTATATGTATTTCGGAGACCTGGTTTCAAAGGCATGTTAGAGATGAAGTGTATGGCTTGAGTGGCTACAGAATCTTTCGGGCTGATAGGCATGATAGGATTGGTGGCGGAGCTGCCATATATATTCGGAATGGCATAAACTGCAAGCCTATAATCAGTTCTCCCCCCAATAGTCCTATTGAATACTATTTTGTTGAAGTGGTAAGTGGAACAAGTAAGTGTCTGCCATATCGTCCAGATAGTCGTCTATCGTCCAGATAGTGGCATTGATCTTAAGCCTTTTTATTCAGTGATGGAGAGTGTTTCATCATTATTTTCTGAAATTATTATCTGCGGGGACTTTAATTGTAACCTTTTATGCAATGTAGGTGCAGAAGCATTTGTTGCTAACATGACATGTGTGTCGCCACAGTAGGTCAGTTGCATGTTTGCACTGAAATAGTGATATGAATGTCATGTGTCGAATTGGGTTAGGTCGCTGCGTCTTGTGTGGGCACAGCGTTGCGTGTGGGCACAACATTAGTGTAACCCTATTGTTTTTCTTAATAAAGTACTTCTTAAATCTGGGGGTCATTTTATTTCTCTTACATGCCGTTCTGAAAATATTTGAACCTGATCTAACACTTTTTTTTTGTTTAAGTTTTTGATGTTTTTAGTGACTTGCCTATCTACTTGTTCTTTTACGGAGGAGTATAAGTTATTTTGAAATTCATTCAGTTTGTCTAGATAATCATGTTAATTACTGTATTCTAAATTTTTGAATTTATATGTGCGGCCATAGAATAATTCGAAGGGGGTTAATTTTATGGCTGAATGAATTGCATTTTTGCAGGTAATAAGTGTCTCATGCAAAATGTCATCATGGCTTCAGTTTTTATTTTTATCGTATTGTAGCATAATAATAACTACGCTCCTATGTCTATGCAGCAAATTCCGAAGTGACTTTCCATTCTGGCAGAATTTTGGTTCGAACTGTAATTTCATTCGAGGTTCGTGTCTGGGACGAAGTCTCCACAGCTCATGTCAACGAAAGAGACGAATAATATCAGGGATAAAAGGGAATTATAACTGCAAGAATTATTTCTCTTGTTCCAGTGGTCGAAGAATTTGCTAGAAGTTTCTGGCTATCAGAAACTTCTGCTATATAAGGACAGATGGCGATCAAAAAAAAAAACACAGTTGGTTTAGAACCGTGGCGAAGAGATTGGAAATGTGATAATGGGAGAAGTTGTAATTTGGTGATAAATTGAAAGTTGAGAGTGAACAAGAAAAAGTAATTAGTTTGGATTTGTGAATTAAGTAATTGAAAGGAGAGAAAGTGATTTGAGAGGAAAGAGACCTTGTAAGAAAAGAATTTGCGAAGAATAGTATAGTGTGAACTTGAATTGTTCTATAGAGTAGAAAATAAAGAAATAATTTCACAGAATAATTGTTTTATCTACTCGAGCCGTAGCTCGCATATTACATTGGTGTCAGAAGCGGGATAAAACTTATTCTGTGAATAACTATTTCCGTGGTGTGAAATTGCACAAAAAAAAAAAAAAACCATTTCTGTGTTGAGTTAGGGAAAACTAACTATAACTCAACTAAAGGCAGAACTCAGTAAGCGGAACCTCGACACAACTGGGGGAAAAGATGCCCTGCTGATTCGTCTGGAAGAAGCAGTAACGCAGGAAGGTGAAAATCCGCACGACGTAGAATTTGACGTGGAAGAGAAACCAGCAAGTACAGCAGCCGACCCGGGTATAACAAGTCTGCTCCTGCAACTTAAGTTAGTCATGGACGAACAAAAGAAAGCAACAGAAGACCAAAGGAATTCTATAGAACTTAAGCTGGACGACCAAAAGAAAGCAATGGACGAACAAAAGAAAGCAATGGACGAACAAAAGAAAGCAATGGACGAACAAAAGAATTCTCTAGAACTTAAGATGGACGAACAAAAGAATTCTCTAGATGCTCTGGAAAGTAAACTTGATGAGCAAAACAAGAACTTGGAATCCAAATTCGAAGCGATCGAAGAGAAAATCGAGAAGGTCGAGACGCAACTCGAAAAAGTCGAAACTAGATTCGATGAAAATTTTGAGAAACATGAAACTCAGTTCGGGAAGATAGAGACTCAGTTTGAAAAAGTAGAAAAGCAAGTCGAAAATCTTGCTTAGGAGCTCAGCAACGTGAAGAGACAGAAAGCACGGGAATATTCCACTGACGGTCTGAGAAGAAAGGAGATGCAGCCTCCTATCTTCGATGGTCAAACATCATGGCCAATTTATAAAAGGCAATTCGAAGCGGCCGCAATGACCAATAGCTGGGACGATGAAGAGTCTATTGCACTCACGCTTGCACTGAGGGGTCCAGCTGCGGAGCTCTTGCAGACCATCCCGGAAGATAAACAGCAGAACTACGACTCTCTGGTTCAGGCTATCGAGATGCGGTTTGGGGATGAACACATGCAGCAGGTGTACAGGGTTCAGCTGCGTAGTCGAGTCCAGAAAAGGGGAGAAACGCTCCAACAGTTGCAAGCGGATATAGAGCGACTAGCCCATCTTTCATACCCTAAAGCCGGTGAGGAGCTTATCAACGAAATGGCGGTGGAAGCTTTTATTCAGGCCATAGAGGACAGACAACTGCAAATGGCTGTAAGGATGGCTGAAAAGCGAACACTCCCCGAGGCATTGGCATTCGCTTTGTCAATGAAGGCTGCGGACCAAGCATACCAGGGAATACACCGTGTCAGGGAAATGTCCGTCGTGGAATGCTCATGCCAGAGAACAGCCGTCATGGATGAAGACAGAGCTCGCGGAAGTCAAATCCGTTGCTGGAATTGCAACCAAACCGGACACCTACAACGGCAGTGCAGAAGTGCACCTAGACGAGGAAATTGTCCACATTACGGAAGTAGGAGAAGCAGAGAGGAAGCATCTGGCGGTGATAACATCCATCCTGTCAGCCAGACTTCCCAAAACCAGCAGTCGGGAAATGCGTAAGGACCAACTTCGCGGGGCAGAAGTTGGTTACTGGAATCGAGGCCCCCAGGACCACCATTCAAGTTTCGCAAACCAAACGGGATAACAAGAGCCTGACAGTGGAGGCACTAATCAACAAGAAGAAGTACGTAGCCACCATCGACACAGGTGCCACTGCCTCCATTGTAAGAAGAGATATCGTCAAAAGCTCCTGGCTGCACAACACCAACAGCTACTGCCTGAAGACTGCAACAGGGGAAATGGCGAAGGTATTTGGAGAAGTTCGTCTTACGATTACTCTGGCAGGACTGACGTTCTCCCATGCGTTTCTGGTGGCAGATATATGCGACGAGTGCATCATCGGAGTAGACTTCATGAAAGCAAATGAAGTTATCTTGGACATCGGGATGCAAGTACTGAGGTATCGAAATGTGGAGATTCCGATGGTGTACGGAAATGCCGTAACTCTCAGGACAGTCATCAGCAAAGACGAAGTTTTGCCGCCGTCTTCAGAGACAATCATTTGGACGAAGCTGGAAGGTGATCTTGGGAGCCACCGATTCTACATAGTAGAACCAGACCCAGAGAAGAATTCTCAAGACTACATCGTGGGAAAGACGTTAGTCGAACCAAAGAACACCATGGTTCCAGTGAGGGTTTTGAACGCAAGACCACACACTGTCAAACTAAGGCGAGGGGAGGTGACTGGAAAATGCACACCGATTACCGCCGTCGCAACAATATCTGAACGTGATGCTCCAAAACCTCTCCCATCACCTTGGACAGCGGAAACGAGAGAGACGATTCTCCAGTCCAGTGAGCTGAATCAGGAGCAGCGAACTATGGCAGAGAATCTTATCAATGAGTACGCTGATGTATTTGCCTCACAGGACGGAGAATACGGCCGAACACACCTGGTACAACATCGAATAGACACTGGTGATACTAGACCAATTCGTCAGCCTGCTAGGCGCCTTCCATTGGCAAAGCAGACAGAAGTTGCAGAGATGGTGTCGGCAATGGAGAAAGAAGGTCTGATTGAAAGTTCCAAAAGTCCGTGGGCATCACCGGTTGTACTGGTTAAGAAGAAAGATGGCAGCACGCGGTTCTGCGTGGACTATCGGCAGCTCAATTACGTCACCAAGAAAGACAGCTACCCTCTGCCACGGATTGACGACACGCTAGACACACTATCAGGAGCCCGATGGTTTTCCACTCTCCACTTGAAGAGTGGCTACTGGCAGGTACAGATCCATCCAGAAGACCGGGAGAAAACCGCCTTCACCGCAGGAAATGGGCTATGGCAATTCACGGTAATGCCATTCGGGCTGTGCAATGCTCCGGCGACTTTCGAGCGATTGATGGAATGTGTCCTGCAAGGGTTAACATGGAAAACCTGTTTGGTATACTTGGATGATGTCATCGTCGTAGGAAAAACGTTTGCGCAACACCGATGGCTGTTAATTTATTTGGAGGTAAGTATTGTTTGAAAATTGCGGTAACATTTTCTTCTGAGAAGATAGGGAGCCTGATGGTACGTCTTTGTTTATTTCGGAATGGATTAGGAAGTGTGATTAGTGGTGTTCTGTTTGATGTCTCGAGTATTAATTGAGAACTGAACGAATTTAAGGGTAGTTCTGTTATTGGTATTCCATCATCTAGGTTTCTCTGGGCGGAATGGATTGTTGTGCTCACTTGCAGAGAGTCAGATTCATTGATGTTAACCTCTATTTTCAATATATTTTTGTAGTTTATTCTGCTCAGTGCTTCAGCGTTTGTGTTTTCCTTTCCTTTTTTATAAATATCCTCATATCCAAATCTTCTAATTTCAGACGCCACATAATTAGTTTTGAATTTGAGTCTTTAAAGAAAAGAGCCATGTAAGCGGCTTGTGGTTAGTTATTATTTTGAATTTTCGTCCGAACAGATATAGACGGAATTGTTTGACTGCCCAAACAATTGCCAATAATTCTTTTTCTGCCGTGCTATATCTAATTTCTGTATCCGACAGGGTTCTAGAGGTATAACAGACTGGTTTATCGGACCCCGCGCACTCTTGGCTTAACACTGCACCTACGGCATAGTCACTTGGGTCTGTGGTTAAATTAAAAGTTTTTGTGAAGTCAGTGTACTAGAGAAGGGGGTCGTTTATTAAAATATCCTTGCAATGATTGAAACATTTTACGTATTTTTCATCCAGTTTTATTTGTCGTCCTTTTTTTAGACATTCTGTCATTGGTTTTGTGATACGGGCAAAATCTTGGATGAACTTTCGGTAGTAGCCGAGAAGTCCCAAAAATGCTTTAATTTGTCTTTGGGTTCTTGGAATGGGGTAGTTCTTTATTATTTGAAACTTATCAGCGTTAGGCTTGACGCCATCTGGTGTTACTATGTGTCCAAGGAAGGCCACTTCTTTTTTTAAAAAATTCGGACTTGTCGAGTTGGATCTTTAGATTGTATTCGCGAAGTCTTAAAAATTCCTTCCGCAGGTTTTCCATGTGTTCTTGAAGAGAACTTGAAAATACAATAATATCATCAATGTAGACGAGACAGGTCCTTCCTTGTAAGTCCCTCAAAACGTTGTCCATGACAGGTTGGAATGTCGGTGGAGCGTTTCGCAATCCAAAGGGCATTCTTATGAACTCATAATGCCCGCTATTGACCGTGAAGGCCGTTTTACTTATATCTCTCGGGTCGATTTCAGTCTGGTGAAATCCAGACGCGAGATCTAAAGTCGTGAAATAATTGCATCGTCCTAGTTTGTCTAATATGTCTGATATATTCGTTAAAGGGTAGCGGTCTCCGATTGTCTTCTCATTTAATTTTCTATAATCCACTACTAGCCTCCATTTTTGCTTGCCTTAAGCATACATTTTTTTGGGAACAATCCAAATATTGCTGCTCCATGGCGAGTAGCCTGATCGAATTATGCCTATTTTTAACAATTGCTGAACTTGAGATTGAATTTCGGTTTTATGAACCTCTGGATATCTGTATGATTTCGTAAAGACCGGTATAACATTTGTAGTTCGTATTCTATGTTTGATTTCGTTAGTGAATGTCAGTGGTTGTCCTTCTTTAAAGAATAAGTCGTCTAATTGTCTACAGAGTGTGATGAGGCATTTCCTTTCTTCAGTATTTAAATGATTGGTTCTCACGTGTTCACTTATATCTTGTGGATTAACGGATCCTATTCGGTCGAATATATATTGAATGTTTAAATTATTGATTTCCTGATATGCTGTGAATCTCTCAACCTTTAACGGTTGTTCAAGGGAGAATTTTTGTTCTTGATTCATAAGGTTTATGATTTCGGCTTGGCAGTACCAATCTGTTGCCTTAGAGATTCCTTCCGGAATGACGAATGATTTACCTACTTTTGTGATTGGTATATGAATGTCGCCGCTTTCAACATCTACCGGCAATATAACGATGATTTTTGTATTTGGAGGAGTATTATGTATTTGAGAAGTAAGGTTTGATTTAAAGTGAAGGAGAATAATCGAATGCTTTGTGCAAAGCACCTTTTCTTTAAGATTAATATTTGCCTCTAGTCGATTCATTGTCTCTAGACCGATAAGGCCATCGAAATAACTATGGAATTTGAACACTAAGAAATCAAGCTTCTGATTTGCATTGAATTCTGGAAATGCTGGGAGTGTTACTTGTTTCACAAGTTTGTGTTTGTTAAATATGAGGGTAATCGCAATGGGTGGTATAATGTGGTGAAATGCTGGGTTTGTTTGTTCGGGATTAATGAAATTGGCTGAAGCCCCTGTATCTACTAAAAATTTTAGTTATTTCCCTGAGAGAGAGGTAACGTTTATATATGGTAAGGTATTTGAATAATGATTGTTCATGTCTATGAATCCGATCTGTTCTCCGAGGCAGGTTCCTGAAAATTTTGGTCTTCTACCTCGTGCACTGCATCGATAAATTCATTTAATTCGTTATTTTACTGTGGTAGGAATTGGTCTAGCTATAAAAAATCGTTGGGTGCCTTATAGGGGTTTTGATTATATTTAGGTGTATCGTTAACGTTGTGAACTTCCCTGATACTATAATTTCTATTAGTATGCGGTGCTCTGTTCGCTAAATTATTGAAGTTAGTTTGTCTTGTGCTAGTTCTTTGTGTGTTTGGGTTGTAGTTGAGGTCCTAATGACCTAGGTGCAAAAATGTTAGAATTAAAGTTATTGGAGTTGTTATTTTGTTATGGGTTGTAGTTGAGGTCCTAATGACCTAGGTGCAAAAATGTTAGAATTAAAGTTATTGGAGTTGTTATTTTGTTGGTTATAATTTTGATGATATGAACCTTGATTTTGATAAGTATTTTGTCTAAAATTGTTCGAGAGATTTTGGGCTTGGTTTTGACTTGTAAAATTATTGTATTTAATTGGGTTTCTCTGATTATAGTTGTTATGTATGTGTTTTGATGTATTTGAGGTGTTAGTGGATTCGTAAGAAAATGTATTTAGTTTTGTATTAGTGTGTTTCATGTAAAAAGAATTCTGTTCTTTTATGCAGTTCCTAAATGCCTCAGGAAGGCTATCAGGCTTCATAACCCTGATGGTCGATCCTAGTGGCTCTTTCAGCCCTGTGAAAAATGTGTTTCAACACATTTCAGCAAAAAGGTTGGTTTTAGCCAGTATCACATTTGGATCTATTTCATGAATGTAGGTATGATTGTTTAAGGTGGAAAGAATTTCTATTATTTTTGAATAATATTTTTCTATAGATTCGTTACCCTGTTTGAGAGCATGCAGGTCGCGGATAAGATATGCCTCATTTCTTTTATCCGAATAATGCAGAATAAGCTTTTTCCTTATTTCTGCCCAATCATATTGAGCACTTCGTTGGCGTCCCCCGTTATTTTATTTCTTATAGCCCTAAGTATGATTTTAGCGTACGGCGTATTGTTGACTGATCCCATCAGTGCGAAGATTTCCTCGATATTATTTATGAATTCGAACAAAAGCCTCGGATTCCCATCGAATTTGGGGAGGTCTTTTATAGCATCCGGAATTTTAAGTGTGTTTAAAACGTTATTAATATTTGTTATGTTCATTTGGCTGTTAATGTCACCTACGCTTAAGTCACTATTCCTGATATTGCCAAAGGCTCCGTTTACTACGGCGTTGCCGTGGGCAACGTTTGATTCTATTACCACTTCGTTTTGATTTTGAGACATTATGGTGATGAAATTTTGTGTATTATTTTCTAAACTCATATCCTCCTCTTCGCTACTTTCTTCAATAATGTTTTTGAAATAAATAGAGCTACAGTTCTACGTTTGTTTCTCCAAACTTTGCAGTTATAATTCATAAGGTTTTATTATAAAAAGGGATAGATATAAGGGTTGGTGTTTTGGTACTAACGATCATAATTATGCAAAATCGACTCACATGTAAACAATAATGAAGAACGCTAGGATCATTGCTCTTCTTGGTTGTGGTTCTTCCAGGCCAATGAATTAGAATTCTCCACGGTTTGTGTGCCTAGTCCTGTGTTGCTTCTGAATCACTTTCATCAATATTCCTTTGATGTTGAATCGCATTGTTATATCTGTGGGAATGCAAAAGCTAAATGAAAAGGTTTACAATTTCTTATCTTGGCATTGAACTTTAAGAATGAGACTTTGATGTATCTATGACTGCTTGCTATGGGTACGTATCTGGGTACGTAACAAGCGCTCAAACGGAGCAGGTGACTGTGAACCCCAACGCACCTACATTTGGTCCGATGAGTGACAACCAACATAGTGCGTAATGCATTTTTTGCATCGCAGTATATCAGCACAAGCGTTTTACTAGCTACAGCTGTTGTCAAGGTTAGGTCAACTCACGTTAGCTTACGGGCATTAATTGACCCAGGGTCTGAGGTAAAGTTCATCTCCGAATCAGCTGTGCAGCAAATTATACTGGTTAGACATCACACTTACATTCAGTTATCAAGGCTGGGGAAAGTCAGTAACGGCACCAGCCAACACTATGTCGACGTCACATTTGCGTCGAGGGTTTCGACGTTTGAAAGCTCTGCCAAAGCTTTTGTATTTAAGTCGTTAACTGGGTTCCTTCCGTTCAAAGCAACGATACCTGACAACTGGAACCACACACATGGTTTCGAGTTAACTGACCCAGACTTCCACACACCAGCAAAAATCGATATGCTCTTCGGAAACGGTATCTATACCCAGGTCATCCTTTCGGACATCATTAGGAGTGATGACGACAAGTCGCCAAACTGGGATGGGTCGTTGTAGGTAAGGTTCCTGAGGAGACACCGCAGTCAGTTAAGAGTTTCGTGAAGTTGACTGACTGCGATGCAGAGATGCGAAAATTTTCGCGGCTGTCGAAAGCAGTTCGAATTTTGTCATTCTGTTCACGATTCATTACAAATTGTAAAAGTCGAATCAGTTTCAGGAAGATGAGGGCACTCGAACCGGAGGAGCTACAAGCAGCAACACACATTGCTATTCGAGCAGCTCAAAAGGAGATGTTCTCTTCGGAACTGCTCGACGAAGGAAACCCCAGGACGACACCGAAGAAATTTAAGTCACTCAACCCCTTCTTCGATGAACGAGATCATGCGCGTAGGGGGACGACTTCACACATCAACGAACTATGAACGGCGGAATACAACAGATAGTAGCGTATATTCGTACCGCATATTGGATACACATCAAGAGAGCAGTGAAGAAACATATTCATAACTGCACAACTTGTTTCCGACACAAGGCTCAACACATGCAACAATTGATGGGAAGCACCTCGTGTTCGAATGGCCAAATCATTTGCAAATGCCGGCATCGACTATGCGGGACCGATCGAGATGAAAATTTGGAAAGGCTGTAAAGTAAAATGAACAGTTGGTAAAGAAAGTTGACATTTGAGGAACTTTACACAATACTTTCACAGATAGAGGCATGTCTATATTCCAGATCATTATGCCTTCTCTCGGATAACCATGAGGATTTGGAGGTCATAACCCCCGGACATTTTTTAATAGGCGAAGTGTTACATACCATACTGCATGGAGACACATCTCACGCTAATGTAGGCACTATCCACCGATAGAAGATAACTCAATGTTTTGTCGACGGCTTTTGACGTAAATGGTACAGTGAGTATCTTTCGCGTTTGCAACAGAGGCCAAAGTGGATTAAAACCGAGCAGACACCGAAGATTGGGGATGTTGTAATCGTTAAGGATGAACGATTACCATCATCTCAATGGATGCTTGCGCGCATTAAAGAAGTCCACCCTGGAGCCGACAGCCTAATTCGCGTTGTGACACTAAAAATCAAAACCAGAGAGACCAAACGCCCGTTAACCAAAATAAAAAACCTCACTTACAAAACATGAAAAGCACATGCGATGCATATCAACACGACGTATTTACGCACAATCAAAATTTATTGGCACTGCACTTTACACTAAATTATACACACACATTTGTAACAGGCATCGATGGAGTAGTCTAAGAAAATTAATATGGCAACACCGAAAAGTACGATTGACAGAAATTGGCACTGACAATCAAAAAACAAACATTAAAAAGTTTGTTTTTTAAAAGGAATAAAGTTTGTTAAAAAAGGAATAATTGTTTAAACATTTATTTTTTTTTTAATTTTTTTTTTTTACGCGAAACTACACACAAAACTTACGTACTTAATTTACGTACACGGAGAAAAGAAAAAATAACAACAACAACCGCAGCGATGTCACCCACTGAATGCACCGAAAACTTGTACATGAAAAAAAAATATACATATAATCTCCCCAAAATAATACATTACATAAATCAAAGTAAAGAAATGAATAATAATAAACACATTCACCTGGATACATGGAATCCTCCCACGTCGTCCAAATGACACCAGACACGAAAAAGTTACATTAATACATTATAAATAAAAAAAAAAAAAAAATACACCGCACTACACCACATTTCTGAATGAACTAGTATCACTACAATCTACAAATTAAAACAACTCCAGTGGGAACAAGGAAGATGTATTATTAAAATCGCATAAGGCAGTGAAAGTAAGAGAAGGACACATACATATCTCCCGAATGATCATCTTGAGTCAATAAATCAATGACATCGACCATCAATGTGCTTTGCCTTTTCACTCCATATATGTCCCTATAAGGTGGCGCCATGTGTTGTCCCCTTCATCTTTCAATTCCATTTTATTAATCACCTTTCTCTTTGCATGTACCCTTTTTAATCAACATGAAGTACGCCTGCAGGGTGGTCCGGAACTGAAGGATGAAATCTGCAAGTTGTAGACAATAATTTGCGAAGTCCGTTCACAGCCGGGGAGAATGTTGGCGATTAAAAACAAGACGAACCGACCAACTTTGACCGTTTTTCGATATCCATAAAATTATGATAAAACAAACAACACTTGATTCTAGTTTCTGTAAATACTGTAGCATAATAATAACTACGCTCCCTAAAAGTATGATGCAACAAATTCCGAAGTGTCTTTTCATTCTGGCAGAATTTTGGTTCGAAGTGTCCTTTCATTCGAGGTTCGTGTCTGCGGTTTCCACAGTTCATGTCTACGAAAGAGACGGATAATATCACGGATGAGAGGGAATTATAACTGCAAGAATGATTGTCATCTTGGAATTTCTCTCCTTCCAGTGGTCGAAGAATTTGCTAGAAGTTTCTGGCTATCAGAAACTTCTGCTATATAAGGACAGATGGCGATCAAAAAGGGGGCAGTAGTTTTTAAACTGTGGCGAAGAGATTACAAAAGTGATAATGGGCGAGGTTGTAATTTTGTGATAAATTGAAAGTTGAGATTTAACAAGAAGAAGTAATTATTTTGGATTTGTGAATTAAGTAATTGAAAGGAGATAAAGTGATTTGAGAGGACAGAGACCTTGTAAGAAAAGAATTGCGAAGAAGAGTATAGTGTGAACCTGAATTGTTTTATAGACTAGAAAATAAAGGAATAAATTTCACAGAATGTCGTTTTATCTACCCGAGTCGTAGCTCGCATATTACATTGGTGTCCGAAGCGGGATAAAACTTGTTCTGTGAATAACTATTTCCGTGGTGTGAAATTGCACAAGCAAAAAAAAAAAAAAAAACGATTTCCGTGTTGAGTTAATTAGTGGCGCAAAATGGGTCGCAAATTGAAAAAACTAACTATAATTCAACTAAAGGCAAAACTCAGTAAGCGGCACCACGACATAACTGGGGGAAAAGATGCCCTGCTGATTCGTCTGGAAGAAGCAGTAACGCAGGAAGGTGAAAATCCGCACGACGTAGAGTTTGACGTGGAAGAGGAACCAGCAAGTACAGCAGCCGACCCGGGTATAACGAGTCTGCTCCTGCAACTTAAGTTTGCAATGGACGAAAAAAAGAAAGCAATAGAAGACCAAAGGAATTCTATAGAACTTAAGCTGGACGAACAAAAGAATTCTCTAGATGCTCTGGAAAGTAAACTTGATGAGCAAAACAAGAACTTGGAATCCAAATTCGAAGTGATCGAAGAGAAAATCGACAAGGTCGAGACACAACTCGAAAAAGTCGAAACTAGATTCGATGAGAGTTTTGAGAAACATGAAACTCAGTTCGGGAAGATAGAGACTCAGTTTGGAAAAGTGGATACGCAATTCAAGATAGTTGGAAAGCAAGTCGAAAATCTTGTTAAGGAGCTCAGCAACGTGAAGAGACAGAAAGCACGGGAATATTCCAACAGTTGCAAGCGGATATAGAGCGACTAGCCCATCTTTCATACCCTAAAGCCGGTGAGGAGCTTATCAACGAAATGGCGGTGGAAGCTTTTATTCAGGCCATAGAGGACAGACAACTGCAAATAGCTGTAAGGATGGCTGAAAAGCGAACAATCCCCGAGGCATTGGCATTCGCTTTGTCAATGAAGGCTGCGGACCAAGCATACCAGGGAATACACCGTGTCAGGGAAATGTCCGTCGTGGAATGGTCATGCCAGAGAACAGCCGTCATGGATGAATACAAAGCTCGCGGAAGTCAAATCCGTTGCTGGAATTGCAACCAAACCGGACACCTAAAAAGGCAGTGCAGAAGTGCATATAGACGAGGAAATTGTCCACATTGCGGAAGTAGGAGAAGCAGAGAGGAAGCATCTGGCTGTCAGTCAGATTTACCAAAACCAGCAGTCGGGAAATTCGTAAGGACCAACTTCGCGCGGCAGAAGTTGGTTACTAGAATCGAGGCCCCCAGGACCACCATTCAAGTTTCGCAAACCAAACGGGGTAACAAGAGCCTGACAGTGGAGGCACTAATCAACAAGAAGAAGTGCGTAACCACCATCGACACAGGCGCCACTGCCTCAATTGTAAGAAGAGATATCGTCAGAAGCGCCTGGCTGCACAACACCAACAGCTACTGCGTGAAGACTGCAACAGGGGAAATGGCGAAAGTGTTTGGAGAAGTTCGTCTTACGATTACTCTGGCGGGACTGACGTTCTCCCATGCGTTTCTGGTGGCAGATATATGCGACGAGTGCATCATCGGAATAGACTTCATGAAAGCAAATGAAGTAATCCTGGACATCGGGATGCAAGTACTGAGGTATCGAAATGTGAAGATTCCGATGGTGTACGGAAACGAGAATGCCGTAACTCTCAGGACAATGCTCCGGCAACTTTCGAGCGATTGATGGAATGTGTCCTGCAAGGGTTAACATGGAAAGCCTGTTTGGTATACTTGGATGATGTCATCGTCGTAGGAAAAACGTTTGCGCAACACCGAGACAATATAAGGGATGTGTTTCAAAGGCTTCGAAGTGCCCACCTGAAGCTCAACCCCAAGAAGTGCGCCCTGTTTAGAGCGGAAGTCAAGTACCTGGGACACATAGTTTCAGCGAAAAGAGTGAAAACCGATCCAGAGAAGGTCGAAGCGGTAAAAAACTGGCCAGTCCCCAAAGACAAACACCAACTAAGGAGCTTCCTGGGCCTAGCCACCTACTACAGACGGTTCATGAAGGATTTTGCCGGGATCGCAAAGAGCCTGCACCAGTTGACGGAAAAGGGGAAACAATTCAAATGGTCAGTTCAGTGCGAGAAGAGCTTCAAGGCACTTAAACAACGGCTATGCGATGCCCCGATACTAGCTTACCCCACTCCCGGGGAAACGTTCATTGTGTATGCAGATACTAGTAATGTCGGGGTAGGAGCCGTACTCTCCCAGGTGCATGATGGCCAAGAGAAGGTGGTTGCGTACTTAAGCAAGGTGCTCTCTAAGCCAGAAAGGAACTACTGCGTGACAAGGCGGGAACTTCTAGCTTTGATCTTGGCTACGAAGCATTTTCACAAATACCTCTATGGGAGGAAGTTCGTTCTTCGCACAAACCATGCAGCCTTAAGATGGCTATTACAGTTCAAGAGTCCTGAGGGTCAGGTCGCAAGATGGATCGAAAGGCTGCAAATCTACGACTACGAAATACAGCATCGTAAAGGAAAACTCCACTCTAATGCGGATGCACTGTCCCGGAGACCATGCAGAACGGATTGTAAACATTGTGCGCGTCAGGAAGAACGGGAGCTGGTTTCCATTCAAAGAATGAGAGCCGAACCTATCGCCGGCTGGAGCGTAGATGAGATCCGGAACGCTCAGAAGGAAGACCCGGATATCGAGCCGATTCTGGCCTGGAAGGAGAACATGGAGAAACCGGATCATCAGGACATCTCTCACAGAAGCCAGACCTTAAAGGCATATTTTGCGCAGTGGGACTCTCTCCATGTCCAAGAAGGTGTTCTGAAAAGAAAATGGGAATCCTCCGACGGAAAGTCGTTTGTAATGCAGCTTGTCGTACCGCGGACGAGGGTCAAGGAGGTGTTACAGGAAATGCATGGCGGGGCGTCCGGAGGCCACTTGGGAGTGAATAAGACGCTAGAAAAGGTACGAGAACGTTTTTATTGGTTAAAAGCGAAGGAAGATATCGAAGACTGGTGCAGAAAATGCGACGTGCAGCTAGCAAGGGTCCGAGAATCAAAACTCGAGGTAAGATGCACCAATACAACGTGGGAGCACCTTTCGAACGAATCGCCATTGACATCGCAGGGCCCTTTCCGGAAACCGACAATGGTAATCGGTATATACTCGTAGTAATGGACTACTTCAGTAAGTGGCCGGAAGCTTTTCCGATCCCTACAATTGGGTTAGCAGATTCGGTGTGCCCTTGGAATTGCATTCTGACCAAGGGCGGAACTTCGAGTCAAGAATCTTCCAAGAGATGTGTCAACTACTCGGAATCAAAAAGACAAGGACAACCCCGCTTCATCCACAGTCGGACGGTATGGTGGAGCGTTTCAATAGGACTTTGGACGAACATCTCTCGAAGGTCGTAGGTGACTACCAACGGGATTGGGACCGGCAGATTCCCTTGTTTTTGATGGCCCATAGAAGTGCCGTGCATAGCACTACTCGACATACGCCGTTCGAAATCTTATTTGGTGGAATAGCTCGTTTACCCAGTGAGGTGAAATGAGCCCAGAAATGAAGAAGAATACGTGGCGGACCTTACTGAAAGGCTTAGGGACATACACCAAAGGACCAGAAGCCAGATTAAGATGACGAGCGACCGCATGAAGACCAGGTATGATGCCAAGGCAACAACGTCAGGATTCCAGGAAGGAGATCTGGTGTGGCTGTTAATCCCCATCGCCAAAAGGGGAAATCACCTAAATTGCAGCGGAACTGGGAAGGTCCCTACAGAATAGTAACCCGCATCAACGATGTTGTCTACCGCATCCAGCGAGGACCAAGGGCCAAAATGAAAGTAGTTCATGTGGACCGACTGAGTCGATACAATGGCCGAAATGAGGATGCACTTGTTCGGGACGAACACGTCTAAGAGGGGGGCAGTGTAGCATAATAATAACTACGCTCCCTAAAAGTATGATGCAACAAATTCCGAAGTGTCTATTCATTCTGGCAGAATTTTGGTTCGAAGTGTCCTTTCATTCGAGGTTCGTGCGTGCGGTTTCCACAGTTCATGTCTACGAAAGAGACGGATGAGAGGGATTTATAACTGCAAGAATGATTGTCGTCTTGGAATTTCTCTTGTTCCAGTGGTCGAAGAATTTGCTAGAAGTTTCTGGCTATCAGAAACTTCTGCTATATAAGGACAGATGGAGATCAAAAAGGGGGCAGTAGTTTTTAAACTGTGGCGAAGAGATTAGAAGTTGTAATTTTGTGATAAATTGAAAGTTGAGATTTAACAAGAAGAAGTAATTAGTTTGGATTTGTGAATTAAGTAATTGAAAGGAGATAAAGTGATTTGAGAGGACAGAGACCTTGTAAGAAAAGAATTGCGAAGAATAGTATAGTGTGAACCTGAATTGTTCTATAGACTAGAAAATAAAGAAATACATTTCACAGAATGTCGTTTTATCTACTCGAGTCGTAGCTCGCATATTACAATACATTTGTAATTTAATAAATTATTACACAAATCTACTAAATATATGAAGCAAATACATTGGCAAATTGTATTTCGCGCCAAAATCTAAAGTACATAATAAAGGCATAAGTACTCTTAAATGTAAAGTCGAAAGTACACTCGAATAAAACCTTTATAACGAATAGTTCGATACGTTTCATTTTACATATATTTTTTCTTTGTTCATATTCATCCGAAGCAAAGTCCATCGAGTTCTTTCAACAATTCCAATTACAAATCCGTGGTAAAAATAGTGTAGTCACCTCAGGATCTCATGGTTATCTATGTAAATAGTGAGGCAACCTTAACATGGGTTGGCTAAAGCCCTTATGGGGTTTATACCAGAGCCAGGTCGGTGCTAAATAGAAATGTTAGATCTGGACCTACACAACCAACAGAATGGCGACGAAACATGAGCTCCACACTGCCGTGTGCAACGTCTCTGTCGTAGTTGAGTCGCCTATCCACAACTGTCCGAGCAACGTGGAAGAGCACACTCTCGTGATACTCGTAATTGGGGTAGTAAGCCCCGGAGATCAGGTTGTTCGTCGAGCTCATTGCTCTTGCAATGTGCCTTCGAATCAGCTTGATAACGAAATTATCCACTCTTATTAGGTTAGCCCTGTTGTATAGGACCTCATTGGGATAGAATTTTATGTACTGGGACTCTGGTGTTCTGTATAAATGAAGGCAAGCACGAGGGCAAGCCCTCTCAAACACCCAAATTTTTTCCAATAAGCTTGCTCCCACGTTGAACCACACGGGGCATCCATTTAAGAGCATGGGCCTAATGAGGGCCATGTAGCAGATAACCTTTACCCTTGCATCGAGTTGCTTGCTATAGAAAAGTCTCTTTGTAAGGGCAAAAGCACCTTTGGCTCTGGCCAGAGCAGCATCTATATGTTTGTTAAAACATAGATATTGGTCTAACCAGAGCCCCAGGTATCTGACTACACTTCGACTCGCAAGTGGCTGTCCGTGCGGTCCCACGATTGAGAACTTTCGCCAATTCTTACTGGTATCCCTAGAGGCCCCAGACAACGGCGTCTTAAAAAGAATGGTGTCCGATTTCTGGAAGTTGATCTTCAACTTCCAGTCATCGCAATATCGCTGAATCTTATCGAAGTCACGTTGCAAGAGAATTGAAATGACCTCGATTTTTGGCCCTGATCCGTAAGCGATCAAGTCGTCTGCGTACGCTATGGCATGGTGAACAGATCGTATCAGATCGCTCGTGTAAATATTGAAAAGGATCGGTGAATTAACCGCACCTTGTTGCAGACCGTTTCTAATTAGAAATGTTCCAGCAGAAGTCACATTGCCATTTTTGACGATGAACTGTTTACTGGTGAGCATGTTATAAAGTATGTACAGCAGTGGTTTGCTTATGCCCAGCCTGTTCAGCTTGTAGAAGAGTCCCTCTAACCATACGGTATCGAAGGCCTTCTCCAAGTCAATCAGGCAGGCACCCGTGCATTGTTTCTTGCTTTTGTTCCATTGGATATCCGATACCAGTTTAGACGCGGCATGTATTGTATCATGCCCTGCCTTAAAACCGAATTGGGTATCCGGAATTATATTATTGTTCGCAGTCCACTTAAGCAGGGCTCTATTGATCACTTTCTTGAATACCTTGCTGATGTTTGGAAGGAGACTTATCGGCCGGAGATTTGCCGGATTGGAAGTGTTCTTACCCCTTTTGGGGATGGGTTGTATCACTGCTGTTTTGCTATAATTAAGTCCTTTAAGGTAATAACATAATATGTAAAATATTATATATTATATGCAGCCGCCTTTCCGGAGCAGGAAGCTGCGCGTTTCTCGATGTGGCAGGTAAGTTCGGATCTCGCCATTTTCTCCTAACTATCCCTCGAGGTGGGAAGCACATATATGGAAGACGGTGCTTACTCGTCTTGCCACAGAAAGTTCATAGGGGTTCCTGAGACCTTTTCAGCCACTGCCTCCTTCTTTGCTACTCTTGGTCGGGGACTGCTTATTGGGTATTCGTAGTCAACCTGCATTACTGTAGGCCGTTCACTATCCACCACCTGTGACCCCCACAGTTGCCTGAGCTTAGCCTCTCCAGCCCAAAGCGAAGAAGAAACCAAGGTCAACTTAACGAAAAACCGGCCTTCGCAACGAGAAAGAAAATCGCAGGCTACGCAAACGGAGATACCTAAGAAGCAACCAAATGCAAGCTTTCGTCGTCAGAAAGAATCAGTAGCTACGCCAGCACAGCAAAGCCATCCAGGCTGATAGAAATGAGCTCGAGCAAAAGAAGAAGGTTAAGAAGGTTCCCTCGGACGATACTGCAGGACTGTCATCAAAGAAGGGGAAAACAGGACCACAGTGCCAACAAATAAACAAGGAAGTGCGACCCCAGTCACTCAAGGAAGCTGATAAGTCTTAAGGAGATAAACACAAACAGACTCCCATTAAGTGGTCAAAGATCGCCGGAAGGAAGGCCAAAAATCACAACCATGCAGAAGAGCACAAAGTAAAAAGTGTGAAGAGACAGACTGCATGCCATCGTAATAGCAAGATGAGGGGAAATGTCATACGCGGATATCCTGTGATGATAAGCGATGTTAACCTTAAGGACCTCGGAGAAAAGGTAGCAGGTATATAAAAGGGCGAGATGCTGCTGTAGCTTAAAGAAAAGGCAGCCGAGAAGAGCCTTCAATACAAGGAGCTTATACATATCTGCTCTGACTGAACAGTCTGAGGTACCAAACTTGCAGGTATCGGCGATTAGGAGTATAAGAAAGGCGTATGGCGGCACTCAGGCAGCGCTTCTAAGTCTAGCAGTAGAAGTGACCAACAAACTGCTAAAACCCGGCAAAGTCAAAATTGGATGGGTGGCCAATAGAGCCTACTCAATTTAGAAAATGTTTTATATGTCTGGATTTTGGTCATCTGCGCAAAGACTGCAAGAATCCAGACAGATCTAAGCTATGTAAAAGATGCGGAGAAGAAGGATACATAGCGAAGAAATGTGATAAGGAACTCAAATGCATGCTACGTGAAGGCTCAGGGAACAATATTGTAGGAAGCTGAAAATGTTCGGAAAAAGAGGTTCAAGCAAGTTATATCGAGGATGCTGTACTACGTTCAACAAACTGCGTAAAAATGCATGTAATGCCTCAATGCCAGGAAGGAGACAGACAAATAGGAGAAACCCAGTCTTTTGGTGGATCAACAATATTGCAAACCTTCGAACAGAGTGTTTTTAAGTCAGGCGAAAAAGCCAACTGTCATTTGGAAGGCCAAAATATGGGGAAAAGAAGAAGAATACAAATGCCTGAGAAAAAAACTTCGCGAAGTAATCCGATAAAGTAAGAAAACCAGCTTCAGATCTTTATGCGACGAGGCAGTCAGAGCGCCTAGGGGTTCGGTGTACAGAGTTGTAATAGCAAAAATTAAGGGTCAAAAGGAGCAACAGGAGAAATGTCCAGAGCTGCTGGAAAAAAATGTAAGAACACCGTTCCCGCAACACATACTACGGGAAGAGCAGCGCTATTACCATATATCAACGATTTCCGAAGTCACAGTAAATGAAATATTGAATGCCTGCGAAAGGTTTGGCGATCAAATATTCCCGGGACTAGACGGATTTTCCAATAAAGCTCTAAAAGCAGCAATAAGATGTAATCCTGAAATTTTCGTCAAAACAATGCAGATGTGTGTTTAAAGTGACATCCTCCCTCAGTATGGTAGAAACAGAGGCTAGTTTTACCACCAAAGGAAGAAAAAATCCCGGCGAACCATCGTCCTATCATCCGATATGTCTTCTTGATACAATGGGAAAGATACTAGAACGCCTAATATCCAGTGGATTACTACCGGTCACTGAACCAGAAGATGGTCCCACTCAGACCTACAATATGTATTCCGCAAAGCTCGATCCACAACGGACACTGTGAGACGGAGACGTAAAAAATACTGCGGAGTGATTAGACTTGACGTAAAATATAATGAATGCGTTAACAAATATGAATACCCCGGGTTATATCTTGCGAATGGTAGATAAATATTTCTACCAAAGATTGCTGTTATACGAAACGATATTAGGGACAGAGGAATACTCCATAACCTGTGATGTTCCACAGGGCTGCGTCCTCGTACCGTTTCTATGGAATATAATGTACGATGGTGTATTGAGACTACGAATCCCGGATGGAGTACAAATCATAGGCTTTGCCGACGACATACCTAGCTACATATAGTGGTTACGGCGAAACACGTAGACGAGCTAGAGTTAAGTGCTAACGAGACCATCGCATCTGACAAACAATGGCTAGAGTTAAAGAGTTTGGCTTTGGCTGAACACAAAACTCATGTTGACACACAAACTAATCCCTACCGCCGATACCTCCATCGCTTTAGACTAGACAGCTCGCCAGAATGCCTAGCATGTCCTGGATGCGAAAAGACCCGGAACGCGTCGTTTTTAATTGCCAATTCCTTGAGGAAAGAGTGGAGAGTAAAATAAATAAAACAGTTAGTGCTCCAAATATAAAAGCAGAGATGGTAAGATCATCCGATGTAGTTCGGAAACCGCTGATTGTTCTTATTGCACAGAGCTTATATATTGCCGACACTTTTCTCCGTATCTCCATCGTCGCTAATGCCGCCGCCAAACCGGGGCGGCATACTGGAAAACCGAACTAATGACTCTGGATAGAAAAATCCGTCTAGCGTACCCAGGTCTTCCGATATTTGGTACTATTCAAAAGAGGACCGCCTGCAGTAGGGAAGCTTTCTTTCTCGAGTATTCTACGTGGCCTTAAACTTCAATTTAAAATCAAGCATTGGATCGAACCCCTTTTTTCGTCGAACTCCTTTTTTCGTCTTCCAGCATTTCTACTAGCCCTCTAATTTGCTCACCTAGCTTGTAGAAATCAGATTGTTGGGCCGACCGTCATCTTTAGAATCGCGAGTGATTCGCGACGTTCTGTGTTCCTTTGTGATGCTTCTGCTTGGCCAACTGGTGACCTCAGCATCCTTGATCCCCCCTGGAAGGGGTTCTTTATGTTCTCCTCTACTATTCCCTCGTTGGTTTTGTTTGATTTGGTAGCAGTCATTTCTATTGGATCCCCACTCAAAGCCACTATCAATGTTCGAATGTGCAGTTAGCAAGCAGTGAGGCCATGCGAGGGTTTAATTTAATTTCATTTATTTAATTAGAGGTATGTACATTAAGATTTTTAATCTTTTTTTGTACTTAGTACTTTAACTATAAATGATACATTAATTACTTAAGACTAATATACCTATTCAATAAATTTCTTAAACTAAATAGATTGTGAAGGAGGTAAAAAATACAGGGTGTGGTATTGATGTTGAGGAGAAGTAGGTGAATAGAACGGTTAAAAAGGGGGGTACAGGTTTATCATTGGTGTGTTAAGGCAGAAAAATGTAGCATGATTGCACTTTTAAAATGGGATGAACTCGAGATAGATTTAATATGAGACGGTAAAAAGTTCCATAGCCTGACAGTGTGTATGAAAAACAAACGAAATGAATTTAAGTAATTGCAACGGCAGGGAATAAGGTTTATAGTTCTTGAGGAACGAATGAAGCTAAGTCTGTTATACAAATAAGACGGACATTGAGTATGAATAATTTTGTGTATAAATATACAATTCCTGGCATTGATATATTCTTGTAGAGTACAACCAAGCACGCTTCTTGCATACACAGAAATATGGTCATATCTACGAATGCCATATATGTAGCGCACTGAATCATTAAAGGCTACTTGCAATTTACGCTGGGATAACGAGTCAAGGCTACTGTAAACAACATCGGTATACGTTATTAGAGGTAAGACTAACGATATCACTAGCTTTCGTAGTGTTTCCAGTGGATTAAATATGCACTGAGCCACAATTTAGGTAGGCATCCATAGATGCGACCAATGATCACATTGGTGTTATTGTAACCAGACAAGTTTCGATTTACTATGTAGCCAAAACTAGTGACAGATTCTACAGTTTTAATTTTATTATTATTAAAATATATGTTGGATATAGTATTCGAATTAAAGTATTTTTTGGATATTGCAATTATTTGAGTAGTCATCCATTACTTTCTGACCAGGTATGTATATGCTTCAATTCTTCTTTCATAAGAAGAACGAGTTCGTCAAGTTTATTGTAGGGTTTCGATAAGAGTAGTTAAACATCATCTGCATATAGGTGGACAGAAGCATATTTGCACACGGATGGAAGGTCATTAATGAACATGCAAAAGAGTATCGGTTCCAAAATTGAGCCCTGAGGAGCACTTTGCTTCATTTCTTTAAGGGATGAACAACGTTCACTGGAAATAACGCTTTGAGATCTACCAGAAAGAAACTTCTCATCAACTTCACCACCCTTTCACCGAAACTGAAATTGTTTCTAAGCCTCCAACACAAAATTGCATGATTCACTTTATCAAAAGCCTTCGAGAAGTCCAGCAGCCAAAGCAACGATACATAACCCCTGTCGAAGTCTTGCCTTATTTCCTCGAGTAAGTTGACCATCGCTGTGGAACAGCAGCAAATTATTAAGGGATAGATGCTTCATTACCTGTTTTGCTATTATTTTTTCGAAGACCTTTGACAAGGAAGGCAGAATGATAATCGACCTTAGGTCAAATGGAGAGATTGGATTAGTTTTTTTTGCGATGGGTAAAACTCTTGCAATTTTACAGAACTGAGGAAAAGTTGATGTAGTCGTCCACCAGTTAATGACATGGGTGGGATGAGAGACAATTTGTGGTAGAATAAGTTTGACAAAACGTATTGGTATGCCAACTTCCCCCATTGAATCAGACTTAATAGCGGTTATATATCGGATAATTTCGTCTTCTGTTGCTACTATAGAATCCTCCAGTCTTGGGACCGTTTGCAGATCTTCAGTTCGATTATAATCCGTATTATTATGAGTACAGGTGGTGGAATCATTATCGAGGAAATAAATATTTAGTTCAACGGGGTCCAGGACACGTTTAGAGTCGTTGTTACCACTGGTGATACCGATTTTACGTAAGTTACTCCAAAGTTTCTTAGCGGGAGGGAGGTATTTAATTTGGAGGCATAGTAATTTTTCTTTGAAGCACGTACAATGGAAGTTGAGTAGTTACGTGTCGCTTTGTACTCAGACCAGTTAGCACTGGATGGTCTATGCTTCCATCTACTATATATTCGATTTTTTATAGATCTAACCACTTCAGACGTTAACCAAGGACATTCTCTGTTTTGTTTTTTAACTGTTTTTGTTGGTACACATTGATCGAACAATAGTAATCAAATTGACTGAAACAATTTTACTTTTTCATTCGGATCAGCGCATAAATGGCATTGCTCCCAAGGGGCAGAGGAAGTAGCAATTTGAAGGTTATTTAAGTCGATAGAGTTATAATCCTTGAACGTGAAGGTATCTGGTATAGCTGGTTTAGACAAATTCACATCATACGTACAGAAGAGTAGATCATGGTCAGAAACATCAAACGAAAGTTGATCAAACAGAAGAACAAGCCACGAATTAGAAACAACGATTAGATCTAGAAGACTGGGTGGACAATTATTAGCAAAACGAGTAGGATAAGTAGTATTTATATTAGTCATTCCTACTGAAGAAACTAAATCCTTCATTTGTGAAACAAGCGAGTCATTTTTTAGAAGGTTAGTATTGGAGTCACCACAGATGATTATGTGCTGATAAAGTGCACAGTATTCGGAGACAACTGAGAAGAAGGGCACGGGGGAGCAGCTTCTTTTATTATTATATACACATGCAATCATGCATTTGGTATTGCAATCATGTATTTCGGCTAGAATATATTCAAAGCCACCATTATCACTAGACTTAGCGACAATTTGACATTTTCGGTTCGATTTACAGTAAATCGCTACCCCGCCACCCGTAGTATCAGTGACTATCATTCCTATGGATTTCATAGCTTTTTATTTTATACATTACATCAGGTACAACCGGCATGAACCAGGTTTCACTTATACAAATAACATCAACACAGGAATTAGAAAACAAGTACTTTAAGTAGTATAATTTACGATCATTCAAACTACGCACATTTAAGTAACAGACTTTAAGTCCCTCAAAACATTTGGACAGAATATTTACCTTGGTGTGCGTCGATTTTTCATTCACTGTATTGGCTTCGCGAGAGTACGGCATCCATTAGAAATAATAAAAAAAAGTGCATTCATACTAGAGAAGAGGAAGAAGAATTGGGTAGAGGTTTAAAGAGAGATGAGAAATACAGAGGAATAATCACAACAGAGATATAATGTGAGAATAAGTTTATGTACAATTCTTATATAATTTTCATTGATGTGTCGCAGCGGCAGCTTTCATTGAGAAAGCTTTTTCCATTCGCCGACTTCTTAACATAAACAAATCTATGTTTCGAGTAGACAGCAAACAGTTCTTTATTTCGTCTGAGCCGGAGAGCGCTGTTCAAGAGAAATCGCGTTTGTCTTGTTAGACTCTTATTGAGATAACAGCTGCTGTCTGATTCTATGCCTAGATTTTGCAGACTTAGTTCTGACGCGCTTTGTTTGCGGCTTTTCTCTCTTGCGCGTTGCTGAACTTTAACACAATTGGAGATGATCCGGTGTTGTTATTGCTGTTACGCTTTTTAGAACGGAAAGCGTTTAGTAAGAGAGGCGGCTTACAGTCAGTAGTGTGACAGAGTCAGTTAATCAATTTTTGTATGTTCTCATTGAGGATTGCAGGTATTCCAAAGAGCACTGCATCACACGCTACTTCCTTCCTTTCCAATGCGTTACATCGCTGTTGAACTGCTATAATCTCAGCATTTTTCGATTGTACTCGTTAGTTTGTGTTAGTGTTCTCTTCAATTTGTTCAATGCGCTTAACTATGCTGGTGAAGGAAGGAACTCCTTTTGCATTTTTGAGATTTCCACTGCGAACCCAAGTTACATTAAATCAGCCTGCTTAGTGAGGTGCTCCTGTAAGATTTTGGCAGTAAGAGGAGCATTGTCACTAGTTGATTTTGTTGAGTGGGTGTTGATGGCAGACCCTTTGTTGAGGTAGATCTTGGGGGATACCTACGAAATCTCTAGTTGCGAAATCCCGCAATATGAAAATACCTCTAATTTGTTTTTAATTCCTTGTATCAAAATCTTTCGTTTTTAATGCTCTTGAATTAAAATATCTTTCAAAAAAATTTCTTGTTTCAAAATCCCTTGAAAAAATACCTCGAATTTTAAAAATAATCCCTCGATTTAGAAAAAAGAAGCTTACTCTTAGCGTTACCCAGAACCAACGACGTGGACGTGGTAAGTAAATGGTTCCTCTCTTACTCTATTTTTTTTGTGTCATGGCAATGCTTCGGCGATTCTTTTTTTAAAACATGTTTACCTTCCACGACAACACTTATAACACGACCTTTGCATATAAAATTTTTTTTTATCCGCACAACACCAACGATAAGTATTTTTTCCTTTTCCATTTAAATGATAGCCGTAACCATCTACGAACAATTTATCTTGTCCCTTGTTTGATGTAACAACTTCAATTACGCTCATTATGCAAATTGCAGAATATCAATATGTGTTTACTACCTGACTGATACACAACGACTACTGTACTACCTACTTAAGTACGAACGAGGCATATATGACAGAGTAATCTAATTGCAATAACAAAAAATAAAAGCTTTTCATTTTTGTATTTGAGGGAAAATAGAAAAACACATACGGTGGAAGCATCGTACATACATATAATTATGTATGTACATATTATTGAAATAAAATAAATAATGGTAAATAAATACCTACATTGAATGCCTTAATGGTTTTTGTTATTTTAATTCTGGTGCCAGAATTAAAACAACAAAAACCATTAAGTTGAGGTGCTTTAAGACAAGTGACTTTACTTCGTTATACGACATTCAGTGTAGGTATTTATTTATTATTTATTTTATTTCAATAATATTTACATACATATTTATATGTATGTACGATGCTTCCACCGTATGAGTTTTCCTATTTTCTCTCAAATACAAAAATTAGAAGCTTTTATTTGTTGTTATTGCAATTAGATTACTCTGTCATATATGCCTCGTTCGTACTTAAGTAGGTAGTACAGTAGTCATTGTGTATCAGTCAGGCAGTAAACACATATTGATATTCTGCAATTTACATAATGAGCGTAATTGAAGTTGTTACATCAAACAAGGGACAAGATAAATTGTTCGTAGATGGTTACGGCTATCATTTGAATGGATAAGGATAAAATACTTATCGTTGGTGTTGTGCGGATAAAAAAAGTTTGCTATACACAGGTCGTGTTATAACTGTTGTCGTGGAAGGTAAACATGTTTTAAGAAAGAATCGCCGAAGCATTGCCATGACCCATTGCCTCCTAAGAGTAAGCTTCTTTTTTCTAAATCGAGGGATTATTTTCAAAATTCGAGGTATTTTTTCGAGGGATTTTGGAACAAGGATTTTTTTTGAAAGATATTTTAATACAAGGAATTAAAAAAAAATTAAAGGAGATAGTTTCATATTGCGGGATTTCGCAACTAGGGATTTCGTAGGTATCCCGTTTTAATTCTGGAGCCAGAATTAAAACAGCAAAAATCATTAAGATGAGGTACTTTAGGACAATTGATTTTGATACAAGGTATTATGATACGAGGAATTTTCGTGTAAGAGATTTGAAGATAACAAATTTTGATACAAGAGATTGTAATTCGAGGGATTTTGATACACGAGATTTTAAAAAAGAGTTTTTTTAATTCCAGACATTTCAATACCAACCTAGATCTTGGACGGAGGTTGAGAGCAGACATGGCTTAAGAGAACGAGTGGTAGTAGGGAAAAAGCAAAGCGAGATGGAAGCAATTAAATAATTGTAAGACCAGGAACAACCGAGAACAATTTTGGCAAAAACAAGGACCAATGTTCTTCGTAGCACAATAACCGGCAAAAAGTTTAAAATTACTTAGTCTTAAGGCTTTGCATAACTTAGGGTTAGTTAACCGAGTTTATACACTATTTTGCTCACTTTTACTGGACGATGAGGAGAAAGCGTTTATTCGTTCTTAATGTACCTCACTCATCTGGTTGACACAAGACCTTATGGGGTTTTGTGCCTGAGCCGGAACGGTGCTAACCAGGAATGTTACATCTGGACCTGCACCATCAACTTAATGTTGACGAAACATTGAACGTACTTTGAGGCCTGCCAAGGGGGACAGGGGCGCCTGCAGCATCAACCTGAGAGCCATTTCTGCAAGATTTCACTCTTGCTTACTAAGGAAACAGAATACTGCACACGTCAGCCAACATAGCTGCCATTCCAATTCGTTTTCGAGTATACCATAATTAAGAACTTACTGGGGCCCGGTCTTAAGGTTTTGCAATAGTTTGGGGTTTCTCTTTGTTGTTTGTTTATTATTATAGCGTTATACTATAACAATAAACAATAAACAATAAACAATAAACAATAAACAATAAACAATAAACAATAAACAATAAACAATAAACAATAAACAATAAACAATAAACAATAAACAATAAACAATAAACAATAAACAATAAACAATAAACAATAAACAATAAATTGTAATATATATGTATATGCATATGTATATACATATGTATAACTTAACACATAATAAACTTAGACAGAGATCCACATAGAGAAACCCGAAGCGCAACATCGCTTCCCATCAGTCTGTCATGAATGCCGCTGACACTGCGTCTGCACTGTATGGAATATGATCCTTCGACATCGCCGGACCCACATTCCAGCACGTACGGTGGAAATGGATGAGTACCTGTGAGAACATGCCAACGTTGGATATTTCGCCTACGGTAGCAGTAATTTAGTATTTAAGCTACAGTTTTTAAGTAAAGTGTGTTCAGTTGTATTGTAGGCAGAATCGCTGCCGGTTAATTTTTTAATTAATAAAGTTTTTTTTTATTTAAAAATAGCCTAACCGAATTTAATTGGCGCCCGAGCAGGGACCCTGTCCAAGAAAGGTGCGACGCGTTTATGTGCGTAAAAAGTCCACAAAAGGTGTAATAAGTCGCGCACAAAGTCCCCAAGTGGCACGGTGCAGTAACCTCGCGTGTGAAAGTCCCCAAGTGGCACGTTAAAAACCGCGAAAAAAAAATAGTCCCCAAGTGGTACAAAAAAAGGTACATTTCGCACAAGGTCATAAGTGGTACGAGTTTTGTGTTTTAGGAAGTTCGAAAAAGCCCCCAAGTGGTGCAAAAGAAGTGACTGAAACAAGACAGTGCGCCTAAAGCCAGGGTCCGCGAGTTACCAGAGAAAAAAAAAAAAACTGTGAAAACTTAATAAAAAAAAAACGAGCTATCAGTGAAAAAAAAACCAGTGATAGTAAAAGATTGAGACAGTGAACATTTAATAATAAAAGAAAGGTGCTTTCGTTGGAGAAATAATCTAAAGAGCCCCCAAGTAACGGAGGTGAAAGGGGTGCATATGAGGACTGTTGCTGCTCCACAAGATGAACCTGATGCTCACTTTAGGACTGTAAGTTAAGTTAATTTAAATGAAAGTGCATGTATATTTAAGTGAATATGTTAAAGAAATAATAAATTTATACCAAACAAAGAATAAAGGAAAATCAAAGCGAATTAAGAATCTAAAATTTGAAAATGAAAGCAAAAATAATTAAAGATGTTTTAAAGAAAAAGAAAAGAAGTATGATTTAAAAATCATAGAAAATAAAAAGAAAATTTACAAAACTTTTACTTTAAACAGAAATAAAATTATTATTATATCATTAGTTTTTGCTTATGATTTCCCCCCCTTAAATTAAAGAGGTCTATTACACGATTTGGCAATTAAGGAAAGCCAATAAAGACCATTGAAGTTAGATAAATTATATTAATAAAATCAAAGCCGTACATATGTATATATAATATCTCGTAAAATTAATTAAAAAGAAAAGAAGAAAAGAAATTATAAATCGAATCATGCCCGACCTTCGTTCAGGTGCAACCACAAACCACACTGGGGATGGTTCCAACCCTTCACATCCCTCTGCCAGAACTCAATCCCCAATTAATAATCCCGACAGAACTTCGCCAGGCCCGAGTACATTCGAGCCAAATCCTAATGGCTCATTTCAATCCACTTCTTCGCACATTGATGGAAATACCGAAATACTGTCGACCCCAGCTTTGGACAGACTCATAAATTCAATTGTCCAGAAAACGCTGGAAAGCGTACTAAATCCTGATACGGAACGTTTTAGGGGTTCCGAACAGACTATTTCACGTGAATACATGAATAGATTAGATGACATGGATAAGGTACCGGATATAGCTCGTTGCCTTAGCAACTTTTCAGGAGATCCGGCAGAATTTTTCTCTTGGAAAAAGAGTTTCGATCGCGTTCTATAAATTTATGGACCGATTAGGGGAACACCAAAATACTATGGCATACTCAGTGTTATACGTAACAAAATTATTGGCCAAGCCGATGCTGCTTTGGAGTCTTATAATACTCCACTAAACTGGGATATTATCTCACGATGTTTAGCTATGCATTACGCAGACAAACGCGACCAGAAAGAAACTTCTCATCAACTTCACCACCCTTTCACCGAAACTGAAATTGTTTCTAAGCCTCCAACACAAAATTGCATGATTCACTTTATCAAAAGCCTTCGAGAAGTCCAGCAGCCAAAGCAACGATACATAACCCCTGTCGAAGTCTTGCCTTATTTCCTCGAGTAAGTTGACCATCGCTGTGGAACAGCAGCAAATTATTAAGGGATAGATGCTTCATTACCTGTTTTGCTATTATTTTTTCGAAGACCTTTGACAAGGAAGGCAGAATGATAATCGACCTTAGGTCAAATGGAGAGATTGGATTAGTTTTTTTTGCGATGGGTAAAACTCTTGCAATTTTACAGAACTGAGGAAAAGTTGATGTAGTCGTCCACCAGTTAATGACATGGGTGGGATGAGAGACAATTTGTGGTAGAATAAGTTTGACAAAACGTATTGGTATGCCAACTTCCCCCATTGAATCAGACTTAATAGCGGTTATATATCGGATAATTTCGTCTTCTGTTGCTACTATAGAATCCTCCAGTCTTGGGACCGTTTGCAGATCTTCAGTTCGATTATAATCCGTATTATTATGAGTACAGGTGGTGGAATCATTATCGAGGAAATAAATATTTAGTTCAACGGGGTCCAGGACACGTTTAGAGTCGTTGTTACCACTGGTGATACCGATTTTACGTAAGTTACTCCAAAGTTTCTTAGCGGGAGGGAGGTATTTAATTTGGAGGCATAGTAATTTTTCTTTGAAGCACGTACAATGGAAGTTGAGTAGTTACGTGTCGCTTTGTACTCAGACCAGTTAGCACTGGATGGTCTATGCTTCCATCTACTATATATTCGATTTTTTATAGATCTAACCACTTCAGACGTTAACCAAGGACATTCTCTTTTTGTTTTTTAACTGTTTTTGTTGGTACACATTGATCGAACAATAGTAATCAAATTGACTGAAACAATTTTACTTTTTCATTCGGATCAGCGCATAAATGGCATTGCTCCCAAGGGGCAGAGGAAGTAGCAATTTGAAGGTTATTTAAGTCGATAGAGTTATAATCCTTGAACGTGAAGGTATCTGGTATAGCTGGTTTAGACAAATTCACATCATACGTACAGAAGAGTAGATCATGGTCAGAAACATCAAACGAAAGTTGATCAAACAGAAGAACAAGCCACGAATTAGAAACAACGATTAGATCTAGAAGACTGGGTGGACAATTATTAGCAAAACGAGTAGGATAAGTAGTATTTATATTAGTCATTCCTACTGAAGAAACTAAATCCTTCATTTGTGAAACAAGCGAGTCATTTTTTAGAAGGTTAGTATTGGAGTCACCACAGATGATTATGTGCTGATAAAGTGCACAGTATTCGGAGACAACTGAGAAGAAGGGCACGGGGGAGCAGCTTCTTTTATTATTATATACACATGCAATCATGCATTTGGTATTGCAATCATGTATTTCGGCTAGAATATATTCAAAGCCACCATTATCACTAGACTTAGCGACAATTTGACATTTTCGGTTCGATTTACAGTAAATCGCTACCCCGCCACCCGTAGTATCAGTGACTATCATTCCTATGGATTTCATAGCTTTTTATTTTATACATTACATCAGGTACAACCGGCATGAACCAGGTTTCACTTATACAAATAACATCAACACAGGAATTAGAAAACAAGTACTTTAAGTAGTATAATTTACGATCATTCAAACTACGCACATTTAAGTAACAGACTTTAAGTCCCTCAAAACATTTGAACAGAATATTTACCTTGGTGTGCGTCGATTTTTCATTCACTGTATTGGCTTCGCGAGAGTACGGCATCCATTAGAAATAATAAAAAAAGTGCATTCATACTAGAGAAGAGGAAGAAGAATTGGGTAGAGGTTTAAAGAGAGATGAGAAATACAGAGGAATAATCACAACAGAGATATAATGTGAGAATAAGTTTATGTACAATTTTTATATAATTTTCATTGATGTGTCGCAGCGGCAGCTTTCATTGAGAAAGCTTTTTCCATTCGCCGACTTCTTAACATAAACAAATCTATGTTTCGAGTAGACAGCAAACAGTTCTTTATTTCGTCTGAGCCGGAGAGCGCTGTTCAAGAGAAATCGCGTTTGTCTTGTTAGACTCTTATTGAGATAACAGCTGCTGTCTGATTCTATGCCTAGATTTTGCAGACTTAGTTCTGACGCGCTTTGTTTGCAGCTTTTCTCTCTTGCGCGTTGCTGAACTTTAACACAATTGGAGATGATCCGGTGTTGTTATTGCTGTTACGCTTTTTAGAACGGAAAGCGTTTAGTAAGAGAGGCGGCTTACAGTCAGTAGTGTGACAGAGTCAGTTAATCAATTTTTTTATGTTCTCATTGAGGATTGCAGGTATTCCAAAGAGCACTGCATCACACGCTACTTCCTTCCTTTCCAATGCGTTACATCGCTGTTGAACTGCTATAATCTCAGCATTTTTCGATTGTACTCGTTAGTTTGTGTTAGTGCTCTCTTCAATTTGTTCAATGCGCTTAACTATGCTGGTGAAGGAAGGAACTCCTTTTGCATTTTTGAGATTTCCACTGCGAACCCAAGTTACATTAAATCAGCCTGCTTAGTGAGGTGCTCCTGTAAGATTTTGGCAGTAAGAGGAGCATTGTCACTAGTTGATTTAGTTGAGTGGGTGTTGATGGCAGACCCTTTGTTGAGGTAGATCTTGGGGGATACCTACGAAATCTCTAGTTGCGAAATCCCGCAATATGAAAATACCTCTAATTTGTTTTTAATTCCTTGTATCAAAATCTTTCGTTTTTAATGCTCTTGTATTAAAATATCTTTCAAAAAAATTTCTTGTTTCAAAATCCCTTGAAAAAATACCTCGAATTTTAAAAATAATCCCTCGATTTAGAAAAAAGAAGCTTACTCTTAGCGTTACCCAGAACCAACGACGTGGACGTGGTAAGTAAATGGTTCCTCTCTTACTCTATTTTTTTTTGTGTCATGGCAATGCTTCGGCGATTCTTTTTTTAAAACATGTTTACCTTCCACGACAACACTTATAACACGACCTTTGCATATCAAATTTTTTTTTATCCGCACAACACCAACGATAAGTATTTTTTCCTTTTCCATTTAAATGATAGCCGTAACCATCTACGAACAATTTATCTTGTCCCTTGTTTGATGTAACAACTTCAATTACGCTCATTATGCAAATTGCAGAATATCAATATGTGTTTACTACCTGACTGATACACAACGACTACTGTACTACCTACTTAAGTACGAACGAGGCATATATGACAGAGTAATCTAATTGCAATAACAAAAAATAAAAGCTTTTCATTTTTGTATTTGAGGGAAAATAGAAAAACACATACGGTGGAAGCATCGTACATACATATAATTATGTATGTACATATTATTGAAATAAAATAAATAATGGTAAATAAATACCTACATTGAATGCCTTAATGGTTTTTGTTATTTTAATTCTGGTGCCAGAATTAAAACAACAAAAACCATTAAGTTGAGGTGCTTTAAGACAAGTGACTTTACTTCGTTATACGACATTCAGTGTAGGTATTTATTTATTATTTATTTTATTTCAATAATATTTACATACATATTTATATGTATGTACGATGCTTCCACCGTATGTGTTTTCCTATTTTCTCTCAAATACAAAAATTAGAAGCTTTTATTTGTTGTTATTGCAATTAGATTACTCTGTCATATATGCCTCGTTCGTACTTAAGTAGGTAGTACAGTAGTCATTGTGTATCAGTCAGGCAGTAAACACATATTGATATTCTGCAATTTACATAATGAGCGTAATTGAAGTTGTTACATCAAACAAGGGACAAGATAAATTGTTCGTAGATGGTTACGGCTATCATTTGAATGGATAAGGATAAAATACTTATCGTTGGTGTTGTGCGGATAAAAAAAGTTTGCTATACACAGGCCGTGTTATAACTGTTGTCGTGGAAGGTAAACATGTTTTAAGAAAGAATCGCCGAAGCATTGCCATGACCCATTGCCTCCTAAGAGTAAGCTTCTTTTTTCTAAATCGAGGGATTATTTTCAAAATTCGAGGTATTTTTTCGAGGGATTTTGGAACAAGGATTTTTTTTGAAAGATATTTTAATACAAGGAATTAAAAAAAAATTAAAGGAGATAGTTTCATATTGCGGGATTTCGCAACTAGGGATTTCGTAGGTATCCCGTTTTAATTCTGGAGCCAGAATTAAAACAGCAAAAATCATTAAGATGAGGTACTTTAGGACAATTGATTTTGATACAAGGTATTATGATACGAGGAATTTTCGTGTAAGAGATTTGAAGATAACAAATTTTGATACAAGAGATTGTAATTCGAGGGATTTTGATACACGAGATTTTAAAAAGAGGTTTTTTAATTCCAGACATTTCAATACCAACCTAGATCTTGGACGGAGGTTGAGAGCAGACATGGCTTAAGAGAACGAGTGGTAGTAGGGAAAAAGCAAAGCGAGATGGAAGCAATTAAATAATTGTAAGACCAGGAACAACCGAGAACAATTTTGGCAAAAACAAGGACCAATGTAGAGTTCTTCGTAGCACAATAACCGGCAAAAAGTTTAAAATTACTTAGTCTTAAGGCTTTGCATAACTTAGGGTTAGTTAACCGAGTTTATACACTATTTTGCTCACTTTTACTGGACGATGAGGAGAAAGCGTTTATTCGTTCTTAATGTACCTCACTCATCTGGTTGACACAAGACCTTATGGGGTTTTGTGCCTGAGCCGGAACGGTGCTAACCAGGAATGTTACATCTGGACCTGCACCATCAACTTAATGTTGACGAAACATTGAACGTACTTTGAGGCCTGCCAAGGTTTTTAGCGGGACAGGGGCGCCTGCAGCATCAACCTGAGAGCCATTTCTGCAAGATTTCACTCTTGCTTACTAAGGAAACAGAATACTGCACACGTCAGCCAACATAGCTGCCATTCCAATTCGTTTTCGAGTATACCATAATTAAGAACTTACTGGGGCCCGGTCTTAAGGTTTTGCAATAGTTTGGGGTTTCTCTTTGTTGTTTGTTTATTATTATAGCGTTTTACTATAACAATAAACAATAAACAATAAACAATAAACAATAAACAATAAACAATAAACAATAAACAATAAACAATAAACAATAAACAATAAACAATAAACAATAAACAATAAACAATAAATTGTAATATATATGTATATGCATATGTATATACATATGTATAACTTAACACATAATAAACTTAGACAGAGATCCACATAGAGAAACCCGAAGCGCAACATCGCTTCCCATCAGTCTGTCATGAATGCCGCTGACACTGCGTCTGCACTGTATGGAATATGATCCTTCGACATCGCCGGACCCACATTCCATCACGTACGGTGGAAATGGATGAGTACCTTTGAGAACATGCCAACGTTGGATATTTCGCCTACGGTAGCAGTAATTTAGTATTTAAGCTACAGTTTTTAAGTAAAGTGTGTTCAGTTGTATTGTAGGCAGAATCGCTGCCGGTTAATTTTTTAATTAATAAAGTTTTTTTTTATTTAAAAATAGCCTAACCGAATTTAATTGGCGCCCGAGCAGGGACCCTGTCCAAGAAAGGTGCGACGCGTTTATGTGCGTAAAAAGTCCACAAAAGGTGTAATAAGTCGCGCACAAAGTCCCCAAGTGGCACGGTGCAGTAACCTCGCGTGTGAAAGTCCCCAAGTGGCACGTTAAAAACCGCGAAAAAAAAATAGTCCCCAAGTGGTACAAAAAAAGGTACATTTCGCACAAGGTCATAAGTGGTACGAGTTTTGTGTTTTAGGAAGTTCGAAAAAGCCCCCAAGTGGTGCAAAAGAAGTGACTAAAAGAAGACAGTGCGCCTAAAGCCAGGGTCCGCGAGTTACCAGAGAAAAAAAAAAAAAAACTGTGAAAACTTAATAAAAAAAAAACGAGCTATCAGTGAAAAAAAAACCAGTGATAGTAAAAGATTGAGACAGTGAACATTTAATAATAAAAGAAAGGTGCTTTCGTTGGAGAAATAATCTAAAGAGCCCCCAAGTAACGGAAGTGAAAGGGGTGCATATGAGGACTGTTGCTGCTCCACAAGATGAACCTGATGCTCACTTTAGGACTGTAAGTTAAGTTAATTTAAATGAAAGTGCATGTATATTTAAGTGAATATGTTAAAGAAATAATAAATTTATACCAAACAAAGAATAAAGGAAAATCAAAGCGAATTAAGAATCTAAAATTTGAAAATGAAAGCAAAAATAATTAAAGATGTTTTAAAGAAAAAGAAAAGAAGTATGATTTAAAAATCATAGAAAATAAAAAGAAAATTTACAAAACTTTTACTTTAAACAGAAATAAAATTATTATTATATCATTAGTCTTTGCTTATGATTTCCCCCCCTTAAATTAAAGAGGTCTATTACACGATTTGGCAATTAAGGAAAGCCAATAAAGACCATTGAAGTTAGATAAATTATATTAATAAAATCAAAGCCGTACATATGTATATATAATATCTCGTAAAATTAATTAAAAAGAAAAGAAGAAAAGAAATTATAAATCGAATCATGCCCGACCTTCGTTCAGGTGCAACCACAAACCACACTGGGGAAGGTTCCAACCCTTCACATCCCTCTGCCAGAACTCAATCCCCAATTAATAATCCCGACAGAACTTCGCCAGGCCCGAGTACATTCGAGCCAAATCCTAATGGCTCATTTCAATCCACTTCTTCGCACATTGATGGAAATACCGAAATACTGTCGACCCCAGCTTTGGACAGACTCATAAATTCAATTGTCCAGAAAACGCTGGAAAGCGTACTAAATCCTGATACGGAACGTTTTAGGGGTTCCGAACAGACTATTTCACGTGAATACATGAATAGATTAGATGACATGGATAAGGTACCGGATATAGCTCGTTGCCTTAGCAACTTTTCAGGAGATCCGGCAGAATTTTTCTCTTGGAAAAAGAGTTTCGATCGCGTTCTATAAATTTATGGACCGATTAGGGGAACACCAAAATACTATGGCATACTCAGTGTTATACGTAACAAAATTATTGGCCAAGCCGATGCTGCTTTGGAGTCTTACAATACTCCACTAAACTGGGATATTATCTCACGATGTTTAGCTATGCATTACGCAGACAAACGCGACGTGACAACATTGGAATGTCAAATGACGTCGCTTGTTCAAGGCAATAAAAGTGTACAGGAATATTACCAGGTAATATACTCCCATCCTTCGTTAATCCTTAACAAGCACTCATGCGTGGAAATTAGTTCCGAGTCAATAAGCTTATTAACGCAAACCTACAGAGACAAAGCTTTGGATACTTTTATCCAAGGACTTAGAGGCGATTTGCATAGACTTTTGGGAAAAAAGGAACCAGTAGACATCCCACAGGCATTGCACCTCTGCCTGAAATTAGAGAATCAAAATTTCAGAGCTAATCATGCTTATAGTAACCAAGGAACGTCTAAAAAATCGCAACCTCGGTACTCTTCGTTTACCCCTCAGAGGCATAACATGCCACCCATGCAACCTCATTTTTACCGGCCTACGTATTTCCAACAACCTTCTCGACCATCCCAACTACCGTCGAATCAGGAATTGGGAAACAACCCAAATCATTTTCAACGTCAAGCCCCTAACCAAAACCCCAATAAAGTACGATTTCCTCAACCAGGTCCACCAATAAAACGGGAACCCTTAACTCAAGGACCCAGTTTTCAGACTAAAGATATTCATAACCAAAATCGTCAAAGATTCAACACTGCCTTCGGAAGAAACAGTGCACCTGTACATCAAAGTTCCCAAAGGCATCAGGCAAATTTCCATATTGATGCATCTCAAGACGAACTTTGTTCCTATTACCAAAACTTAAGTCTCGACGAAGAGCAAACCGAACAAACATTTGATAATTACCTTGAAAGCATGGACGAGCCCTCTTGTTCGACTGAATCTCAAGAGCTAGAACATTGTGACATTTATTTTTTAGGCTAAACGACTCTTCCTTGCCTTATTTCGAGTGCAAGATGAAGAGTGGCGATATATTAAAATTTCTGATTGATACAGGTTCTTCTAAAAATTACATTCAGCCATACCTTGTCGGAAACCCCTTTCAGAATTAACAACGTTTCTTCGCTAAATCTGTAGCGGGGGATATCGAAATTACCCAGCACCAAATGATCAATCCCTTTGGCCTAGAAAACATAAACCTTAAATTCTTTCTTTTGCCGACTTTTAAAACCTTCCATGGTATCCTTGGCAACGATAGTCTTAAAGAACTGTCGGCTGTCATACACACAAAGGATAGCTTCATGACAATTTTGAATTCTATCAAAATTAAAATCAGACAGCTAAGCTCTCCATCTGTAAATGCACTCAATATTAAAACTAACAAAATGACAATAGCACAACAAAATCTCTTAAGCTCAGCCGTTAATCGTTTTCAAAATTTATTCTCCGAACCTGATGAGAAGCTTACCTTCACTACGAAAGTCGAAGGAGAAATTCGGACCTCGACTGACTCACCTGTTTACAGCAAATATTACCCATTCCCTATGTCTCTCAAATCCGAAGTTGAGAAACAGATTCAAAAGCTTTTAGAGGATGCAATCATAAGGCCATCTAGATCCCCCTACAATTCACCAGTGTGGATTGTACCCAAGAAACCAGACTCTACAGGTACAAAACAATATCGGATGGTGATCAATTATAATAAGGTAAATAGCGTTACTATAGCCGATCGATATCCTATTCCAGAAATCAACGAAGTGCTTGCGCAACTTGGTAGAAACAAGCATTTTACTGTCCTTGATTTGAAAAGTGAATTCCACCAGATTCTCTTAAAAGAATCTGATGTTGAGAAAACAGCTTTTTCTATAAACAACGGAAAGTATGAATTTACGAGACTTCCGTTTGGCCTTAAGAACGCGCCATCAATTTTTCAAATGGTACTCGACGACATCCTTCGAGACCATATAGGTAAAATTTGCTAAGTCTATATCGATGATATAGTTATATTTAGCAAAACCGAAGAAGAACATGCCAAGCACATAGAAGATATTTTCAGAACACTTTCCAACTCTAACATGAAAGTGCAGCTTGATAAATGTCATTTCTTTAAGCAAGAAGTAGAATTCTTGGGTTTTATCATTTCGTCTGATGGAATAAAAACCAACCCCACAAAAATCGAGGCAATACAGAATTTTCCATTACCACAAACTCTGAGAGACCTACGTTCTTTTCTTGGTCTGTCAGGTTACTATCGCCGCTTTGTCAAGGACTATGCAAAGCTTGCGAAGCCCCGAACAGCTCTTTTAAGAGGGGAGGGAGGACGTATGTCCAAGACCCAGTCCGCTAAAAAACTAATTTTCTTTGACCCCTCCGCAATAGACTCTGCCAAAAAATTAAAAGCTTCTCTCATCTCTAAACACCTAATGTTATCATACCAGATTTTCATTAAACCATTCGAACTGACTACAGATGCGTCCAACTTCGACATTGGTGCTGTTCTCACAAGAAGGAAAGCCAATCACATTCATTTCAAGAACGCTTAGTTCAACTGAGGAGAACTACGCAACGAATGAGAAAGAGATGATAGCCATTATATGGGCTCTGACCTCATTGCGTAATTACCTGTACATTTCCGCACATGTTAAGATTTATACTGACCACCAGCCTCTCACTTACGCGCTCAGTAATAAAAATAATAACAGTAAGATGAAGCGGTGGAAAACAATTTTAGAAGAGTACAACTATGAATTGCAGTACAAGCCAGGCAAAAGCAACATCGTTGCTGATGCACTTTCTCGACCTCCTCGAGAGTCGCAAATAAATTCCTTAACACCTACAGTGCATAGTAATAAAAGCTCGTCACAAAATCTTATTTCAAGCATTAAAGTACCCATCAATGTTTTCAAAAAGCAAATACTCCTCCAGATTGGTACAACCTCTGATCACAGATTCGAAATAGTATTCCCTACGTACCATCGACATACAATAATCGAACCTGATTACAACCCAGTGAAACTTAAGGAAATTTTAAAGAAATTCCTTAACCCTTCGGTCATTAATGCTATAAAAACAGAAGAACGTATCATGGGTATGATACAGGCAACTTATCGAGATAACTTCAGTTGTTACAAAATAAGGTTTACACAGGTGCAAGTAACAGATGTGATTAGTGAACAAGAACAGGAGAACATCATTATTCAAACTCACCGGCGAGCACATAGAAACGAAAAGGAAAATAGAATCCAGATCATCGACAAATATTACTTCCCAGCAATGAGAAGCAAGATTAAAAAAATCATCAGATCATGTACTGTCTGCAAGGAAAATAAGTACGACCGTCATCCAAATAAAAACGAAATACAGGCGACACCAATTCCACAATACCCAGGACACATCGTTCATCTCGACATTTTCTTAACAGAAGGCAAAACAGTTCTTACAGCCCTTGATAAATTCTCTAAGTACGCCCAAGTCAAAATTCTTAAATCAAGAGCCTCGGAAGAAGTTAAACAACCCCTTAGGGATATTCTCCTTTCATTCGGCATTCCAGAAACAATAGTCATCGACAACGAAAAATGCTTTAGTTCAGCATCCATAAGCTTCATGGTTGAAGACGAACTCGGAATCAAAATGGACAGGTGGAGCGTTTCCATTCCACACTTATAGAATTAATGAGATGTCTACGAACCAATAAGACACGCCGATCCTTCACGGAACTTTTAGGAAAGGCAGTAATCGAATACAATTACTCCGTACATTCGGTAACGGGAAAAAAACCAGTTGAAGTTTTCTTTGGCAGAATAGTAAGTTCTAACCCTGCTTTGATCGAAAAAGCCCGTCAAGAAAATATTTCAGATTTTTTATTGCAGTTTGCGCTGCTGACGTCCGAATCCTAGACTACTCTGATTCGCAGCTAGTTACCATCGATAAAGGAACTGCAAGAATACAGACAGGAACATTCAAAATTATTCATGTCATCGACCTGGAACCGTAAAAGCAAATAATGGATAAAGTCGAAGAAAAACTTACACAAAACATCAACTCAGGCAATTCCATCCTTCCTTTCCTAACAACCGAAATTTCCCAAATTCGATCCCACCTTGATAGACTTATACCGAAAAACCGAACTAAACGGTCAATAGATTTTCTGGGTAGTACCTGGAAAATTATCGCGGGAAGCCCCGATCGACATGATTTCGAAATAATTAATGAAAAAGTAAATAATGTATTGAGTAACAACAATAATCAATTTGTAATAAATAAAATGTTAATTGAAAAAATAAAAGAAATTTCAAATGTAGCTAACACTATAAGCAAACGTATAGAATCTAGTGAAAAACAAAAAGAAGAATTATTATTAACAATTAAATCAGAACTAGGAATCATTAAAGAAGAAGTGATAAATATAGAATATGCATTGCATTGGGCGAAAGCCAATATTGTTAACACCTATATTCTTTCTAATTTAGAAATAAGTAAAATTGAAGAAATATTAAATAAAGAAGATATGCTATATGTAAACTTTATAGAAGCACTAGAATTTGCACAAATAAAGATTGCCTCAAATAACTCTTTAATTCTCTACATACTTAGTTTACCAACTACTACTATAGAACCTTGTCGGTCAACTGTAATTCAGGCCGTCAAAAAAGGTAAAATAATTAACAAAATCAATTATGAAAATATTCTAGAATGTAAGACCCAAATTTATGGTGTAAAATCCCATTGTAAAACATATAATAAATTGTCCATATGTCATTACGATAATATCATAGAAATAAGTAATTCTTCCTGTATACCCAACCTACTCAAGAGTCGTGCTCCCAATTGCACAACGGTGAATAACCAGCATGCTCCAGCGTTCGTAGAAGTAACACCAGGTATCCTGTTCCTTAACCAATTCAAAGGACCCGTCGAAATAGATGAAGACATAATACAACTAGATGGTACCTTCCTTGTACACTTCCATAACACGTCGATAAGAATCCGAGACCAAGTTTTCAAGTCATCAGAAATAACCATGTTACGAGGCCTTACACACCACAAAAAGTTAAAACAAAAAAAAAAAAAAAAAAGAGAAAAAGAAAAAAATAATAATTAACAAAACAAGTGATTGAGGGACACTAGCCACCGAAGGTGACTAGTCACCATGCCCGCAACGCTAAACACACACACAAAAAAAAAAAAAAAAACAATCATTTGGTTGCGGCGACACTAGTCACCAAAAGTGACCCTAGTCACTAAAGGTTGCACTCTAAGTCAAGCACACAACGCAAATATGAAATATAAATAATGAAAAATTAAGAAGCTAGGAATACGAACCCATACAATACCAGCTAGTAGTAGGCCATCATCCACAGAGGAGCAGAATCACTCACGCTGGCACTGAACCTCCGTATAGGGTATACTTGGACGTAGAACATCCATATATCACCGTCTCTTCCCCAACTTCCCCGACCGCCGTATCAAAAAAAAAATAAAAATCACGAAATAAGAAGCGAGCCCCTTTTGTTTTGACAGAAGCGTACAGGCTAGTAGGCCTGTTCGCACACAACTTTCTCCCTCTTGGGAAGAAATTCGACGAAAGAGAAAACTTCAAAACGAAAAACCGAAGGGAAATGGAAAAGATCCCAATTTAAAAATGTTATACGTTCCGTTGGTAGTAATTTCCGTAGTTTGTCATTAGTAAATAGATTTGAGGTTAATTAGAGTTATTATGTTAGTTATGTTAATGTAAGGTATGTTGTATTATTTTATTGTTCGAATTTAGGTAAATGTATTAATTTATTAAAGTGTTATATCTAAGTATTATCATCTTGACGAAGGATATTGGCAAAGGGAATTTCCCTTTTCCAATGTTCCGAAAGCAGTAGGGATGCTGACAAGGACGACCGACATGACACAGAGGGAGACAGAGAAGACATAGATGAAAGAAGAGAAACGTAGCCAACGACCATGATAAAGAGAAAAAAAAAAAAAAAAAATCAAGAAAGATAAGAAACTAGAGCAAAAGAGCACCGACCGTTGATCACTTTTCTGATTAAATTCAATCGAGAACGGTCGATGCCCCGACAATACAGATAGTGGAAAAAGCAATAGACAGTGACACACAAAACAAAGGGAAGGAACCTTAATTTTTCTTGATTTTTGCGGGTAAGTGAGATACAGTGATACTAAAGCCGCAGTAGAAGCAGAATTCCGCGGAGGAGCAACATCTTTTTTTTTGTGTGATAAAAAAAGGAAAAAAAAAAAAAAAAAATGAAAAAAATATGAGAGAAGTGCTCTACCGATGAAGTGTAGCTTAGATTTTTTTTATATTTTAAATATTGTAAAGCTAAGATTAGGAGTGAAGTGATTCTGCATTTAGTATTGGTTTTGTGCCCGCGATATTTCAGCTGGAACTTCAGCAACTGGGATCTCTTCTTGTGCTGCCGGCAGGACAACGGGGGACAACAAAAACGTGAGTAATTAATCTTTTCTATGATTCCTTCTTTTAAAAGGAGTAATGCTAAGGGCAGAATTAGCTTTGATTAGGATAGGTTAGCTCTAATTGATTTTTTTATAGAATTTTTAAATTTTCCACCTGAATAAACTCAAATGTACAGATTTAATTCAAGTATTTATTTGTAAATGATGGACAGATAATTTCTCTTCTGCGGTGATGGTGTGTGGGGGAATGGGAAGGCCGTCCTTCCGTTGATCAGGCGCGACGATGACCTGACTGAACAACTACACCGACTTGACAAAGACCGTACGCGACGACCATACGCACTTTAAGTACAGGACATTCGACAGTAGTGGCTGGATTGTGGTATTAGGGGCCATCTCCAGTGAATATTGGCCAAAGAGATGGCGAAGGTTGTGTCATCCAGACACAAGGGTGGGTTGGCCATGCCGGTGCCAACAACATCTGGCACGTCTCCGGGACGAGACGAACCCACATCCTGGAGAGACTAGGGGATATGGATGCCGTAGTATAGGGCTAGAATAGGATAGTTATAAGTTAGTTTAGGTATAGGTTAGGGCGTATCATAAGTTTTTAGTATAGATTAGGTTTAGATTAGAATAGTTAGGTTAGATCTAGCATACCCTTCTTTCTCCGGGATATGGGCATAAGCCCTTGAGCTTCTTCTTCTTCTTCTCCTGTCTTCTTTTCTATCTTTGCTTAAGTCCGTCCGTGGTCTAATTAGGTTAGCTTTTCTCTTCTCTATTAGGTTCTTTTTTTATACATATGGCACGATTCCTTTTTGTGTTTGAGTAGGTGGTGTGAGAGTGATGGGAGACAAGAACCAGCCCCGTCCGACGAGTTAAGCCGTGCAACCGCGTGCGTGCCGCCGTCCCCTTCACCCACACCGAAGACGCCTCCGTGGCCTGCCCCTAGCTCATAACAACCACATACCAACCTTTACCGGCCATCCTGCAACCAGTCTCCGACCCAGAAAGGGCTGAAGAGTTGTTGTCGCTGAAAATGATGAAGGAACTCCATATAAACAATACACAGTACATTGAACTATTGGAAACCAGGAACAAGCTAAGCACAATGGCTGTTTCTGGTACATCAATTCTACTAGTCGCACTAGCTCTCTTCACCATTTTCAAACTTAGAAGAAGAATCAAATTCCCAGTGACAAAGCCAACAATAACGATAACAACACAGAGCAGTCCAGAAGCGGAAACAGGCGTTACAACATCAGTACAATTAGAACATCCTGTAAGACCATCCCCACGCGTAAGTCAAATACCATTCGTCTAATACATTCCGGCAAACGGAGACGTTTGCATTTAAGAGGGGAGGAGTTAACATATAATAAACTTAGACAGAGATCCACATAGAGAAACCCGAAGCGCAACATCACTTCCCATCAGTCATGAATGCCGCTGACACAGCGTCTGGTCCTTCGACATCGCCGGACCCACATTCCATAACGTACGGTGGAAATGGATGAGTACCTATGAGAACATACCACCGTTGGATATTTCGCCTACGGTAGCAGTAATTTAGTATTTAAGCTATAGTTTTTAAGTAAAGTGTGTTCAGTTGTATTGTAGGCAGAATCGCTGCCGGTTCATTTTTTTTAATTAATAAAGTTTTTTTTTATTTAAAAATAACTTAACCGAATTTAACTTATATGTAAGCATGAGAAGCTGCTCGTTTCACGGTGTGGCGGGTACGCCCGGATCTCGCTATTTGCTCTTAACTGTATCTCTCGTAGTCACCTTGGGGTGGGAAACACATACTCGTATATGGACTCTTGTCGCAGAGAGTTCATAAGGGTTCCTTTGACCATTTCGGCCAAGTCCTCCTTCTCCGTGTGTGTGTCTGTGTTGGTGTTTGATGAATCACATTTGAATGCATGTGAAATTTGTGCGGTGTAAAATGAGTTGTGTTTATGTAATGCATGTGTTCCTTTTTCGGGCTGATTAGAAGTGCTGTAGTGATGCCCCCTGTGTGGTTTATTTTGAGTTTTTATTTATTTTTTATATTTTTATTAATTATTTTTTTTTTTATTATTATTCTTCTTTTTTACTAATTTGATAAGGGTGTTTACGCGTGCTGTTTCATTAGGTATTGCGAATTGAGTGTAATAGGGTATGAATGTAATTAATTTGATGAAAATATGTATGTTGTAAGTATGACTTGTGTCTCCGTGAGGTGTGGTTAGAACGTTTCGGCTTCCATTTGATGTTCCTTGATGGGTAGTGTCTTTAAAATTCGGCCCATGTTCCATCTAGCAGTGGGAAGGCGTTCGTCTTTCAGCAAAACCAAGTTTCCTACCCTTAGCGGTGGTTGTGGTTTCAGCCATTTCGGTCGTTGCCGCAAACGCGTTAGGTACTCCTGCTGCAACTTCTTCCTAAATACCCGTAGATGATTTTGCACTGCCTTCTATCGACCGACGCACCCTTATTTGCCTGTTGTGAAGTCTGGTTCTGCCACGGTGAACATTGCTTCTCGGATTAACAAGCGTGCTGGAGTCAGACTTTGGAAGTCATCGTAATCCTCGGATAAAGGACAAAGGGATCTCGAATTAAGACACGCTTCGATTTGTAACATTCTGGCTTTCGGCCTCTTTTGGTCGAAATAAAAGACGCTAATTTCCAATGATAACTAGCCTTTATTTTAAAATGGTTATTTTAATCATTGTATTGACCAGGTTCACGAGAAATGTCCTCTACTATCCCTGAGTGGTTGTCCTATATACCCCTCGGGCGTGGGGATTTCAGTGTTGGCGCAGCGTGCATGAACTTTCTCGTTACCACCAGACTGACTTTGCTTTGTTCGGTTGCTTGTTCCTTGGCTGCATTGTGGTGACTTTGAGAAGAAGGAAAATGACTGTGGTGAATCAATGGTAGTTTCGTGATGTCGGCATACTTGGGTGTGTGATGTGGATTGATGGTGGTGGCGTAGTGTGGCTTCGCTTGGGTGCGTGTGATGGTGTTGTTGTTGTGGGGAATCTGCCCGAGGAAGTTCCACTTCATTCAGAAGCTAAAACATTAGCTATTTCCTTCCAATCATGGACAGCGTCCTTCATAAGGCGAAGTAGTTCCGTCTCAGCTACCACAAAGTTCTTGCAACAGGCTGCAGATTTCTCTTCATACAGCAAATCGTGCAAACGCGGCAAAAACTATTTGGGTGGTTAGGTCACTCACCGCTTTCAAATATATAGACAAATATCACCAAGTTGGCTTGTAGCACTTGATTTCGTGTCCTTTCAATTCCCGTATATTTATTGACCCTGCGTAGTCTACACCTGTATGCAGAAATGACATTGGCATCATTACCCTGGGTGTAGATAGTTCACCCGTAAGCCGATGGACTGCCGTGACTCTGAACCTCAAACAAATCGTGCAACCGCGAAGATATTTTCTAACGGCTTGTTTATTCCAAATATCCAAAATTTTGTGCGTAGGTAACCCATCATTTGTTGAATGCCTTCGTGCAACGTCTCTGGTGTGCATCTGGGATGATAATCGTCGTAAGATGGTGCCTTGGTTACAAAGTATTGGGATGTCGCTGGTCGTATGACAGATCAGCATGTTGAAGCCTTCCAACCACTCTAGCAATCAAAATGAATTCAAGGTTCCTATACTTCTGTGGAGCAAAGGGATCCAAAAGCGTTAGTCCCATGAGTTGCTGGTAAATCCCCTGCAGTAACCGACTATCCTGATGAGGCGTTTGACGTTCGACAAACGATGCATCAGCTGGTTGATCGGATCTTCTGTGAGGATTATAAAATGAATACATATGGGCTTCATCTTTCCTTTGTCTGTAATGAGATCAGATAGTAATGCCTGGAGTTGAAAATTCCACCCGGCATGTAGGAAGGAAGGCCCGTTTCACCACAAGGAGTACTTGACTTCCGTCAAACACTGGATCTCACCTACTCTGTTTCTGGTTAACGTCTCCCATCTTGTATGTGGCGCGAGGATCCAGCATAAAATGATGGTGGATCAATACAAGCATACGTCTTAACGTCCTTCTGCTCAATGATTTGCGCGACGTAGTGCTGCAGTTTCGCCAACTTTCGACAGCCACATAGTTCTAACCGTGGAAAACTTACGGGCGTCATAGGTGCGACCTTGGATTTGGCGATGAGAATGTGCATATGAATCTTAATTTTCTCGTCTTCAACACTTAGATAGACTCCTGCTTCATACGCCTTTTCTGATCCGTTGCTGAATCAGTGCAATTCGACGCAGTTTATTCTACCGGCTCTCTGAACCCAACTTGTCAGACGGATTCTGTTGATGTCCGATACTTGATAACGTCCATCATCGATGGACAGCAACAGATCTACTTTTGCTGGCTTGTAGGAGTTTGGACCTTCTAATACTAAGCCCTTAAAGTGCTTCCACTTTCAGACAGATGGTGTTGGTTCCCAACAAAACTGACCACTCTGCTGCAATAAGGGATGCGCGCACGCGACACTGGCAGAGGGGAACACTTACCGGATTTATCCTTTTGTGACAATTCACCGAACTGATGGCATTATGCGGTGTCAACACTTTGTGCAGCCACGGAAGCGGTCCATTAAAAGCAATTTTAACCAAACGCGATGTTGAAACAATATCGTGTCGATGGTATTCGGCACCATTCGAAGACAATCCAACCGAACTGTCACATAATGTCAGTAAGCAGATCTTCGAGGAACACGCCGATTCATTTGCACACGTGTCAACTGCACAAAAGGCGTTTAGAGGGAGAAGTTCGGGTCACTCTGAGCACCAAAATGGAAACTGAGAGAACGGGCAATATAAAGCCATCCTGCTCCAACAACAACCAATGCATTAGGGGGAGTTATTGACAAATATTGAATTTCCCTGTGTAACAATGTTAGTGTGATATAAAGTCTATAAGTTAAAATGTTATTCAGGGCTAATGACCACATATATATTAACAAGAAAGAATCCACCTGATCTTGGTACATACATAAGAGGTACAGAGATTACGAGGTTGATGCACAGAGCAATTTGGCGCATTCGCATCATCTTCGCCAACCAATAAAGAGCATAATTTAAATATTCAGTGACCTTTTAATTTGGCTGTAAGTTTCACTTGGCGTTCATATATTTCCTGTTGGAGATCTTCTTCAACCAACATGAATTTTAATTCTAAGTTCAACTCAACTCAAAAGCAGCGACCTTCAAGTCTTAAAACAATCAGTAGTGCGTAATTTTTTTAAAACGAAAATAAGTCATATAATTTAAAAATTTTACTGTGAGAGGAGTGTAGTTGAATAGGAAATCCAATAAAAATCATAACCAACCAACGACCTACATTAATAAAAAAAACCCGATCCCACGGATTAGTGAAGTGGCATTGTGTTCTAAACTAGAAGGAAACGGTATAAGCAGTTTATGCAACGGTGACAACGGTGCAGTAAAGATCAGTCCAACGGTGCAGGGCGGCAGCGACCAACAGTTTTCAGGAATTCAACTTATCCTGCGACCGCTAACAGCAAAACTTGTTCAGCATTTTCAACTAGGAAGAAATAAGATAGAAATTGCATTTTTTTCCGCTTATTTTTTCTTTCGAAAATTCCATTGCAACAAAATATTTTTATCCTTTCGAAAATAACTCGAATCGCAAAATGAGGAAGTAGCGCGTAAGTCAAGGGGGTAAGTGAACGCCTGTTTAATAGATACTGAAGATGGCTTTAAAATAGTCAAGAAGGATCACGATTCGATAGTCGGTAGTGTGATCCTATTAGAGGCAAATATTTGGAAGCGGAAATGTTTTCTAAAATATTCCAAGTAGATGGAAAACAGCATTTGTCCAGCCCGTCCTTAGAAAAGGCGAATCTTCAAACACGCAACCAAGATGGTTGCGCTTGATATTTCAGAGGCATTTGACAGAGTTTGGCATCAGGCTCTTTTGTCGAAAATGCATGCATATGGCATCGATGAGTCTCTTCTTCAATGGATTAGAAATTACCTTTCGGGGCATTCGATACAAGTTGTTTTGGATGGCTTCAAGTCTGCAATTCACCAAATAAATGCTGGTGTTCCCCAAGGCTCTGTTTTACCTCCGACTCTCTTTTTTATTTTTATAAATGATCTCTTGTCTGCAACTTGTAATCCAATCCATTCCTTCGCTGATGACAGTACCCTCAGTTTTTCATATTCGTTCCCTAACTCACGTCCTTGCTCTTCGGCCGTAGAAGGGGAATGGCAACGTATGTTAAACATATTAAATTCCGACCTGGACAGCATAATTAACTGGGGTTCAACCAACCGCGTGGAATTTAATGCTTCCAAAACACAATGCTGTCTTCTGTCTCTCAAGCGGAACCAAAACCCTCAGCTATTATCCATGGATGGTACTTACATCATTGAAACCGAAGGACTTGGCATTCATGGTATGTGTATTAATAACCATCTTCGATGGAATGATCACATATTCGAGGTCGCCAAAAATGCTGCAAACTATCTAGAATTCCTTAAACGGTGCAAGAAATATTTTACCCCGTCTGATCTGGCCTCAATTTATAAGGCATTCATCCGCCCTAAGCTGGAATATAACGCCCATATCTGGTCTGGTGCACCCAAGACCATTCTGCACATTGTTGATAGTGTACAAAATCGCGCGTTAAAACTTATAGGTGATAGAGACATTGTGAATTCCATTCATTCATTAGAACATCGGAGAAATGTCTCCTGTCTCTCCCTGTTTTATCGTTTTTTCCACAAAAGATGCTCCAGCGAAATAGCCAGTTGCATTCCTCCCCTTCAAAATTTCACCCGCAATACGCGACATGCTTCGAATGCACATCAGTTTTCAATAAAAAAAGCCTAACTTCGGTCGTACTGTTAAATATAGGGATTCGTTTATAAGCCGAACGACACTAATGTGGAATGATCTTTCAAGCTCTTCATTTCTCCATCACTACAACCTTCAAACATTTAAAGCCAACGTGCATAGGCTTCTCCTCTGTTCCTCTTCCCCTTGTCCTTAAAAGCCCGTGCCCTGTAACAGTATGAAGGTATTCATATTCCTTTTGGCGCGCGCGAATTATTAAAAAAAAAATCGGTTTATTTCACTTTTATGGGTATGTTAACCGATGGAGTGGAAAAATTTACAGAGAATAATAATGACAGTTTAGATATTTCTCAGTTAAACGCCATATCGATGAGCGATATCCGTCTTACACCAGTTCAAATAAAGCCGTTCTCCGGCAGAGAAGATATGGTGGGAATTTTTCAATTTATAAAGCTTGATCCATCAAAATGTTGATCTGTCTGATCAAAAGCTCAAATATCTCAAAACTCACGTGTGTGACAAAGTTACGGAGCTAATTGCTAGCCTCCAATTAGACAGAAAAACGTACGTATTTGCGTAGGGAATATTGAAAGAACGGTATCATAATAAACGCCATCACGAAACTAAGAATTTTAATGGATTTTAGTGGCAACAAAAAGGTACTCACGAATCCGCGGAGTGGCAAAGTAAATGTTCTGCTGATTTTTCGTCTTCGTTGCACATTCCGCATATGTCGTCTTGTGCTATTCTCATGGCCATGAGGTGTTTTTTAACTCCGCAGTGTCCCATTAAGGAACCTGTGACCAAGTGAATCTGACTCTTACTTAGTTGCAAGAGTTATTTTGTTTTAAGGTAGGAAGCATAAACATTTTTTGGCCCGTCTGTTACCTTCAGTTTCCATCCATGATGCGTTTTTTCTTTGAGCCAGTTTTTAATACTGCTTTTTGCAGTGCTGTTAGGTATTTCGCAGAATAGTCTTGGCATCATGAAGTTTGATGCGGATCCTTTTCTAGCTAGTTCATCAGCTTTTTCATTACTTTCATAACCGCTGTTGCCAGGTACCCAAATGAGATTAACTCTGTTTGTGCTGGTCAATGTTATGAGCAGTTTGCTATCTGAGAGAACATAAATGTTTTTGTAGATTATAGATCTACATATATTTATGTTCTCCCGGATACACAGCTCTATTTAATGTATTTCGGCTTGAAATACTGAGTTACTTTTATCCATACTTGCGTACAGGAGAGTATTCGTGCTCCGTCCATATACTCCTGCCCCGACTCCTTCATCTGTTTTAGACCCATGTGTGTACCATACATGAGAGTCTCTAGTAAATGCAGGTTTATTTTGTTCCCAGTTACTTCTATCTGGAAATGTAATCTTGAAGTTGTGGCTGAAGTCGAATTTCGGAAGACATTTGTCTGTTATACTTATTTCAAGCAGTTTCTTCTTTTTTATTTCTTGTACAAGGTCAGAAAGAATAGATCTTGTATTATTTTCATCCTCTGTGATGAGCATATAGGCATTAACTATAGTTTTTTCATGGTATAAAGATGAAGTGGTGGTAGACTTAGGATGACTTCCAGCGCTGCCGTGAGAGTAGTTCTCACGGCTGCTGTAGCACACAGACAAACTAGTTTTTGTAATTTATTGAGCCTGTCTTGTGTGGACTATTGTTTGGTTTTTTGACACCATGCGGATGCTACGTATGTGACAATAGGTCTCGCTATGGCTGTATACATCCTTTTGGGATTTCGTCCCCAGTTCTTGCCAAAAAGACTTCTGTTGGTCCACAGGGAGACCCTGGCTTTGTCTATGGCTTTATTAAGATGAGAATTCCATGTGAGTTTTTCATCCGGGGTTGTTTCACAAAAGAGTGAGGATTTTCTGAGCCTATCGAGCTTTCTTTTCTTAGGGATAGCAATTATGGTACTTTTCTTGGGGTTGACATTTAAGCCAACTTTCCCACACCAGCAGGCAACTAGGTTTAATGCTCTCTGGAGGCGATCGGAGATTGTTTCTTCGAATTTACCTCTGATTAGGATAGCAATGTTATCTGCGTACCTTTGGATATAAAAGCCATCGTTGTCGAGTATTGTCAGCAGTTCATTGACTACGATGGACAATAGTAAAGGGGGGAGAACTCCTCCTTGAGGATATCATTTCGCAGAAGTGATGCTGAGTTTGTGACTGCCTAGTGTGGTTTTTATTTTCCTGTCTTCTAGCATACCTTTTATCCATTTACATGTAGTATCAGTCTCACCGGAGCTTTTGCTTGCGCATGTCATCCGAATCTAACCTAGTAAATAAAAAATCAAAATTCCTAAACGCGAAAGATCACCAGACACCGAGGACAAACGATTGTCCTTCGATAAAAAATTCTGTTCCATCATGAAGGAAAAGAAAAATGATCCAAGATCTAATTATTATAGCCCATTGCAATGCTTGTTGGATGGGGAAGAGGATATGGACGAAATAATCTCGCCAATTAATTCTAGTGAAAAAGTGTATGTGCCGCCAATCAAGTTATTGCAAAAATCGTGTGAATATGTGCATAACATTGCTAAGTCCTTAAATATATCAGACTATTTTATAAAAAAAATGTCTATAGCCATAAAAATCAAATGCAATTCTATTGATTCTTATAGTGCAATAATTGAAAAGTTAAAAAGTGAAAACTGTCAATTTTTGTGAGTGAGAGAGTGAGAGGGCTTTCAAAGTCGTTTTATACGGAATGGGCGAAATGGACCCAAATTTATTAAAAACCGAACTGATCAAAATTGGCCTCAAGTGCATTAATGTTAAAAAAGTAACAAAAAAATTAGAACCCTTCACAGACACCCTTTACCTCATATTCTTGGAAAATGGATCAATCAAATTACATGATCTAAAAAAAAATGATCGGTCCATCTTTCACACACAAGTAAGTTGGAACTACCAACGAAAACTTAAAGGTAAACTAACTCAATGTCACAACTGTCAGATGTTTGGGCACGGGGAAAAAAATTGTCACGTTAAAACCTTTTGTGCCAACAACATAAAAGTGTCGATTGCACAAATCTTTCAAGTGCCAAATGTGCAAATTGTAATGAGCCGCACAAATCCACCGACCCTTCATGTGTAAGCCGAATGAAGTTCTTGGAACTTAAGGAGAAACATAAACACAAAGTTATGTCAAAAACTTCCAACCGACAACATGTCTCACCATCTGTGCTCTCTGCAAATCTTCAAGTTCCAATCGGCTCTCTGACGGATTTTCCACCACTGCCACCACGACGTCAGTTGATTCCCGCCTCTCATAAGAATAATAGAGTGTGGGAAGATCTCGCTCACTCTTCAATCAACAATGTTCCTGATAACATTCCTGTAATCTCTGGCAACATTGCCAACAACAAGTGCAACAACATTTCCAGCGACAACACCTTGTTCACAGCTGATGAATTAAACGCTTTGGCTTTGGAATTAATAACAAATTTATCTACATGTAAGAACAAATTTGAACAATTTAACGTTATCACACGTTTAGCCACTAAGTTTTTGTATCATGATGCTAAATAATATGATAGATAGCCATTTAAATATTATTACTTGGAATAGTAGAAGTATCAGAAGTAAAATTACAGAATTCACGAACTTTTTAAATACCAGAAACGTTGACGTTGCTTTAGTTACTGAAACCTGGCTTAAGCAGGATTTACGATTATCCACGCCCGACTACAAATGCTATCGATGTGATAGAGTCGATAGAGATTTTGGAGGTGTGGCAATTCAAATAAGATGATCAATTCAGCATTCGCTTTTGCCTATTGTGAAAACGCGGTACATAGAAAACATAGGAATTAACTTAAAATTGTCTAATCAAAGGGAAATCAAAATCTATTGTGCTTACTTTCCCGGTGGTAAAAGATCTGTGGAAAGAAAGATGGCTTTTAAGAATGATCTTCGCAAATTATTCTCCCTCCAGGGTGAGTTTATAATTGGTGGAGACTTAAATTGCAGACATAGAGATTGGGGATGCGTACGAGCAAACGCCTATGGTACCATTCTATCAGATCTGTATCTAGGTCTTCCAATAACTGTGATATACCCTTCTAGTCCGACCTATAATGCCAGTTATAATCGTTGTCCATCTGTGCTTGACTTATTTGTGTCAAATGTGCCTGGTTATCTTTCCCAACCTGTTTCCATTAACGACCTCTGCTCAGATCATAACCCCGTCTTCTGTCGGGTCCTAAGATCAGGTGTACAAAGGGAACAATATGTACTAGACCTCTAAAATGCAAATTGGAATCGTTTCCGGTAAGAATTAAATTCTAAACTCCGAAACATTCCAAGTAATCTAGACAGCATTTTGTGCACAGAAGATATTGACTCTATCGTCACAGATTTTGGTCAACAAATACTAGACTCTATTGACTTAAGTATTCCTAAGGTCCCTAAAAAGAAAACTGTGACAAGGCTTCCAGCTTATATACTTGAACTCATTAAAGTAAGAAATGCTTGCCGAAGACACTGGCAAAGATATCGTCAGCCGTACTACAATCACCAAGTTTCCCACCTAAACAGGTTAATTTCCAGAATCATTTTTGTTTACAACAATCAAAAATGGAATGCAAAATTACATTCCCTTGATGTAAATTCGAAACCCTTTTGGAACATTGTCAAAGTGGTTAAGAATAAAAACAGACAACTACCATTTCTTAAAGATTCAGGCAATACGTACTGTACGGATCTTGACAAGGCAAACGCACTTGCTTTAAACTTCTCCAAAAACCATGAAATATCTTCGAACCTTTGAGACCCCGCAACAATTGATTCAGTAAACCGAGCAATTCATAATCTTTTAAACAACATCACTGCTCCACCCTCAAGTGCTTATATAACTGTAGAATATACCGAATTCATGGTCAATGAGCTGCGTATACGTAAAGCTGAAGGAATTGACCAATTTAAAAATGTTTATATTAAACAAATGCCTAAATCTGGCCTTAAGCGTTTAACATTCATTCTTAACGCTTGCATTAAAATGGAATACTTTCCAAATATATGGAAAGTTGCGAAGGTTGTACCTATACACAAAGCTGGTAAGCCTCCTGATATAATTTCCAGTTTCAGACCAATTAGTTTACTAAGTGTTCTTGGTAAAATTTAGGAGAAGGTCTTAAAGGAAAAAATTTGCATACATATTGCTGACAACAACTTATTTCCTAATGAACAATTTGGTTTCAGGCGCAACCATAGTACGTCCCATCAAGTACTAAGGATCTGCAAGCACGTAAAGTCATCTCGTGCAGTAGGTAAGTCAACGGGCATGATACTACTGGACTTTGAAAAAGGCTTTGATTCAGTTTGGCACGACGGCCTCCTTTTCGAAATGATCAACGCTGATTTTCCTCCGCATATCTGTAAAATTATCCGTAGTTTCTTGTCCAATCGTTGTTTCAAAGTGTACGTCAATAATAATGTCTCTAACATTGTCCACTTTCGTTCTGGTGTTCCTCAAGGTTCGGTCCTTGCACCTGTCTTGTATAACCTGTTCACATCCGATTTACCATCAGTACCCAACTGTGAAGTAGCTGTATTTGCTGACGACACGGCGATATTCTCCTCTCATGAATTCGCTCTCGACATTGAGAGGAATCTTAGCTATGGGTTGAGTATATTCCAGACATATCTGAACAAATGGAAAATCAAACTTAATGAAGATAAGATTAAAGCAATCTTTTTCACCAGAAAAAGAAAAGCCTGCTTTCTTCCTAGTGGACAGCTCCAGGTAAATGGGGCAAGTATTAGTTGGGAGCCTTCCGTAAAATATCTTGGAATTTATCTGGATACCAAACTAACTTTTAATGCTCATATAACGAACACCTTAAAAAAAAATTGCATTTATAAATCGTAGATCAAAGCTGTCAAATGATAACAAAATAATCATACACAAGGTAATTTTCCAAGCAATTCTACTCTATGGTTGCCAAGTATGGGGTAACTGCGCAAAAAGCCATATTAAGAAATTGCAGGTTTCCCAGAATAAATTATTGAAAATGATGCTAAATTTACCGTGGTATCATTCAACACGCGATATTCACCAAAGGGCGAATGTTGAATTGATCTTCGATAGAATACAGAAATTAAGTCAACGCTTTTTAGATCGCTGTAATTTTGCTGAAAATCCTCTAGTGAACAACCTGAATGATAATCATGTTCAACATGGTAGCTGATACCATATTATCTTTATGTTTTTCTTCTTTTTTCTCTGTTCTTGATTGTTTGTATGTTTACTTATTCATCTATTTATTTATTTATTTACTTATTTATTTATGTATTTATTTATTTACTTATTTATTTATATATGCATTCATTTATTTATCTATTTATATATTTATTTATTTATTATTTACTTATTTATTTTATATTTATTTATTTACTTAATTATTTATATATTTAATTATTTACTTATTTGTTTATATATACATTTATTTATTTATTTATTTATATATTTATTTATTTATTTATTTACTTATTTATTTAATACATTTATTTATTTATTTATTTATTTATATATATATATATTTATTTATTTATTTATTTATTATTATTATTTTTTTTTTCTTTAAATTGAAGGGTTTTTTTTTCGCTTTTCCCTTCGGATACTAACTTAACATGTAAATATCTTTAAATTCATACAATTGTATAATAATGTTACAGATGAAAGATAGTAATTTAATTATCATATCTCTGAATTGTAAAACGTGTGGTAACTTACCTCTGTAAATCTTTTATGCGAAATAAAAATCTATCTATCTATCTACATGTAGTATTGTCTACTCCTATGTTTTGGATATATCTGTATATCTGGGCGTGTTCGGTGTTGTCAAAGGCACTCTGGATATCAAGTAAACAAAATACCGTTATCTCTTTGTCTCCAAGCCATTTATAAATTTTTGATTTGAACTTCTGAAGAGCATGGGTGGTTTATTTCCCAGGTTGATTTTTATGAAGGGGGTTCATACGAAGGGCCCCATTTCTGATATGTCTATGCAGAATTTTCTCCGTCGTCTTGAGGAAGAAGGATGCTAGGATCTTTTGGTTTGCGACCTACCTTAGATATGTATTTTACTCGTACAATGACCTCTTTCCATTTATGTGGTATGTGGCACTAGTTCTGAATATGTTGATCAGTATTGGTATTATGAGAGGGGTACCGTTTTGTAGGATTGCTGAAATATACCGTCTTCTCCTGGGGGCTTTGAAAGGTTGGAATGCCAGTATTGCCCATCTTATTTTACCTTCATGGAAAATTTTCTAAGCTATTTTCCAGTCTTCTGTGGTTGGTCTATCGATCCTTACCTGATGAAGATTATCTGGGGAGATAGGAGCAAGGAAGGATCCTGGGAAGTGCATTTCGGCTAAGAGTTCTAGCGTCTGTAAACCGGTTTCCGCATATGTACCATTTTTTTTTCAGTAACCCGATCGGAATAGTGTGCTGTTGAGAAAGAATTCTGTGGATACGGGCGCTACTGCAAGTATCAGAGAGATTCTTGCAGAAGCTCTTACATGATTCTCGCTTAGCTCTTTGAATCCCTTGATTAGGGTTTCTCTATATATTTCCCATTCTACATTGCGTTTCGCTCTGTTTAAAAGCTTTCTGGTTTCAGCTCTCAATTTGGCGAGTTCATTATTCCACCATGGTGTAAGCCGCTTGCCCGATTTTACTTTCCTGGGCGTGCTTGATGGTATGAATTTGTGATTGCTGTATTTAGGTTTTCACAAGTTAGTTCTAGACTATCGATAACTCTTGTGTTTCTACTACATCCAGCCAAGTTTCCCATGAGTTCTAGACTGTATGAGTCCCATTCTGTGAATCTTGGCTGTTTTTATGTTTCCGAGTATATATGGCCTAGGTCTAAATCAAAAAGGATATGTCGATGATCAGACATTGACGTTTCTGATGAAACTTGCCAGTCTTTTATGAATTTTTGTATTAATGGGGTGCATAGGGTTATGTCAAGGACTTCTTCCCTAATTCTGCTTATATAAGTGGTTTTATTACCAGTATTTAGAATTTCTAAGTTTTTGTTACAAAGGCTTTCCAAAAGACACTCACCTCTTCGGTTGATGTTAGAACTATCCCATATCGTATGGTGAGCATTGGCGTCGCAGCCAGTAATTAGTTGATACTTTCTTTGGTGACAGTAGGCCCCAAGTTCCCTCAGTAGCAGGAAGTTCAAATCAGTGACGTCACCTGGTACGTAAGATGAGCATATAACTGCTTACCTCCTTCGTTAGCTAGCTCATTCTGGAATGGAAATAATTCTCATATTATTTTTTAATAAAATGCAAGCTTTAGGTTTTGCTTCACTTACAGAAACGTAGAGCAACTCACCTGTTAGGCCTTTTTCCTGGTCTTTGTATTTATATGGCTCCTGGGTAAAAGCTACGTCTAGGTGATCCTTATAAATCTATGACTTAAAACCGCTGAGGCGGTTTTTGCGTACTGTAGATTTATTTGAAAAGTGGGAGTGCAACAAATTTGAGGTGTGGACTGTTGTTATCGGATTTGTCCACCTCTTTGAGTAGACTGTTTTTTACTAACTGCAATTTGTTGCACTGTAAGGCTTTCAGCAGGGGGCATTGAGTATATTATGGCTACCTTACATTGGGCCATAGCATCCCTATAGGATAGCCCTGATGTGTGTGGTTGGTCCTAAAAACACCCGTCCTCAATAATTTTTCAGGATTGCTTCTCGTAATTTTTCCTTCACTTGAGGCTTTAATTGCTTCTGAGTGGGATTTGGGAGTCTTTATCTTTTCCTGTTTTAGAGCCTTACCTGAACTGCTAGGATCTCTTCTTTGCACCGTACTTGTGCCTTTAGGTGGCTCTGAGTACGATTTGTGCTTTTTGGGTACCTGATCCTTTGGTGAATTGTTGGTTGACCTATTTCTTTTATTGATTCTAGGTCTGTGCCTTCATGAGTTGCCCTTTTAGCTTTCACATGTGCATATATGGCGCGCTCTTTGTTTTTAGCCTCTTCAGGTTCTATGCCGTCTTTAATCATAGTTATGATACCTCTTTTCTGAGCCCCAGGGAAATGTTCAGGTTTCTGTTGAATTTTCTTGATGATATTTTCGGCTATTTCCGGATTGCCTGATACATTCTGTGCCTGATACATTCTCTTCATTGTCAAGGACTGGCGGGGGTCGGTAGTTTTTGGAGATGAGGGACTCTGCTCATCTGTCTTTTCTTTTGTTTGTTTCATGTTTTATTTAATTTTGTACCCACGGGCTATTGACTATTTAGCCTTCAGAGTTTGGTTTACATCCAATATATGTGATGGGGGTGTTCTATCTACCCTCTTACATTTTCCAAAGGGGTTTTCGGTGAGCAATAAATGGTATAAATTCTATTTTTGGATCTAATGAAAATATTGATATTAAGGTTAACTGAAATTTGTGATAATCTGTGTCAGACCCTTCACAATAGATTCCTATTAGTCCTTTTTTTACACATCGCTTTAGTAGACCTTTTATTGAATTTTCATATTCCAATGGGTTTATTTCTATGATTTGTCTTTTATGTAATGTCTGAACTCCAGTAGGACAATAAGTCAACATGATGTGTGTTCTGTATTTATTTACGATGTCATCTTTTATCCCTATGTGATCTTGAATTTGCCCATCCACCGAATGGTGTGTACCTATCCGAAATTTGAAAATTTGAATCTTCTTCATTATTTGTACGAGTATTAATTTGTTCTGTATTCTAATATACCTTGTAAATATTTTATTTCATAATTGTATTCCTGAATTTTTTTCTTTTTTTTTATGAAAATTTCCAAATCCTGGAGCACTAAATTTTCGATTTATTGTACTAGCAGGCAAAACATCTTTTGGTATAGTTTTAACAGCTACCTTTGGTGTCGTTATGAGAATTCCTTTCCTTTATATTTGCTATTAAAGTATTTGATTGGTACATGGTCCGTTATAATTTTAAATTTATTCGCATATAAATGTGGAATGAAATAATTTACTGCATACGTAATTAATAAAAATGCTGTACTTTGTTTCGTGATCATTAAATATTCTGAGGTGGAGGGCTGTGAGTTAAAGAGCGGAACCTTTATGGTAAAGTGCTCTTCAGAGCAAACCTCTGAATGGATTAGCATGTCGGTGCCGAAAATTTCTGATTGTGAATTCACTGATTAGGATCGAGCGAAGAGCCGTATTGTTTAAGCTGCTTGAAGACCAAACCCCTGACGTGCTTATGGTTAGCGAAACAAAGCTATCCCAGAAGCACAAATTGGGGCACAATAAATACAATATTTTTATTTTTTTTTTATTATTATTTTATTCAGTTTTTTAAATGCTAGTTATAAATAGATTACTCAATTTTGATAATATATATTTAAAATTACACGCAAGATGATTACCAACAATTTAAAACGAATAAATAGGCATCATTCTATAGTACTTGAGTGACTAGAGGCGAATGATCCTTCAATTGAATTTAATACAGTTTATTTCGTGTGGGGTAAATTCAAGAAAAAAATTAAAAGAAAATTCTAATATGACAAAAATTATAATGAAAATAGACTACATTAGATACATTACAAACATAGTTTACAAATCACATAGAAGAATTTAAAAAAAATTTGACTGCAGAACTATCCATACTGAAAATAATTTTTTTTACTTCTTTTAAGAATATATTGGGTTGAGTTATTAAGCGTAATTCATATGGTAGTTTGTTAAAAAGCCTTGGTGCTGCCGCAGTATAAAATTTCAAGAAATAGGTTTTATTAGCTAAAGGGATGTTTACTAATGCCATAGTATTAATTCTTAGTCCGTATGAATTTGAGCTTCTGAGAGTAGCGCTGTAACCACTTCGCATGAAAAAAACTTTGAGAACCTTAAAGATATAGAGATGTTTTAATGGCAAAACACGTAGGCTAAGAAATAGTGGCCAACTGTTAGCTAATCTATTTACTTTAAGTATAATCCTAATAAGATGTTTTTGGGCAATATTTAATGTTTCAATTGTGTTATTGTAGGTTCCACCCCAACGTACAATGCCATATTGTAACTTAGAGTGTGCAAGTCCATAGTATATCATTAGTAAAATTTTCTTTGAACAATGTGGTTTTAAAAGATACATTTTACGAGTAACACATAACATATAATTTTTTAAATCTTCTACGTGTGCTTTCCAAGTTAGATTTTTATCTATCAAAACCCCTAGGTACTTGTATCTCTCAACACCTTCTATTTTGAAACAATTGGAATTACACTCTGAATCCTCACAAAAGTTTTTTTTGTCACACACATGAACACATATGGACAATTTCGTACAGGAAGTGGAGTGAAACATAACATCACAATCAAGTGGACAAGGACCCTTTAAATTACATATCAATAGTTTTGTTTTATCGCTTATAAGTAGCTCGTGCTTAGCGAACCACTGTCGCAGTATGTTAAGATCCATATGCAATTTTATCGCTGAGTCAAATAGGCTGTTGTTTGCATATGTAAATGCCATATCATCAGCAAAAGCAGTAATTTGACTATTGAAGTTTTGATAGAATAAGGAGTTAATATAAATTAAAAATAATATTGGCCCAAGAACTGATCCTTGAGGTACACCAATAGTCGTTTTTAAATCAGTGCTATAAGTTCCGTCAAGTTTTACTCGTTGACTTCTATCTGTCAAGTAGGATGAAAACCAATTGTATATTGCGCCTCTCATTCCAGCTTTGTATAATTTATCTAACAATATATCATGATTGACCATATCGAATGCTTTTGTCATATCAATGAAGAGAACAACACTGGTGTTATTATTATTGAAGCTATTGTAGCATAATAATAACTACGCTCCCTTAAAGCATGACGCAACAAATTCCGAAGTGACTTTTCATTCTGGCAGAATTTTGGTTCGAACTGTCCTTTCATTCGAGGTTCGTGTCTGGGATGAAGTCTCCACAGCTCATGTCAACGAAAGAGACGAATAATATCAGGGATAAAAGGGAATTATAACTACAAGAATTATTTCTCTTGTTCCAGTGGTCGAAGAATTTGCTAGAAGTTTCTGGCTATCAGGAACTTCTGCTATATAAGGACAGATGGCGATTGAGAAAGCAGCAGTAGTTTCTAAACTGTGGCGAGGAGATTAGAAAAGTGATAATGGGCGAAGTTGTAATTTTGTGATAAATTGAAAGTTGAGATTTAACAAGAAGAAGTAATTAGTTTGGATTTGTGAATTAAGTAATCGAAAGGAGATAAAGGATTTGAGAGGACAGAGACCTTGTAAGAAAAGAATTGCGAAGAATAGTATAGTGTGAACCTGAATTTTTCTATAGACTAGAAAATAAAGAAATAAATTTCACAGAATATTGTTTTATCTACTCGAGCCGTAGCTCGCATATTACACTATCATAGATTTCACTACATAGCTTAAGAATAGCATCTTCAGTAGATCTACCCTCACGAAAACCGAATTGTTGATCACTGAAGAAATGATTTTTATTCAAAAATGATACAACGCGTACTTTGATTAGATTCTCAAATAATTTACAGAAAGTTGGGAGTATAGAAATAGGTCTATATTGGGTCATTGAAAGTCGATTCCCCTTTTTGAACAGAGGAATAACTTCAGTACTTTTTAGCGATGATGGAAATGTACCACAATTAACACTTAAATTAAATAAATGACATAACACATCAACAATATACAGTGAAATACGTTTTAAAAGGCAGCTAGTTATTTTATCGGAAGTACTGGAATATTTTTATACATTTGTGAATTTCAAATGGAGTGAAAGGTTTAAAAACAAAACTATTAAAAACAAAACTATCTGCATATAAATTACAACTACAATTGTATTGTGGAGGACAGGGTTTCGATCTAGCAGCGACAGACACAAAGAATTGATTAAAATGGTTGGCAATGTCCACTGGGTTAGAAATTATTGCATATTCTACTTCAATTTTAAAGACTTTGTTTTTACCCTTTTGATTGCTAAGGATATTATTTACAACTCTCCATTCTTCTTTTACGTTGCCTTTACAATTCTGAAACTTATCAGTATAATACTTATCACGACTAAGATTAACGAATTTTTTAACCCCATCATTTATTTGTAGGTAGTATTTTTTTAATTTTTGATTGCCGGGATGGCGTTTGCATTTTTTCCTAATTATGTTTTTTTTAGCTATTTTAATTAATAATTCTCTACTTATCCAAGGCCTTAGACGTTTTTGTTTTGAATTTTTTTGTTTAACAGAACCTGTACAGCTGTCAATATGAGTTTTAAGAATTTTAATGAAAATATCGTAAGCCTTTGAGGGATTACTTTCTTTATAAACAGGCCCCCAGAATTCAATGAGCAAACAATCCACTAACTTGTTATAATAAATTTTAGAAGTTTCCCTAAAAGGTACATATTTATCAAAATTATTTAATCAGGATTACGATTAAATCCTGGTAAATCCAAATGCCTTGTCATAAGTAGAACTGATCTTGATACCTCCTGCCTACCCACCACATATCTTGGGAATACGGAAATTGAATTCGTCCATAAAGCTAAAAATCTAGGTGTCTGGTTTAGCACAACATTGTGTTGGGATAACCACATTCGGACCTCAATCGGTAAAATCTATGGCTGTCTTAAGAATCTTACACCCTCGCGGAGCTATACACCAACAAATACTAAGCTAATGTTAGCAAGAACGCTGCTTGTACCACTAATATCGTACAGCTGTGAAATATTTTGCTGTAATAGCGCGCTCATACAACGGAAGCTACAAGTTGCATTCAACAACATTACTCGCTTCTCGTTTCGACCATGTTTCTGCGCACTCTAATAAGATTCTTGGTTGTACATTAGACAAGTATCTTGACTATTGTACAATCAAGTTTCTTCACAAAATCATAATAACTAAACAGCCTCTTTTTTTGTACCAAAAACTTATTTTTTCTTATTCAAACCGCTCCTTCAGTCTGATTTCGCCGCGTGTTACATACCAGGTTTCGGAACGCCAATTTTTTGTTCATGCCATTCGCCTCTGGAATACACTCCCTCTAAGCGTGAGAAGGCTCTACAACGCAAACAATTTTGGTGATACTATTTTTCGGCACCTTGCAGGCACATAGATACAGAAAATACCCTCTAGGTTAAATAATTATCATTTTCCTTTGATTTTAACTTTTCTTTTTTACTTCTTACTTTATTTTTTCTTCTTACATTTTCTTTGTTAAAACACCAGCTCATACTAAGCTTCATACTAAATTTTAAACAAAAATATAACCTTAATTTTAAGTAAATTTAAATATTTGAAATACGTAATGAAATATGTCAACATTTATTGCTTAAAGATAATCAAAGCCTATTATAAGTGTTGTTGGATATAATCAATAAATATGAAAATATGAAATAGTCACCTACGACCTTCGAGAGATGTTCGTCCAAAGTCCTATTGAAACGCTCCACCATACCGTCCAACTGTGGATGAAGCGGGGTTGTCCTTGTCTTTTTGATTCCGAGTAGTTGACACATCTCTTGGAAGATTCTTGACTCGAAGTTCCGCCCTTGGTCAGAATGCAATTCCAAGGGCACACCGAATCTGCTAACCCAATTGTAGACGATCTGCTCCGCCACGGTTCTGGCTTCCTGGTTAGGGATCGGAAACGCTTCCGGCCACTTACTGAAGTAGTCCATCACTACGAGTATATACCGATTACCATTGTTGGTTTCCGGAAAGGGCCCTGCGATGTCAATGGCGATTCGTTCGAAAGGTGCTCCCACGTTGTATTGGTGCATCCTACCTCGAGTTTTGATTCTCGGACCCTTGCTAGCTGCACACACGTCGCATTTTCTGCACCAGTCTTCGATATCTTCCTTCGCTTTTAACCAATAAAAACGTTCTCGTACCTTTTCTAGCGTCTTATTCACTCCCAAGTGGCCTCCGGACGCCCCGCCATGCATTTACTGTAACATCTCCTTGACCCTCGTCCGCGGTACGACAAGCTGCACTACAAACGATTTCCGTCGGAGGATTCCCATTTCCTTTTCAGAACACCTTCTTGGACATGGAGGGAGTCCCACTGCGCAAAATATGCCTTTAAGGTCGGGCTTCTGTGAGAGATGTCCTGATGATCCGGTTTCTCCATGTTCTCCTTCCAGGCCAGAATCGGCTCGATATCCGGGTCTTCCTTCTGAGCGTTCCGGATCTCATCTACGCTCCAGCCGGCGATAGATTCGGCTCTCATTCTTTGGATGGAAACCAGCTCCCGTTCTTCCTGACGCGCACAATGTTTACAATCCGTTCTGCATGGTCTCCGGGACAGTGCATCCGCATTAGAGTGGAGTTTTCCTTTACGATGCTGTATTTCGTAGTCGTAGATTTGCAGCCTTTCGATCCATCTTGCGACCTGACCCTTAGGACTCTTGAACTGTAATAGCCATTTTAAGGCTGCATGGTCTGTGCGAAGAACGAACTTCCTCCCGTAGAGGTATTTGTGAAAATGCTTCGTAGCCAAGATCAAAGCTAGAAGTTCCCGCCTTGTCACGCAGTAGTTCCTTTCTGGCTTAGAGAACACCTTGCTGAAGTACGCAACCACCTTCTCTTGGCCATCATGCACCTGGTAGAGTACGGCTCCTGCCCCGACATTACCAGCATCTGCATCCACAATCAACGTTTCCCCGGGAGCCGCATAGCCGTTGTTTAAGTGCCTTGAAGCTCTTCTCGCACTCAATTGACCATTTAAATTGTTTCCCCTTTTCCGTCAACTGGTGCAGGCTCTTTGCGATCCCGGCAAAATCCTTCACGAACCGTCTGTAGTAGGTGGCTAGGCCCAGGAAGCTCCTTAGTTGGTGTTTGTCTTTGGGGACTGGCCAGTTTTTCACCGCTTCGACCTTCTCTGGATCGGTTCTCACTCCTTTCGCTGAAATTATATTCCCCAGGTACTTGACTTCCGCTCTAAACAGGGCGCACTTCTTGGGGTTGAGCTTCAGGTGGGCACTTCGAAGCCTTTGAAACACATCCCTTAGATTGTCTCTGTGTTGCGCAAACGTTTTTCCCACGACGATGACATCATCCAAGTATACCAAACAGGTTTTCCATGTTAACCCTTGCAGGACACATTCCATCAATCACTCGAAAGTCGCCGGAGCATTGCACAGCCCGAATGGCATTACCGTGAATTGCCATAGCCCATTTCCTGCGGTGAAGACGGTTTTCTCCCGGTCTTCTGGATGGATCTGTACCTGCTAGTAGCCACACTTCAAGTCGGCCACTGGAACCATGGTGTTCTTTGGTTCGACTAACGTCTTTCCCACGATGTAGTCTTGAGAATTCTTCTCTGGGTCTGGTTCTACTGTGTAGAATCGGTGGCTCCCAAGATCACCTTCCAGCTTCGTCCAAATGATTGTCTCTGAAGACGGCGGCAAAACTTCGTCTTTACTGATGACTGTCCTGAGAGTTACGGCATTCTCGTTTCCGTACACCATCGGAATCTCCACATTTCAATACCTCAGTACTTGCATCCCGATGGCCAAGATTACTTCATTTGCTTTCATGAAGTCTATTCCGATGATGCACTCCTCGCATATATCTGCCACCAGAAACGCATGGGAGAGCGTCAGTCCCGCCAGAGTAATCGTAAGACGAACTTCTCCAAACACCTTCGCCATTTCCCCTGTTGCAGTCTTCAGGCAGTAGCTTTTGGTGTTGTGCAGCCAGGCGCTTCTGACGATATCTCTTCTTACAATGGAGGCAGTGGCACCTGTGTCGATGGTGGCTACGCACTTCTTCTTGTTGATTAGTGCCTCCACTGTCAGGCTCTTGTTACCCCGTTTGGTTTGCGAAACTTGAATGGTGGTCCTGGGGGCCTCGATTCCAGTAACCAACTTCTGCCCCGCGAAGTTGGTCCTTACGCATTTCCCGACTGCTGGTTTTGGGAAGTCTGGCTGACAGGATGGATGTTATCACCGCCAGATGCTTCCTCTCTGCTTCTCCTACTTCCGTAATGTGGACAATTTCCTCGTCTAGGTGCACTTCTGCACTGCCGTTGTAGGTGTCCGGTTTGGTTGCAATTCCAGCAACGGATTTGACTTCCGCGAGCTCTGTCTTCATCCATGACGGCTGTTCTCTGGCATGAGCATTCCACGACGGACATTTCCCTGACACGGTGTATTCCCTGGTATGCTTGGTCCGCAGCCTTCATTGACAAAGCGAATGCCAATGCCTCGGGGAGTGTTCGCTTTTCAGCCATCCTTACAGCCATTTGCAGTTGTCTGTCCTCTATGGCCTGAATAAAAGCTTCCACCGCCATTTCGTTAATAAGCTCCTCACCGGCTTTAGGGTATGAAAGATGGGCTAGTCGCTCTATATCCGCTTGCAACTGTTGGAGCGTTTCCCCCCTTTTCTGGACTCGACTACGCAGCTGAACCCTGTACACCTGCTGCATGTGTTCATCCCCAAACCGCATCTCGATAGCCTGAACCAGAGAGTCGTAGTTCTGCTGTTTATCTTCCGGGATGGTCTGCAAGAGCTCCGCAGCTGGACCCCTCAGTGCAAGTGTAAGTGCAATGGACTTCTCTTCATCGTCCCAGCTATTGGTCATTGCGGCCGCTTCGAATTGACTTTTATAAATTGGCCATGATGTTTGACCATCGAAGATAGGAGGCTGCATCTCCTTTCTTCTCAGATCGTCATTGGAGTATTCCCGTGCTTTCTGTCTCTTCACGTTGCTGAGCTCCTTAGCGAGATTTTCGACTTGTTTTCCTACTATCTCGAACTGCGTATCCACTTTTTCAAACTGAGTCTCTATCTTCCCGAACTGAGTTTCATGTTTCTCAAAATTTTCATCGAATCTAGTTTCGACTTTTTCGAGTTGCGTCTCGACCTTCTCGATTTTCTCTTCGATCGCTTCGAATTTGGATTCCAAGTTCTTGTTTTGCCCATCAAGCTTGCTTTCCAGAGCATCTAGAGAATTCTTTTGTTCGTCCATTGCTTTCTTTTGTTCGTCCATCTTAAGTTCTGGAGAATTCCTTTGATCTCTATTGCTTTCTTTGGTTCGTCCATGACTATATTGAGCTGCAGGAGCAGACTTGTCATACCCGGGTCGGCTGCTGTACTTGCTGGTTCCTCTTCCACGTCAAACTCTACCTCGTGCGGATTTTCACCTTCCTGCGTTACTGCTTCTTCCAGACGAATCAGTAGGGCATCTTTTCCCCCAGTTGTGTCGAGGTTCCGCTTACTGAGTTCTGCCTTTAGTTGAATTATAGTTAGTTTTCCCAAATTGCGACCCATTTTGCCCAACTAATTAACTCAACACAGAAATTGTTTTTTTTTTTCTTTTTTTTCTTTTTTTTCTGCAATTTCACACCACGGAAATAGTTATTCACAGAATAAGTTTTATCCCACTTCTGACACCAATGTAATATGCGAGCTGCGGCTCGAGTAGATAAAACGATATTCTGTGAAATTTATTTCTTTATTTTCTAGTCTATAGAACAATTCAAGTTCACACTACACTATTCTTCGCAAATTCTTTTCTTACACTTTATCTCCTTTCAATTACTTAATTCACAAATCCAAACTAATTACTTCTTCTTGTTAACTCTCAACTTTCAATTTATCACAAAATTACAACTTCGCCCATTATCACTTTTCTAATCTCTTCACCATGGTTTTAAAACAACTGCCCCCTTTCGATCGCCATCTGTCCTTATATAGCAGAAGTTTCTGATAGCCAGAAACTTCTAGCAAATTCTTCGACCACTGGAACAGAAAATTCTGATGTAATAATTCCAAGATGACAATCATTTCTTCTAGTTATAATTCTCTCTTTATCCGTGGCGTTGTCAGCTATTGCAGACACGAACCTCGAATGAAAGTACAGTTTGGAATGGGCTGGAGGAGCGTAGTTATTATTCTCATTTATTGTTGCATAGTTTTAGATGATGTTACAATATATTGTAGCATAATAATAACTACGCTCCCTAAAAGTATGATGCAACAAATTCCGAAGTGTCTTTTCATTCTGGCAGAATTTTGGTTCGAAGTGTCCTTTCATTCGAGGTTCGTGTCTGCGGTTTCCACAGTTCATGTCTAGGAAAGATACGAATAATATCACGGATGAGAGGGAATTATAACTGCAAGAATGATTGTCATCTTGGAATTTCCCTTGTTCCAGTGGTCGAAGAATTTGCTAGAAGTTTCTGGCTATCAGAAACTTCTGCTATATAAGGTCAGATGGCGATCAAAAAGGGAGCAGTAGTTTCTAAACTGTGGCGAAGTGATTTGAAAAGTGATAATGGGCGAAGTTGTAATTTTGTGATAAATTGAAAGTTGAGATTTAACAAGAAGAAGTAATTAGTTTGGATTTGTGAATTAAGTAATTGAAAGGAGATAAAGTGATTTGAGAGGACAGAGACCTTGTAAGAAAAGAATTGCAAAGAATAGTATAGTGTGAACCTGAATTGTTCTATAGACTAGAAAATAAAGAAATAATTTCACAGAATATTGTTTTATCTACTCGAGCCGCAGCTCGCATATTACATTGGTGTCAGAAGTGGGATAAAACTTATTCTGTGAATAACTATTTCCGTGGTGTGAAATTGCAGAAAAAAAAGAAAAAAAAGAAAAAAAAAAACAATTTCTGTGTTGAGTTAATTAGTTGGGCAAAATGGGTCGCAATTTGGGAAAACTAACTATAATTCAACTAAAGGCAGAACTCAGTAAGCGGAACCTCGACACAACTGGGGGAAAAGATGCCCTACTGATTCGTCTGGAAGAAGCAGTAACGCAGGAAGGTGAAAATCCGCACGAGGTAGAGTTTGACGTGGAAGAGGAACCAGCAAGTACAGCAGCCGACCCGGGTATGACAAGTCTGCTCCTGCAGCTCAATATATATATATACATGTGTACCCCGCAACACACACACACGAAGACTGTGTCAGAAGAGACCGACCCAACTCCACACAAGGAGGAGGTGTTGCGTTCTTCATACGCAAACAACTGCAATTTAAAGTTATGTACAGCGGTGAAGTACGAAGGTTCCAAGTACTGGAAGCGGGTATCGTGTGCATCCTTCTCCACAGTGGAAAGAGGATGTACCTGGTCGCACTCTATGCACCTAAAGCTACTCAATCTACATTATCTATTTCAGAGCTCGAGACACTTTTTTGATGCCTGAGGCTGGAGTTGGAGGAGAAATATTTCCTCATGGCCGAAGATCTAAACACCAAACATAGAGATAAGGCATTAGCGGAATTATTGAGCGAAGTATTCTCTGCATTTCTCTTTGTTTTGATTTTTTTTTACTTGGAAAGAGTCAATATCTCGCTCATCCAACTCGTAGCCTACACAATCGCAACGAGGCTTGCAGTGCAGTAGTATTGTCAACATTTGGCACATTAAATATTTCAATTGTATTAGATAGATTTGATTGTTCTAAAGAATTGATTCTGTTTTGAAATACGCTCACTGTTGATCGAAGCTCTGCGTTTTCATTCTGTAGTATAGTGATTTTAGTTAGATAGTCTTGAGTAATATCTTTTAAATCACGAATTTCTTTACAAATCATTTCATTTGATATATAGTCATTTGATTGTTTTTCTTTTTGAGTTACTGTTGGGCTCTTAACAGAAACCGGGAGAGGGGCATTATCGACACAGAAAGAGTTTCTTCGCGATGTAGAGCATTGAGAGCATCTCCAGATTTTACGGTTTTTTCTCATAAATTCAATATCAACACATTTACACACTTTGCATGAAAGAACTTTTTCCAATCGTTACATTCAATTTTGGTGTCACTGCGATCGACCTTTTTAGCACAAAGACAAAATATTTTGTATTATTTTTATTAGTCTAAATGAAGAAATTTTGAATTTAAAATTACTCTAGGTGATCTCGATACATGTGTACCCCGCAACACACACACACGAAGACTGTGTCAGAAGAGACCGACCCAACTCCACACAAGGAGGAGGTGTTGCGTTCTTCATACGCAGACAACTGCAATTTAAAGTTATGTACAGCGGTGAAGTACGAAGGTTCCAAGTACTGGAAGCGGGTATCGTGTGCATCCTTCTCCACAGTGGAAAGAGGATGTACCTGGTCGCACTCTATGCACCTAAAGCTACTCAATCTACATTATCTATTTCAGAGCTCGAGACACTTTTTTGATGCCTGAGGCTGGAGTTGGAGGAGAAATATTTCCTCATGGCCGAAGATCTAAACACCAAACATAGAGATTGGGGAAATAGCACACCTAACCCTCAAGGGAACCTTTTATTCAAATGGTGGGGTCGGCACAGTGTCGAGTATAAACTCGACTTGAAAGCTACAGATAGTCCATCGTTTCCTAGAAGTGGCTCCTATCTGGATCTCATGCTGTTCGTCGTACAGTTACATACAACTGACTGACACGGACCGACAAATTTTAAACTGTCTGCACATATTTGTGTAAGACAGTGACCATTGCGGACTCAGTGCCGTAATAACGATTCCCAACGAAATTGCGGAGTTGGAGGAATTTGTCCAAATGTACTCCTACAATTATAGTAGGACCGTTGGATTCGCTTCTCCAGAGTTTTAACAAAAGCACTCTCTTCAAACTCGCTCTACCCACAGTCCAATTGGAATCTGTCAAATGAGGAGATTGACTGGTACGTAAAACAAATGGACGAGACAATTAAACGAACTATGGAAAATACGATACCTTGGTATCAACATACTGACAACGCATATTCGGTAATGCAACAATTAACACACTACACCAACACAAAAGTAGACTGCTGTCGAGACTAAAAACCTTATACAGACAGTATACTGACAGACAAAACTCTGAGGGTCCTTGATTAAAATTAATCAAGGAAAACTACAGACTTTCTGTAAATCTGCATTGGAACAACAAAATTCGGGCTGTAAAATCCAACAATTCGAGTATCTTACCGCAGATAAATAAAATATTTCGGATTAGCAATCAAAACGACCTTCCGTGTCTTAAGATCCCCCCGAGCGACGAACAATGGACGAATATTTATAACAGCAGGTATAGATCCAGATAAAGCAGTAGAGGATGACAACTTATTTGTGATCGAAGATCCGCAGGAGAAGGTAGAGGTTATAGTAGTGACTTTCCAGGAAGTGCACAAAGTGAATGATACCATTTGCCCGAACCAAAAATCGCGTCCTTGTGCACAACTTCTACCTCCGAAATGTTATAGAGCACTGGCGATCCGAGAACATAGGTTTTACCGAGTTCAATGACGATAACATGGAAAATAATGCCATCACCGATGAAAGGGTACATCCCCCGTACATATCGAAGGTGGAGCTCCAAGTGATCTTCGACTCATTGAGAAGGAAGAAATCTGTGGGAATCGATGGAGTATCGAACATTGTGCTTCTACATCTCCCTCTAGAAGCGGTGAACATTTACACCATTCTGTTTAACAATGCGCTGAATAATGCACATTATCCAGCGCATTGGAAAACAGCAGTGATACAACCCATCCCCAAAAGGTGTAAGGACACCTCCAATCCGGCAAATCTCCGGTCGATAAGTCTCCTTCCGAGCATCAGCAAGATATTCGAGAAAGTGATCAATAGAGCCTTACTTAAGTGGACTGAGGACAATAATATAATTCCGGATAACCAATTCGGTTTTAAGGCGGGGCATGATACAATACGTGCCGCGTCTAAACTGGTATTGGATATCCAATGGAACAAAAGCAAGAATAAATACACGGGTGCCTGCCTGATTGACTTGGAGAAGGCCTTCGACACCGTATGGTTAGATGGAATCTTCTACAAGCTGAACAGGCTGGACATAAGCAAACCACTGCTTACTCTATAACATGCTCACCAGTTGACAATTCATTGTCAAAAATGGCAATGTGACTTCTGCTGGAAAATGTATATTTAAAAACGGTCTGTATAAAGGTGCGGTTAATTCACCGATCCTTTTCAAAATTTACACGAGCGATCTCATAGTATCACTTCACCATGCCATAGCGTATGCAGACAACTTAATTGCGTACAGATCAGGACCGAAAATCGGGGTCATTGCAATTCTCTTGCAACGTGACTTCGATAAGATTCAGCGATATTGCGATGAGTGTTGAAGATCAACTTCCAGAAATCGGAAACCATTCTTTTTAGGACGCCATTGTCTGGGGCCTCTAGGGATACCAGAAAGAAATGGTGAAAGTTGGGTGGGACCGCACTGACCGCCACTTACGTGTTGAAGTCTAGTCAGATACCTAGGGTGTGGTAAGACCAATATCTATATTTTAACAAACACATAAATGCTGCACTGGCCAGACGTGCAGTTGCCCTTACAAAGCGACTTTTTTATAGCAAGCAACTCGATGCAAGTTTAAAGGTAATCTGCTACATGGCCCTCATTAGGCCCATGCTCGTATATGGATGCCCATGTGGTTCAATGTGGGAGCAAGCTTGTTGGAAAAAATTCAGGTATTTGAGAGAACTTGCCTTCGGGCCTGCCTTCATTTGTACAGAACACCAGAGTCCCAGTACATAAAATTCTATCCCAATGAGGTAATATACAACAGGGCTAACCTAATGAGAGTGGATAATTTCGTTATCAAGCTGATTCTAAGGCTCATTGCAAGAGCAATGAGCTCGACGGACAACCTAATCTCCGGGGCTTATTACCCCAATTACGAGTATCACGAAAGAGTGCGCCTTAATGGAGGCGCCTCTGGTTCATCAAAAAAGAGCCAGGGGCGTTGCTCTATTTTGCTGAGAAAGGGCTGATCCAGGACAGATTAGTGGTGACGCTAATCTTCCACGTTGCTCGGACAGTTATGGATAGGCGACTCAACTACGACAGAGACGTTGCTCACGGCAGTGTGGAGCGTCTCCGGTTTAGTAGGGTGGTATCGAGTCGCGATGTTAAGGACGTACAACATCAGTACGGGCATTTCTTTTGGCTAGCTGAAAGAGGGGAAACTCCCTCGTTATTTTCCCATAATAGGTTGGTTGTAGGTAATAATTAAAAAAAATCCACAGCACTTGGATGAAAAAATGAAAAAAAAAAAACAGAAAAAACAAAAAAAAAAACAAAAAAATGTACGTATCGAATTACGTAGGGTAGAATAAGATAGGTATAGGTAGTTTAAGTTTTATTTTAAGGTAATTTTTTAACTTTTAAGATCAATCAAAAATAAGTTCATTCACTAAGTTCTTTCAATTGTTTAAAAATAGTTCTTAGTAGTAATAGTTAATAGAATAATAAAGTAAATAAATAACTAAAGTTAGTTACGTCGAAAGACATAGGTTTAAGTATTAGGTTAAGCTTAGAGCGTCCGCATAGTGCAGTAAGTTAGAATAAGACAGTTAAGTTAGTTAAGCTAGTTTTAAGCGTTTTTTGTCTTGCTATAAGTCTAATGAATTAATAATAAAAATGCACTAAAATTGAAAATGAAAAATGTTATGCCTTTTTATTTATTTCATGCGAAATAAATAGATGATTCTTGATATCGGGATTTGAACCGTAAACCATCAGCGTGACAAGCGATGATGTTACCACTACACCACGGCCACCCTAAATAATATATTAAAAAAACCAAAACGGTCATATATCATCACTTTCATTGAAAAAAAAGAAGAAGAGCTTGTAAACTTGATAAAAGACTTTAAGAATAAATCAGAGAAAACTTTCACAGACGATATTGTAAAAGATACATTCTATAGACTAGTAAAAGAAACAAAAGAAATTCTGAAGTGAAAAAAGAAGCCCCAGTAAACAGAAATTCGAGTAGTTCATTTGAAAGAAAATGTTAGTATAATGGCTACGTTTGACATAGTAACAACCTTACTCGTAAAGGTAATCCCCGAATACATTCGATAAACTAAATAATTTATTGAATATGGCAAGTTTTGTAAACACCACACTAAAAGATGACACAGACAAAGAAAAATTATTTAAATCCATACGAGATACAAGGCTAGCAGATAGGGTAAGAAATGAATTAGGTGGCGTAACATAACCGAAAAAACTCACTTAACTAATGACAACTTTTAGAAGTTTATTTAAGAGCAGTAAACATGCATTGCAATTAAAAAACGAGTTAAGAAGAATTGTTCAGGGATCTAGAAGCATACAACTCCGGACGCCCCGCCATGCATTTACTGTAACATCTCCTTGACCCTCGTCCGCGGTACGACAAGCTGCACTACAAACGATTTCCGTCGGAGGATTCCCATTTCCTTTTCAGAACACCTTCTTGGACATGGAGGGAGTCCCACTGCGCAAAATATGCCTTTAAGGTCGGGCTTCTGTGAGAGATGTCCTGATGATCCGGTTTCTCCATGTTCTCCTTCCAGGCCAGAATCGGCTCGATATCCGGGTCTTCCTTCTGAGCGTTCCGGATCTCATCTACGCTCCAGCCGGCGATAGATTCGGCTCTCATTCTTTGGATGGAAACCAGCTCCCGTTCTTCCTGACGCGCACAATGTTTACAATCCGTTCTGCATGGTCTCCGGGACAGTGCATCCGCATTAGAGTGGAGTTTTCCTTTACGATGCTGTATTTCGTAGTCGTAGATTTGCAGCCTTTCGATCCATCTTGCGACCTGACCCTTAGGACTCTTGAACTGTAATAGCCATTTTAAGGCTGCATGGTCTGTGCGAAGAACGAACTTCCTCCCGTAGAGGTATTTGTGAAAATGCTTCGTAGCCAAGATCAAAGCTAGAAGTTCCCGCCTTGTCACGCAGTAGTTCCTTTCTGGCTTAGAGAACACCTTGCTGAAGTACGCAACCACCTTCTCTTGGCCATCATGCACCTGGTAGAGTACGGCTCCTGCCCCGACATTACCAGCATCTGCATCCACAATCAACGTTTCCCCGGGAGCCGCATAGCCGTTGTTTAAGTGCCTTGAAGCTCTTCTCGCACTCAATTGACCATTTAAATTGTTTCCCCTTTTCCGTCAACTGGTGCAGGCTCTTTGCGATCCCGGCAAAATCCTTCACGAACCGTCTGTAGTAGGTGGCTAGGCCCAGGAAGCTCCTTAGTTGGTGTTTGTCTTTGGGGACTGGCCAGTTTTTCACCGCTTCGACCTTCTCTGGATCGGTTCTCACTCCTTTCGCTGAAATTATATTCCCCAGGTACTTGACTTCCGCTCTAAACAGGGCGCACTTCTTGGGGTTGAGCTTCAGGTGGGCACTTCGAAGCCTTTGAAACACATCCCTTAGATTGTCTCTGTGTTGCGCAAACGTTTTTCCCACGACGATGACATCATCCAAGTATACCAAACAGGTTTTCCATGTTAACCCTTGCAGGACACATTCCATCAATCACTCGAAAGTCGCCGGAGCATTGCACAGCCCGAATGGCATTACCGTGAATTGCCATAGCCCATTTCCTGCGGTGAAGACGGTTTTCTCCCGGTCTTCTGGATGGATCTGTACCTGCTAGTAGCCACACTTCAAGTCGGCCACTGGAACCATGGTGTTCTTTGGTTCGACTAACGTCTTTCCCACGATGTAGTCTTGAGAATTCTTCTCTGGGTCTGGTTCTACTGTGTAGAATCGGTGGCTCCCAAGATCACCTTCCAGCTTCGTCCAAATGATTGTCTCTGAAGACGGCGGCAAAACTTCGTCTTTACTGATGACTGTCCTGAGAGTTACGGCATTCTCGTTTCCGTACACCATCGGAATCTCCACATTTCAATACCTCAGTACTTGCATCCCGATGGCCAAGATTACTTCATTTGCTTTCATGAAGTCTATTCCGATGATGCACTCCTCGCATATATCTGCCACCAGAAACGCATGGGAGAGCGTCAGTCCCGCCAGAGTAATCGTAAGACGAACTTCTCCAAACACCTTCGCCATTTCCCCTGTTGCAGTCTTCAGGCAGTAGCTTTTGGTGTTGTGCAGCCAGGCGCTTCTGACGATATCTCTTCTTACAATGGAGGCAGTGGCACCTGTGTCGATGGTGGCTACGCACTTCTTCTTGTTGATTAGTGCCTCCACTGTCAGGCTCTTGTTACCCCGTTTGGTTTGCGAAACTTGAATGGTGGTCCTGGGGGCCTCGATTCCAGTAACCAACTTCTGCCCCGCGAAGTTGGTCCTTACGCATTTCCCGACTGCTGGTTTTGGGAAGTCTGGCTGACAGGATGGATGTTATCACCGCCAGATGCTTCCTCTCTGCTTCTCCTACTTCCGTAATGTGGACAATTTCCTCGTCTAGGTGCACTTCTGCACTGCCGTTGTAGGTGTCCGGTTTGGTTGCAATTCCAGCAACGGATTTGACTTCCGCGAGCTCTGTCTTCATCCATGACGGCTGTTCTCTGGCATGAGCATTCCACGACGGACATTTCCCTGACACGGTGTATTCCCTGGTATGCTTGGTCCGCAGCCTTCATTGACAAAGCGAATGCCAATGCCTCGGGGAGTGTTCGCTTTTCAGCCATCCTTACAGCCATTTGCAGTTGTCTGTCCTCTATGGCCTGAATAAAAGCTTCCACCGCCATTTCGTTAATAAGCTCCTCACCGGCTTTAGGGTATGAAAGATGGGCTAGTCGCTCTATATCCGCTTGCAACTGTTGGAGCGTTTCCCCCCTTTTCTGGACTCGACTACGCAGCTGAACCCTGTACACCTGCTGCATGTGTTCATCCCCAAACCGCATCTCGATAGCCTGAACCAGAGAGTCGTAGTTCTGCTGTTTATCTTCCGGGATGGTCTGCAAGAGCTCCGCAGCTGGACCCCTCAGTGCAAGTGTAAGTGCAATGGACTTCTCTTCATCGTCCCAGCTATTGGTCATTGCGGCCGCTTCGAATTGACTTTTATAAATTGGCCATGATGTTTGACCATCGAAGATAGGAGGCTGCATCTCCTTTCTTCTCAGATCGTCATTGGAGTATTCCCGTGCTTTCTGTCTCTTCACGTTGCTGAGCTCCTTAGCGAGATTTTCGACTTGTTTTCCTACTATCTCGAACTGCGTATCCACTTTTTCAAACTGAGTCTCTATCTTCCCGAACTGAGTTTCATGTTTCTCAAAATTTTCATCGAATCTAGTTTCGACTTTTTCGAGTTGCGTCTCGACCTTCTCGATTTTCTCTTCGATCGCTTCGAATTTGGATTCCAAGTTCTTGTTTTGCCCATCAAGCTTGCTTTCCAGAGCATCTAGAGAATTCTTTTGTTCGTCCATTGCTTTCTTTTGTTCGTCCATCTTAAGTTCTGGAGAATTCCTTTGATCTCTATTGCTTTCTTTGGTTCGTCCATGACTATATTGAGCTGCAGGAGCAGACTTGTCATACCCGGGTCGGCTGCTGTACTTGCTGGTTCCTCTTCCACGTCAAACTCTACCTCGTGCGGATTTTCACCTTCCTGCGTTACTGCTTCTTCCAGACGAATCAGTAGGGCATCTTTTCCCCCAGTTGTGTCGAGGTTCCGCTTACTGAGTTCTGCCTTTAGTTGAATTATAGTTAGTTTTCCCAAATTGCGACCCATTTTGCCCAACTAATTAACTCAACACAGAAATTGTTTTTTTTTTCTTTTTTTTCTTTTTTTTCTGCAATTTCACACCACGGAAATAGTTATTCACAGAATAAGTTTTATCCCACTTCTGACACCAATGTAATATGCGAGCTGCGGCTCGAGTAGATAAAACGATATTCTGTGAAATTTATTTCTTTATTTTCTAGTCTATAGAACAATTCAAGTTCACACTACACTATTCTTCGCAAATTCTTTTCTTACACTTTATCTCCTTTCAATTACTTAATTCACAAATCCAAACTAATTACTTCTTCTTGTTAACTCTCAACTTTCAATTTATCACAAAATTACAACTTCGCCCATTATCACTTTTCTAATCTCTTCACCATGGTTTTAAAACAACTGCCCCCTTTCGATCGCCATCTGTCCTTATATAGCAGAAGTTTCTGATAGCCAGAAACTTCTAGCAAATTCTTCGACCACTGGAACAGAAAATTCTGATGTAATAATTCCAAGATGACAATCATTTCTTCTAGTTATAATTCTCTCTTTATCCGTGGCGTTGTCAGCTATTGCAGACACGAACCTCGAATGAAAGTACAGTTTGGAATGGGCTGGAGGAGCGTAGTTATTATTCTCATTTATTGTTGCATAGTTTTAGATGATGTTACAATATATTGTAGCATAATAATAACTACGCTCCCTAAAAGTATGATGCAACAAATTCCGAAGTGTCTTTTCATTCTGGCAGAATTTTGGTTCGAAGTGTCCTTTCATTCGAGGTTCGTGTCTGCGGTTTCCACAGTTCATGTCTAGGAAAGATACGAATAATATCACGGATGAGAGGGAATTATAACTGCAAGAATGATTGTCATCTTGGAATTTCCCTTGTTCCAGTGGTCGAAGAATTTGCTAGAAGTTTCTGGCTATCAGAAACTTCTGCTATATAAGGTCAGATGGCGATCAAAAAGGGAGCAGTAGTTTCTAAACTGTGGCGAAGTGATTAGAAAAGTGATAATGGGCGAAGTTGTAATTTTGTGATAAATTGAAAGTTGAGATTTAACAAGAAGAAGTAATTAGTTTGGATTTGTGAATTAAGTAATTGAAAGGAGATAAAGTGATTTGAGAGGACAGAGACCTTGTAAGAAAAGAATTGCAAAGAATAGTATAGTGTGAACCTGAATTGTTCTATAGACTAGAAAATAAAGAAATAATTTCACAGAATATTGTTTTATCTACTCGAGCCGTAGCTCGCATATTACAATATACTACGACACCACCTGAGCTATACGAATTATTACAGTTGAAGTAGGGTTCATAACCGGGAATATTATAGTTAGATAGTTCATAGTCGTACAACCATACTTCAGTTAAAACAACAAAATCTACAGTGAAATTACAAGCATTTAAATGGGCTAAAAAAGAATTAAAATTTGCTCTCATACTACGTATATTTTGATGGATAAGTAGTGTAGAAATGGTGGAAGCAGCATAATTTTTTACGTAAGTTGGGTTATTATTTTTCATGTTTTATTCATCTATTTAATAAATTTAATTTATAATTTATTAAGATCTTCAAAGCTTCTAACTTTGATAGCAACATCTCCCTCATTCTTACGTAAAAAAACTATACTATCTCTCACCCAAATGTATTTAAATTTCTTTTCCATTTTAATTTTTTTAGTAGCGTTAAGCAGTGCTCTTGTGTGAGAAGTTAAGCTGTCGTTGATGCAGATTGCAGAGCCATCCTCACATTCTCCAAGCAGTTTTGATATTAGCTTTTGTTTCTTCTTTCCGTTCATTCTCATAATATCCTCCTTTATTACGTGGCGGGTTAATTTGAGAGATAAGGCATTAGCGGAATTATTGAGCGAAGTATTCTCTGCATTTCTCTTTGTTTTGATTTTTTTTTACTTGGAAAGAGTCAATATCTCGCTCATCCAACTCGTAGCCTACACAATCGCAACGAGGCTTGCAGTGCAGTAGTATTGTCAACATTTGGCACATTAAATATTTCAATTGTATTAGATAGATTTGATTGTTCTAAAGAATTGATTCTGTTTTGAAATACGCTCACTGTTGATCGAAGCTCTGCGTTTTCATTCTGTAGTATAGTGATTTTAGTTAGATAGTCTTGAGTAATATCTTTTAAATCATGAATTTCTTTACAAATCATTTCATTTGATATATAGTCATTTGATTGTTTTTCTTTTTGAGTTACTGTTGGGCTCTTAACAGAAACCGGGAGAGGGGCATTATCGACACAGAAAGAGTTTCTTCGCGATGTAGAGCATTGAGAGCATCTCCAGATTTTACGGTTTTTTCTCATAAATTCAATATCAACACATTTACACACTTTGCATGAAAGAACTTTTTCCAATCGTTACATTCAATTTTGGTGTCACTGCGATCGACCTTTTTAGCACAAAGACAAAATATTTTGTATTATTTTTATTAGTCTAAATGAAGAAATTTTGAATTTAAAATTACTCTAGGTGATCTCGATACATGTGTACCCCGCAACACACACACACGAAGACTGTGTCAGAAGAGACCGACCCAACTCCACACAAGGAGGAGGTGTTGCGTTCTTCATACGCAAACAACTGCAATTTAAAGTTATGTACAGCGGTGAAGTACGAAGGTTCCAAGTACTGGAAGCGGGTATCGTGTGCATCCTTCTCCACAGTGGAAAGAGGATGTACCTGGTCGCACTCTATGCACCTAAAGCTACTCAATCTACATTATCTATTTCAGAGCTCGAGACACTTTTTTGATGCCTGAGGCTGGAGTTGGAGGAGAAATATTTCCTCATGGCCGAAGATCTAAACACCAAACATAGAGATAAGGCATTAGCGGAATTATTGAGCGAAGTATTCTCTGCATTTCTCTTTGTTTTGATTTTTTTTTACTTGGAAAGAGTCAATATCTCGCTCATCCAACTCGTAGCCTACACAATCGCAACGAGGCTTGCAGTGCAGTAGTATTGTCAACATTTGGCACATTAAATATTTCAATTGTATTAGATAGATTTGATTGTTCTAAAGAATTGATTCTGTTTTGAAATACGCTCACTGTTGATCGAAGCTCTGCGTTTTCATTCTGTAGTATAGTGATTTTAGTTAGATAGTCTTGAGTAATATCTTTTAAATCACGAATTTCTTTACAAATCATTTCATTTGATATATAGTCATTTGATTGTTTTTCTTTTTGAGTTACTGTTGGGCTCTTAACAGAAACCGGGAGAGGGGCATTATCGACACAGAAAGAGTTTCTTCGCGATGTAGAGCATTGAGAGCATCTCCAGATTTTACGGTTTTTTCTCATAAATTCAATATCAACACATTTACACACTTTGCATGAAAGAACTTTTTCCAATCGTTACATTCAATTTTGGTGTCACTGCGATCGACCTTTTTAGCACAAAGACAAAATATTTTGTATTATTTTTATTAGTCTAAATGAAGAAATTTTGAATTTAAAATTACTCTAGGTGATCTCGATACATGTGTACCCCGCAACACACACACACGAAGACTGTGTCAGAAGAGACCGACCCAACTCCACACAAGGAGGAGGTGTTGCGTTCTTCATACGCAGACAACTGCAATTTAAAGTTATGTACAGCGGTGAAGTACGAAGGTTCCAAGTACTGGAAGCGGGTATCGTGTGCATCCTTCTCCACAGTGGAAAGAGGATGTACCTGGTCGCACTCTATGCACCTAAAGCTACTCAATCTACATTATCTATTTCAGAGCTCGAGACACTTTTTTGATGCCTGAGGCTGGAGTTGGAGGAGAAATATTTCCTCATGGCCGAAGATCTAAACACCAAACATAGAGATTGGGGAAATAGCACACCTAACCCTCAAGGGAACCTTTTATTCAAATGGTGGGGTCGGCACAGTGTCGAGTATAAACTCGACTTGAAAGCTACAGATAGTCCATCGTTTCCTAGAAGTGGCTCCTATCTGGATCTCATGCTGTTCGTCGTACAGTTACATACAACTGACTGACACGGACCGACAAATTTTAAACTGTCTGCACATATTTGTGTAAGACAGTGACCATTGCGGACTCAGTGCCGTAATAACGATTCCCAACGAAATTGCGGAGTTGGAGGAATTTGTCCAAATGTACTCCTACAATTATAGTAGGACCGTTGGATTCGCTTCTCCAGAGTTTTAACAAAAGCACTCTCTTCAAACTCGCTCTACCCACAGTCCAATTGGAATCTGTCAAATGAGGAGATTGACTGGTACGTAAAACAAATGGACGAGACAATTAAACGAACTATGGAAAATACGATACCTTGGTATCAACATACTGACAACGCATATTCGGTAATGCAACAATTAACACACTACACCAACACAAAAGTAGACTGCTGTCGAGACTAAAAACCTTATACAGACAGTATACTGACAGACAAAACTCTGAGGGTCCTTGATTAAAATTAATCAAGGAAAACTACAGACTTTCTGTAAATCTGCATTGGAACAACAAAATTCGGGCTGTAAAATCCAACAATTCGAGTATCTTACCGCAGATAAATAAAATATTTCGGATTAGCAATCAAAACGACCTTCCGTGTCTTAAGATCCCCCCGAGCGACGAACAATGGACGAATATTTATAACAGCAGGTATAGATCCAGATAAAGCAGTAGAGGATGACAACTTATTTGTGATCGAAGATCCGCAGGAGAAGGTAGAGGTTATAGTAGTGACTTTCCAGGAAGTGCACAAAGTGAATGATACCATTTGCCCGAACCAAAAATCGCGTCCTTGTGCACAACTTCTACCTCCGAAATGTTATAGAGCACTGGCGATCCGAGAACATAGGTTTTACCGAGTTCAATGACGATAACATGGAAAATAATGCCATCACCGATGAAAGGGTACATCCCCCGTACATATCGAAGGTGGAGCTCCAAGTGATCTTCGACTCATTGAGAAGGAAGAAATCTGTGGGAATCGATGGAGTATCGAACATTGTGCTTCTACATCTCCCTCTAGAAGCGGTGAACATTTACACCATTCTGTTTAACAATGCGCTGAATAATGCACATTATCCAGCGCATTGGAAAACAGCAGTGATACAACCCATCCCCAAAAGGTGTAAGGACACCTCCAATCCGGCAAATCTCCGGTCGATAAGTCTCCTTCCGAGCATCAGCAAGATATTCGAGAAAGTGATCAATAGAGCCTTACTTAAGTGGACTGAGGACAATAATATAATTCCGGATAACCAATTCGGTTTTAAGGCGGGGCATGATACAATACGTGCCGCGTCTAAACTGGTATTGGATATCCAATGGAACAAAAGCAAGAATAAATACACGGGTGCCTGCCTGATTGACTTGGAGAAGGCCTTCGACACCGTATGGTTAGATGGAATCTTCTACAAGCTGAACAGGCTGGACATAAGCAAACCACTGCTTACTCTATAACATGCTCACCAGTTGACAATTCATTGTCAAAAATGGCAATGTGACTTCTGCTGGAAAATGTATAATTAAAAACGGTCTGTATAAAGGTGCGGTTAATTCACCGATCCTTTTCAAAATTTACACGAGCGATCTCATAGTATCACTTCACCATGCCATAGCGTATGCAGACAACTTAATTGCGTACAGATCAGGACCGAAAATCGGGGTCATTGCAATTCTCTTGCAACGTGACTTCGATAAGATTCAGCGATATTGCGATGAGTGTTGAAGATCAACTTCCAGAAATCGGAAACCATTCTTTTTAGGACGCCATTGTCTGGGGCCTCTAGGGATACCAGAAAGAAATGGTGAAAGTTGGGTGGGACCGCACTGACCGCCACTTACGTGTTGAAGTCTAGTCAGATACCTAGGGTGTGGTAAGACCAATATCTATATTTTAACAAACACATAAATGCTGCACTGGCCAGACGTGCAGTTGCCCTTACAAAGCGACTTTTTTATAGCAAGCAACTCGATGCAAGTTTAAAGGTAATCTGCTACATGGCCCTCATTAGGCCCATGCTCGTATATGGATGCCCATGTGGTTCAATGTGGGAGCAAGCTTGTTGGAAAAAATTCAGGTATTTGAGAGAACTTGCCTTCGGGCCTGCCTTCATTTGTACAGAACACCAGAGTCCCAGTACATAAAATTCTATCCCAATGAGGTAATATACAACAGGGCTAACCTAATGAGAGTGGATAATTTCGTTATCAAGCTGATTCTAAGGCTCATTGCAAGAGCAATGAGCTCGACGGACAACCTAATCTCCGGGGCTTATTACCCCAATTACGAGTATCACGAAAGAGTGCGCCTTAATGGAGGCGCCTCTGGTTCATCAAAAAAGAGCCAGGGGCGTTGCTCTATTTTGCTGAGAAAGGGCTGATCCAGGACAGATTAGTGGTGACGCTAATCTTCCACGTTGCTCGGACAGTTATGGATAGGCGACTCAACTACGACAGAGACGTTGCTCACGGCAGTGTGGAGCGTCTCCGGTTTAGTAGGGTGGTATCGAGTCGCGATGTTAAGGACGTACAACATCAGTACGGGCATTTCTTTTGGCTAGCTGAAAGAGGGGAAACTCCCTCGTTATTTTCCCATAATAGGTTGGTTGTAGGTAATAATTAAAAAAAATCCACAGCACTTGGATGAAAAAATGAAAAAAAAAAAACAGAAAAAACAAAAAAAAAAACAAAAAAATGTACGTATCGAATTACGTAGGGTAGAATAAGATAGGTATAGGTAGTTTAAGTTTTATTTTAAGGTAATTTTTTAACTTTTAAGATCAATCAAAAATAAGTTCATTCACTAAGTTCTTTCAATTGTTTAAAAATAGTTCTTAGTAGTAATAGTTAATAGAATAATAAAGTAAATAAATAACTAAAGTTAGTTACGTCGAAAGACATAGGTTTAAGTATTAGGTTAAGCTTAGAGCGTCCGCATAGTGCAGTAAGTTAGAATAAGACAGTTAAGTTAGTTAAGCTAGTTTTAAGCGTTTTTTGTCTTGCTATAAGTCTAATGAATTAATAATAAAAATGCACTAAAATTGAAAATGAAAAATGTTATGCCTTTTTATTTATTTCATGCGAAATAAATAGATGATTCTTGATATCGGGATTTGAACCGTAAACCATCAGCGTGACAAGCGATGATGTTACCACTACACCACGGCCACCCTAAATAATATATTAAAAAAACCAAAACGGTCATATATCATCACTTTCATTGAAAAAAAAGAAGAAGAGCTTGTAAACTTGATAAAAGACTTTAAGAATAAATCAGAGAAAACTTTCACAGACGATATTGTAAAAGATACATTCTATAGACTAGTAAAAGAAACAAAAGAAATTCTGAAGTGAAAAAAGAAGCCCCAGTAAACAGAAATTCGAGTAGTTCATTTGAAAGAAAATGTTAGTATAATGGCTACGTTTGACATAGTAACAACCTTACTCGTAAAGGTAATCCCCGAATACATTCGATAAACTAAATAATTTATTGAATATGGCAAGTTTTGTAAACACCACACTAAAAGATGACACAGACAAAGAAAAATTATTTAAATCCATACGAGATACAAGGCTAGCAGATAGGGTAAGAAATGAATTAGGTGGCGTAACATAACCGAAAAAACTCACTTAACTAATGACAACTTTTAGAAGTTTATTTAAGAGCAGTAAACATGCATTGCAATTAAAAAACGAGTTAAGAAGAATTGTTCAGGGATCTAGAAGCATACAACGTTATGCATCAAAAATTGAGGAGTTTGTAGCAGAATTAAACACCATACAGATTACAGAGCAAGGGGAAGTTGGGAGAGTTATTATTACAAAACTGAATGATCAACTAGAGCTAAATGCTTTTAATAATGACCTAAACGGCCAGGCAAAAACGACCATTTTTGCGGCAAGAACAAAAACACAACGAATGTTGTAGTACAAGTCAACCATACAGAATGGATCAAAATACTGGAATTATAAATAGAAATTTTCGAAATAAAATGTATAATAATGTAATATGCAAGCTACGGCTCGAGTAGATAAAACGATATTCTGTGAAATTTATTTCTTTATTTTCTAGTCTATGGAACAATTCAAGTTCACACTATACTATTCTTCGCAAATTCTTTTCTTACAAGGTCTCTTTCCTCTCAAATCACTTTATCTCCTTTCAATTACTTAATTCACAAATCCAAACTAATTACTTTTTCTTGTTTACTCTCAACTTTCAATTTATCACCAAATTACAACTTCGACCATTATCACTTTTCCAATCTCTTCGCCACGGTTCTAAACCAACTGTGTCTTTTTTGATCGCCATCTGTCCTTATATAGCAGAAGTTTCTGATAGCCAAAAACTTCTAGCAAATTCTTCGACCACTGGAACAAGAGAAATAATTCTTGCAGTTATAATTCCCTTTTATCCCTGATATTATTCGTCTCTTTCGTTGACATGTGGAGACTTCGTCCCAGACACGAACCTCGAATGAAAGGACAGTTCGAACCAAAATTCTGCCAGAATGGAAAGTCACTTCAGAATTTGCTGCATAGACATAGGAGCGTAGTTATTATTATGCTACACTGCCCCCCTCTTAGACGTGTTCGTCCCGAACAAGTGCATCCTCATTTCGGCCATTGTATCGACTCAGTCGGTCCACATGAACCACTTTCATTTTGGCCCTCGGTCCTCGCTGGATGCGGTAGACAACATCGTTGATGCGGGTTACTATTCTGTAGGGACCTTCCCAGTTCCGCTGTAATTTAGGTGATTTCCCTTTTTGGCGATGGGGATTATACAGCCACACCAGATCTCCTTCCTGGAATCCTGACGTTGTTGCCTTGGCATCATACCTGGTCTTCATGCGGTCGCTCGTCATCTTAATCTAGCTTCTGGTCCTTTGGTGTATGTCCCTAAGCCTTTCCCTAAGGGCACACCGAATCTGCTAACCCAATTGTAGACGATCTGCTCCGCCACGGTTCTGGCTTCCTGGTTAGGGATCGGAAACGCTTCCGGCCACTTACTGAAGTAGTCCATCACTACGAGTATATACCGATTACCATTGTCGGTTTCCGGAAAGGGCCCTGCGATGTCAATGGCGATTCGTTCGAAAGGTGCTCCCACGTTGTATTGGTGCATCTTACCTCGAGTTTTGATTCTCGGACCCTTGCTAGCTGCACATACGTCGCATTTTCTGCACCAGTCTTCGATATCTTCCTTCGCTTTTAACCAATAAAAACGTTCTCGTACCTTTTCTAGCGTCTTATTCACTCCCAAGTGGCCTCCGGTCGCCCCGCCATGCATTTCCTGTAACACCTCCTTGACCCTCGTCCGCGGTACGACAAGCTGCACTACAAACGACTTTCCGTCGGAGGATTCCCATTTTCTTCTCAGAACACCTTCTTGGACATGGAGGGAGTCCCACTGCGCAAAATATGCCTTTAAGGTCGGGCTTCTGTGAGAGATGTCCTGATGATCCGGTTTCTCCATGTTCTTCTTCCAGGCCAGAATCGGCTCGATATCCGGGTCTTCCTTCTGAGCGTTCCGGATCTCATCTACGCTCCAGCCGGCGATAGGTTCGGCTCTCATTCTTTGGATGGAAACCAGCTCCCGTTCTTCCTGACGCGCACAATGTTTACAATCCGTTCTGCATGGTCTCCGGGACAGTGCATCCGCATTAGAGTGGAGTTTTCCTTTACGATGCTGTATTTCGTAGTCGTAGATTTGCAGCCTTTCGATCCATCTTGCGACCTGACCCTCAGGACTCTTGAAGTGTAATAGCCATTTTAAGGCTGCATGGTCTGTGCGAAGAACGAACTTCCTCCCGTAGAGGTATTTGTGAAAATGCTTCGTAGCCAAGATCAAAGCTAGAAGTTCCCGCCTTGTCACGCAGTAGTTCCTTTCTGGCTTAGAGAGCACCTTGCTGAAGTACGCAACCACCTTCTCTTGGCCGTCATGCACCTGGGAGAGTACGGCTCCTACCCCGACATTACTAGCATCTGCATCCACAACGAACGTTTCCCCGGGAGTGGGGTAAGCCAGTATCGGGGCATCGCATAGCCGTTGTTTAATTGACCATTTGAATTGTTTTCCCTTTTCCGTCAACTGGTGCAGGTTCTTTGCGATCCCGGCAAAATCCTTCAAGAACAGTCTGTAGTAGGTGGCTAGGCCCAGGAAGCTCCTTAGTTGGTGTTTGTCTTTGGGGACTGGCCAGTTTTTCACCGCTTCGACCTTCTCCGGATCGGTTCTCACTCCTTTCGCTGAAATTATGTGTCCCAGGTACTTGACTTCCGCTCTAAACAGGGCGCACTTCTTGGGGTTGAGCTTCAGGTGGGCACTTCGAAGCCTTTGAAACACATCCTTTAGATTGTCTCTGTGTTGCGCAAACGTTTTTCCCACGACGATGACATCATCCAAGTATACCAAACAGGTTTTCCATGTTAACCCTTGCAGGACACATTCCATCAATCGCTCGAAAGTCGCCGGAGCATTGCACAGCCCGAATGGCATTACCGTGAATTGCCATAGCCCATTTCCTGCGGTGAAGGCGGTTTTCTCCCGGTCTTCTGGATGGATCTGTACCTGCCAGTAGCCACTCTTCAAGTCGAGAGTGGAAAACCATCGGGCTCCTGATAGTGTGTCTAGCGTGTCGTCAATCCGTGGCAGAGGGTAGCTGCCTTTCTTGGTGACGTATTTGAGCTGCCGATAGTCCACGCAGAACCGCGTGCTGCCATCTTTCTTCTTAACCAGTACAACCGGTGATGCCCACGGACTTTTGGAACTTTCAATCAGACCTTCTTTCTCCATTGCCGACACCATCTCTGCAACTTCTGTCTGCTTTGCCAATGGAAGGCGCCTAGCAGGCTGACGAATTGGTCTAGTATCACCAGTGTCTATTCGATGTTGTACCAGGTGTGTTCGGCCGTATTCTCCGTCCTGTGGGGCAAATACATCAGCGTACTCATTGATAAGATTCTCTGCCATAGTTCGCTGCTCCTGATTCAGCTCACTGGACTGGAGAATCGTCTCTCTCGTTTCCGCTGTCCAAGGTGATGGGAGAGGTTTTGGAGCATCACGTTCAGATATTGTTGCGACGGCGGTAATCGGCGTGCATTTTCCAGTCACATCCCCTCGCCTTAGTTTGACAGTGTGTGGTCTTGCGTTCAAAACCCTCACTGGAACCATGGTGTTCTTTGGTTCGACTAACGTCTTTCCCACGATGTAGTCTTGAGAATTCTTCTCTGGGTCTGGTTCTACTATGTAGAATCGGTGGCTCCCAAGATCACCTTCCAGCTTCGTCCAAATGATTGTCTCTGAAGACGGCGGCAAAACTTCGTCTTTGCTGATGACTGTCCTGAGAGTTACGGCATTCTCATTTCCGTACACCATCGGAATCTCCACATTTCGATACCTCAGTACTTGCATCCCGATGTCCAAGATTACTTCATTTGCTTTCATGAAGTCTACTCCGATGATGCACTCGTCGCATATATCTGCCACCAGAAACGCATGGGAGAACGTCAGTCCTGCCAGAGTAATCGTAAGACGAACTTCTCCAAATACCTTCGCCATTTCCCCTGTTGCAGTCTTCAGGCAGTAGCTGTTGGTGTTGTGCAGCCAGGAGCTTTTGACGATATCTCTTCTTACAATGGAGGCAGTGGCACCTGTGTCGATGGTGGCTACGCACTTCTTCTCGTTGATTAGTGCCTCCACTGTCAGGCTCTTGTTACCCCGTTTGGTTTGCGAAACTTGAATGGTGGTCCTGGGGGCCTCGATTCCAGTAACCAACTTCTGCCCCGCGAAGTTGGTCCTTACGCATCTCCCGACTGCTGGTTTTGGGAAGTCTGACCGACAGGATGCTTCCTCTCTGCTTCTCCTACTTCCGCAATGTGGACAATTTCCTCGTCTAGGTGCACTTCTGCACTGCCGTTGTAGGTGTCCGGTTTGGTTGCAATTCCAGCAACGGATTTGACTTCCCCGAGCTTTGACGGCTGTTCTCTGGCATGAGCATTCCACGATGGACATTTCCCTGACACGGTGTATTCCCTGGTATGCTTGGTCTGCAGCCTTCATTGACAAAGTGAATGCCAATGCCTCGGGGAGTGTTCGCTTTTCAGCCATCCTTACAGCCATTTGCAGTTGTCTGTCCTCTATGGCCTGAATAAAAGCTTCCACCGCCATTTCGTTGATAAGCTCCTCACCGGCTTTAGGGTATGAAAGATGGGCTAGTCGCTCTATATCAGCTTGCAACTGTTGGAGCGTTTCTTTTGTTCGTCCAGCTTAAGTTCTAGAGAATTCCTTTGGTCGCCCATTGCTTTCTTTTGTTCGTCCATCGCTTTCTTTTGTTCATCCAGCTTAAGTTCTAGAGAATTCTTTTGTTCGTCCATTGCTTTCTTTTGTTCGTCCAGCTTAAGTTCTATAGAATTCTTTTGGTCATCGAGCTTATGACTTTGATCTTCTATTGCTTTCTTTTGTTCGTCCATGACTAACTTAAGTTGCAGGAGCAGACTTGTTATACCCGGGTCGGCTACTGTACTTGCTGGTTCCTCTTCCACGTCAAACTCTATGTCATGCGGATTTTCACCTTCCTGCGTTACTGCTTCTTCCAGACGAATCAGTAGGGCATCTTTTCCCCCAGTTGTGTCGAGATTCCGCTTACTGAGTTCTGCCTTTAGTTGAGTTATAGTTAGTTTTCCCAATTTGCGACCCATTTTGCGCAACTAATTAACTCAACACAGAAATCGTTTTTTTTTTTTTTTTTGCTTGTGCAATTTCACACCACGGAAATAGTTATTCACAGAATAAGTTTTATCCCGCTTCTGACACCAATGTAATATGCAAGCTACGGCTCGAGTAGATAAAACGATATTCTGTGGGATTTATTTCTTTATTTTCTAGTCTATAGAAAAATTCAAGTTCACACTACACTATTCTTCGCAAATTCTTTTCTTACAAGGTCTCTTTCCTCTCAAATCACTTTATCTCCTTTCAATTACTTAATTCACAAATCCAAACTAATTACTTTTTCTTGTTCACTCTCAACTTTCTATTTATCACCAAATTACAACTTCGCCCATTATCACTTTTCCAATCTCTTCGCCACGGTTCTAAACCAACTGTCTTTTTTTGACCGCCATCTGTCCTTATATAGCAGAAGTTTCTGATAGCCAGAAACTTCTAGCAAATTCTTCGACCACTGGAACAAGCGAAATAATTCTTGCAGTTATAATTCCCTTTTATCCCTGATATTATTCGTCTCTTTCGTTGACATGTGGAGACTTCGTCCCAGACACGAACCTCGAATGAAAGGACAGTTCGAACCAAAATTCTGCCAGAATGGAAAGTCACTTCAGAATTTTCTGCATAGACATAGGAGCGTAGTTATTATTATGCTACAATATCAAAGAGTAGTATTATTTGAACCAGGAAACTCAAAAAGGAATATTCATAGCCACCTCCATAATTAGTTCTAAGGTTATAGCTCAAGTTGCATTTTTAAACAGACTAGAATGTGATGTGGTAATAAAACCATTCACACCAGAAGTTTTCTCACTGAATGAATATCATGTAGTAAATCTGAAAGCCAATTATGACAGGAATAAAAAAGAAGACCAATATAAGGGATTGTTACAAGAATTACAAATCAACATAGCTGATCACAGAACAATCCATCCTAAAAATATGTGAGGAATTTGCAGATTGTTTTCATCTAGCAGTAGGTTCTTTGACAGAAAATCATTTTTATAAGCAGCGAATATCAATGATTGACAACAATCGTGTCTATATTCAAATAATTATAGACTTCCCCATACACAGCTGCATGGGATAAATCAACAAGTGGACAAACTCTTGAATGAACATATTATTGAAACTTCAGGGAGTCCATTTAATTCACCTTTGCTTGTGGTGCCGAAATGGCGACTAATAGTAGATTTCCGTCAAATGAACAACAAAATAATGGATGATAAATTCCCATTAACAAAATTGGACGATGTTCTTGATACAATAGGTATTGCAAAATATTTCTCCACATCAGGTTTAAGTATCATAGTTCCTTCCATCAGATAAAACTACATGAAAATTCCAGACCTGCAGCTGCATTTTCTACAAACCAGGGATATTTCCATTTTAAAATGTAGCCTTTCGGCGTAAAGATATCAACAAACAGTTTTCTATGGCATATCTGTGTCATTAGCAGGGCTCAACGCAGAAACATTACTGTTTTTTGATGGTATCATCATATATGTAGTCTAAGTTATCACAAAGAAAATCTAGTAAAAACTCTGCAGAAGCTAGAAAAATTCAATCTCAAACTAAATCCAAAAAAATGCAAATGGTTGCAGATGCAAGTGACATACCTAGGGCACCTAATAACTAATGAACGGATGTCCCAAGAAAGCGAATGAGATTAAGCGACTCGTAGAATTCTGCAATTACTATAGATGATCCATTAAAGATTTTGCAGTAGTTGCAGAACCACTAAATGCATTATAAAAAAGGGGGACATAATTTAAATAGACAGACGAATGTAAAACATCTTTCACTATAATAAAAACAAACTCGTGAATTCACCCGTTTTGAAATATCCAGACCATAAAGAAATGTTCTTAGTAGCAACAGATGCTTCGAACACCGCATTTGGAGCCGTGTTGTCTGAAGGCGAAATAGGAAGAACCTTCCAATTTCCTATGCAAGTAGGAGTTTGAATAAACACGAACTTAACAATTCTTGAGAAAGAATTGCTTGGGATACATTGGGCCATCAACCATTTCAGACCAAATTTACCTATGTATATGGGGAAAAGTTCATAATAGTTACAGATGATAACAAGCCTTTTTACATAAAATTACTCGTAACAAGAATATGGCTAGATCTACCAGACTTCACGTTTGATATTCGATACAAACAAGGCTCAATGAACATAAACGCGGATGTTTTATCGCTTATAAAGCTAGACTCCGAAATTCTCAACGAACTGATACCTGCGGCAGACAAAAATGTCACCACTCCGAGAATTGACAAACAAATTGACAAAAAGAAAAGCAGCGGAGAGACAAAAGAAATACTTTAGATGTACAGCCTGATCAACTTTACTCCTGTATCCGTTATCAGAAATAAGAAATGTAAGAAGACTAAAATTTAAGAAGATGCTCAAAAATGATATGAATAATTAAAAATTTGCCAACAGTAATTATCGACAGTATGAGTTGAAATATAAATTAAAAAGTTTAGTTCGTTTTAATTATAAAAGAAAACTTTTATTACTTAAAATACTATGTTTAATACAACGTTTTTCAATACACTTAAAGTAAACTCTCCTACAGAATTACGATGTGTCAACGTCAGCGTAGGAATGCGAGCCTCGGGCTTTGGTGGCTTCCTCTTTTATTGTTGTTTTTGATGCACATTTGTATCGTGTCATCGCAGCTGTGTTTGTTCACGATAATGAGGTTGGTGAAAAGGTTGTTCGTTATTAGAAACACATTCCCTTGAATTTCGTATTGAATAAATACAATGTTGTCAGAAAAGATGTGGTTCTCGAGTGGTCGTTATTGTTACAGTTCTTTTTTTTTATGGTTGCTAGAGGAACCAGTGTGATAACTCCCCTTTTCCTTTAAGAAGCTTGCCCCGCAGCTTCGTATTGTCTCACAAGTATCGGAATTCGTCCTACCCTTTGGTCCAGGAGTTGTTCTGGTGTCAATGTAGGGGTTCTCTTTCTATAAAAGATAATTACAAATGCTGTTATGAGAATTTTTAGTAATATTAAGTAATATTGTCAAATTTTAATTGGTCATCGAGAGACTCAAAATACTGTGCGATCTCTTATTTGTCGATCGCGTATGACTTCAAAGTGTTCTAAATCAAGCGTGTTGGGTTTTCGTACACTCTACCGTCTATGGTTGTGTTGTTCGCAAAGTTCACTAGGTAGACTCCAATTAAAATTTCTCTAGATAGTAGGATTATTTCTAAGTTTTGATTTTTTCCTTTAAATTTGTTACAAACTGTTTTTTCCATTATTAAGTAGTTCAGGCAAACTTGTCTGATTCTTGCTATTTTCACAAAATGTATGTTTTAGCTTTTTCTTACAAGTTTTTACATTAATAAAATTACTGTTACTTTTGATATAAAAGGCCTTTTCATGGAAACTCTAAACGGATACAGGCTCTTTATTATTTTTTTATTTAATGGCATCAATTAACAAGTAATTAGATCAAACAAAAAAAGTCCCGATATTTTCTTATGGGATTTTCAGCACTAAAAAACTGTTTTGTCTAGCTTGCAGAAGTATGTATTACAGCATGATATAAAAACCGCAATTTTCATTCAGTTTTTATTGTGATTTTGACAAATAAGAATGCCGCGTGGTATGCATTTAACGGAAGTAGAAAAGGGAAAATTTCTGACTTTTCGCGAGGATGGTTTGGGCTTCGCGAAGAAAATATCAAGATCGGACCGTGTCATTCGAGATTATATACAAGACCCGGGGTCTTATGGCACAGCAATCCGAGCTGGCTGTCCACAGAAGCTTACAAGTCGCGATGAAAATCGAATAATAAAGGCTTCGTCCAATTCAGTGCGTTCATTGTTAGAAATTCGGAGTGAATTAGATTTAGATGTTTCGGTTTCGACGGTTTCGCGTACTATAAAACGCAGGGGATTAATCGCTCGAAGCAAAATGGTGCCTGCTCCATGTCTAGCAGTAGCCCACAAGGAAAATAGAGTGGAATTCGCTCGTAACAACAAGGATCGTAATTGGAAAACCGTAAGAAACATTGTTTTCATTTCCTCCTTGTTTTTGAATTTGAAATGTATTAAACTTAAACAATATTTTTTTTTAATAAAATTATTATTTTTAGTGACAAAAAGAAGTTTAATCTTGATGGACCAGACGACTTTAATAGATATTAGCACGATTTACGGAAGGAACCAAGGTTTTTTTCGAAGAGGAACTTCGGGTGTGGAAGTTGTATGGTATGGGGAGCTTTCTGCCCTCGCGGTAATGTTTCACTTTCCTTTACCTCTACAAAAATTGATAGTGCAGCCTACACCCAGCTACTCGAACAGAACTTGGTATGATATTTAAGGCGGTATTGACGATTTTCTCATGTTTTTCAACAAGATAATGCAACGATTCACGCCAGTCATCGAAATTTGGAATGGTTTCAAGACCAAAACATCAGATTGATGAAGTGGCCGTCATATTCTCCGGATTGTAATCCGATAGAAAATCTTTGGGGAATAATTTCACGCCGAGTTTATGCCCATAATCAGCAATTCGCGAACGTTGCTGAGCTTCTAGCATCAATTATGGATGCATGGAACTCCTTGGATGATTTCATACTAAGAAAACTAATTCAGTGTATGCCCAATAGAATTTTTAGTATCATTGAACAAAGTGGTAATAAAATCCCATACTAATATCTGTTAAAACAGTTAGCCAAAATAAAAAAAAATGAGTGAAATGTAATACGGTTATACTTTTGCAAGCTAGAAGAAACAGTTTTTTATTGCTGGAAATCCCAAAAGAAAATATCGGGAATTTTTTTTTTTGCTCTAATTACTTGTTAATTGATGCCATAAAATATAAATATAATAAAGGTCCTGTAAACATTTGGAGTTAACTGGAAAGGCTTTTTATAGGGTGCGGTTATACTTTTGCAAAGCGGTAATAAAGTACGACCTCGGCATACGTAATTAGGAGTAAAATGAAGCTCATTACAAGCTTTCATCTCGTTTCGGTGGGCGTAAAACTTGCGGTTACTTCAGCTTACGAAGGCATCCATATATACTTCCTATTACATAGTTCGAATGGTCGTATCCTGATCTGTACGAATTGATAACAAAACCCGAACTATTTACAGTTTGAACAACTTTTAGCTTATTGTCAGAAAGTACAACATCAGGTATGGTGTTGGGGATTACTTTTTTACTCGATATATTAACAACCTGCTACTTATTTGGATTTAATACTAATCCATTAGCTACAGACCAGGAATAAATACTGCAAAGGTTCACATTTAATTTGTACATAAGTTCAACTGTGTTATTGAATGGCCTACCCAGGTACAGCTGAACATCATCAGCATAGAGATGAACCTATTTATGTTTACAGACAGATGGTAAGTCATTAATGAACATACAGAACATTATGGGACCAAGGATTGATCACCGGTAGAAGAGCTGAACAAGAATCGCAAGTTATCCTTTATCAAATAGTTGTCTTATATCTTCAAAGATCTTAACCATAGAAGTAGAGCAACTGTGGTTAGATCTGAAACCAGATTGTCTTGCATACAGAAGGCTATTGAGAATAGGTGTTGAAGAATCTGTTTTGCCATAAGTTCCTCAAAGACTTTTGACAAGCACGGTAAGATGCTTATTGGTGTAAAATCGGCGGAAGATATCGGAGAAATTTTTTTTGGCAACATGTATTATTCGAGCTATCTTCCAGAATTTGGGGAAAGTAAACGTGGTAATGCAGTGGTTAATAATATGGGTCAAGTGACTTACGATGTGGGGCAGAATCAATTTTATAAAGCGCAGTGGTATCCCATCTTCACCAACAGCGTTTGATTTAATTGCTGCAATGGAATTTATAACCTCATTGTCAGTTACTGATTGAAGTTCAAAAACTCCTACCGGATGTAAGTTGGATTAGTACTTTCAAGAAAATTAAAACTTAACTCCTCAGTATTTTCAAGGAAATAATTATTATTATTTTATATCAGGATCAGTATAACATTTTATATTATTTTTAGCACCGGCGTAATAGTTTCTTTTAGAGTTTCGTATTATCATAGTCGAATGGTTGCGTATCGCTTTATAAGCAAACCAATTAGAGTTAGATGGACTGTGTTTCCACTTGCTATACATTTTTTTACGAGCTTTGATGGTCTTGATAACTTCGTTAGTAAACCAAGCGCAGCTACTATTTCGAACACTAATCGTTTTAACTGGTACATATTGAATGTATAACTCCGTAACTACTTTTTGAAAATATGATAGTGTAGCTTGGAATCGGGATCAGAAATCAATCGATAGTCATTCCAGGGCGCCGAATAGACGGAATATTGGAGGTCGTCAATGTTTATTGACCTAAAGTCCTTAAATGTAAAAGTCAGTGGGACAGCAGAGAGATTAAAGTCAATATTGTAAGTACAAAATAAGAGGTTTAGCAGGTTTAAATTAAAGTCACCACAGACAATTACGTGTTCGTAAACAGACGAATATTGTGAAAGAACAGAGAAAAACGGTTGAGGAGAACAACTCCGGTGCGGAACATAGGCACACGTAACCAAGCATTTGGTGCAACTGCCATGGATTCCAACAATTAAAAACTCTGATTCAGTACCAACAGATTTACTAATAATTTTACATTTTAGAAACAATTTGCAGTAAATTGCTATTCCGCCTCCCCATGTATAAGTTATTCTATCATTTCTAGAAATGACGTAATTGGGTATATTATAGTGTGTATCAGGTATATCACGCTTAATCCACGGTACACAAACACAAACAACATGACCTCCAGAATTTGTAAACATATATTTCAAATAATCTAATTTATTCGTATGCTGATTAAGACTACGTGCATCTATATGACAAACCTTAAAACCATCACGACAATTAGAAAGTACTGTACTGTAACTGGAACGTACTCTATTCATATTACACTAAAAACAAAAACAGAACAAACAAATATAACGCCAGACACTTAAGAGCACAGGACAGAGAGAAGAAAGGAGAGTTAAAATAAAATTAAATAAAGAGCTAATGAATAACAATTTTAAAATAATATAGCAATGGAATACAAATACAATTTCAAAATAATATAACAACGGAATACAAATACAATACAATTTTGAAATAATATAACAAGGGAATACATATACAATACGGTGATTTTAATGATGAGTTGCAGCAGCGCCAGGAACATCACCACCAGAGGCAATGAACACTTTTACACGCGGAGACTCGAAATGAAAGACACCATATTTTTAGGAAAGGGAGGTGAGAAGTTTCGTGTCTTTTCTTTTGCTTCATTCCTAATCGTTTTCATTTGCTTCAATCATTTTTTCTCAGCGTCGAGTGCGTATCGTGCGGAAGAGACCACGTAGAGGAATTTTCGATATTTCTGTTTTTCGCTTCATTCGTATTTTATTCCATATGCACTCGACGCTGAGAAAAAAAGAATGAAGCAGAGACACAGTAAAATACGAATGAAGGGAGAAACAGAAATATGAAAAATCTTAATCGATAGAATCTCGACGTCTAAAAGTTACACACGACACCATAAGAGAATAGAGAAGTGTCTTTCATTTCGAGTCTCCGCGTGTAAAAGTGCTCAATGGAGTGAAGTCAATCAGAGCTTACAATGGAAAAGCTTCTTTCGTTGGCCGCCTTCTTACCAAAAACAGTCCCAGATTTTGTGTAGAGAGAGAAGAGTTGTTTTTTCCTCTTTAGACTAATTGCACTTTGTTTTTCTTTGCGGTAATTCGCAGCAGCTACGAGAACAACATTTCTTTCATATAAAGAGCGGAAGTTTAAAACAATCAATGGTGGGGTGGTCGGTGAGGAATTATTGTTGATGTTGTTTCGCCTTTTTGCACGAAAAGCATTAGCAAGATGAGGCGGGTTGCAGTTAATAGTGCCACAAAGCTCATGGAAAATTTGAACAAGATTTTCATTAGGTTGTTCAGGAACCCCAAAGCATCACAAGCGACTTCTTTCCGCTCCAAAACATTAACTTGTTTACGAAGAGCAAGGATCTCAGCATTATGCAGATGAGCCACAGAAGAGATGTTATCTTCAATTTTGTTAACACGGGTTATAATGCTAGAGATCGCATTATTTATTGACTCGAAACGTTGAACCCAGCTTTCTTTGACTTCTTCAATTTTTAGGAAAAATTCAGATCGCATTTAGTTTATTTAGTCAGCGAAACTACGTTGCAAAGGTGCAGAATGTTTAGCTAATTGATCTTCTAAAGCCTTTATAGTGATCACTCCTTTATCGTTGCTTAGAAGTTTAATTAAAGGTTAGGAAGAGTCAGTATGGGAGGAGAGAGCGTCTCTTTGAGTTCTGTTTCGTGTTAATATGATTGATGTGGATGACATTATTGACGAAAGAACTTCGGCACAATGGAAGACACAATCGAAAATATAAATGGCAAAGAAAATTATGCACCGGTGTATTTCTTTATTCTATTTTATTTTTATATGAAAGTTGGATTTGGTGTTCCGAAAACACAAACGTTTGCAATAGGTAATTATGTGTTGTTTAAACTGACTTTTTCTGGACTGATCAAAAAACACGTCTATTCGCTATCACCGCACATACTCGAAAAATGATTTCATCTTCCCGTAAAATCTTTAAAATTCGAACTATCAATTAAGTCACTATGGTGAAGGTTTTAATCAGCTAATTTTTTTTAAATTTTATTAATATCATTGATATTTAAAATGGCTAAAGTTAAAGTGTTGATCATATTTTGTAATTCAAAAATTATTAGTTTGCTTTTTTCAGCAATAAGTTCATCTTTAATGGTATGTTTAACTAATTTAATAGCTTCAAATAATTTTGAATTGGTTACAAATTGTTTATTATTATTTGCAATTAGATCGTTAATTTTATTTTCTATTGTAAGTTCATCTGTGGATCCCGCTACCCATTTCCAGATAGTCGATATTATTTCTATTGCTCGTTTAGAACGTGAGACCATGAGTTGATCGAAAAGAGTTTGAATGATGTTAAAATTATTGTTATGTTTGTTATCTTTTGGTGAGTCAGCATAACTTGTTTCGTAATAGTCTTGTTCTAGTTCTTGTTTAGTTTTGTCTTGAAAAACTTGAATGTATGTTAAATTTGTCGCATGAAAGATACTCGATGTATTTTCATACGATAGTACGTCACCGGTTTCAACCAATATGTAATATAGTGTAATCGATGATCTCGGAATGAACCATGAAGATGAAGGTTAGTATAGGGTGACCAGATAAGAATAGGAAAAAAAAAATTAAGTAAAACAATAACGTGAGGCAGCATATTAATTCTGGCTTTGTTTTGAAGCCACATTCATGCCATTATCTATGCAATAGCAAACCACACCAAACAGTCAATTTTTGCAAATGCATTGATGCTTGGTCGAGCATTGTAGTCGCTAAGCCAAAAAGGCCTCGTCCGATAAGATGATTTTTTGGGCAAAATCCGGATCTCCGGCCAACATTTCTAGTGTCCAATTAGCGAACTCATTCTTGCGTCAGCACAATCTTATATGGCTATGGGCCCAAATCCAATGCAAAATAAGCCTGGTTGAAAAGATGAAACAATGCTTGTCTACCACTCAACGTAATTTGGGAATAAAAAACGAAGGAAATTAATTCGTTATAAATTTTAGGTTTTTATTGAACACGTCTGCTCACTTCTGTGGTTACTTGAGTTGTGTCATTTCTTACTTTGAAAATACATATAGGAAATCTGACATTATGTTATTGACAATCTGTTATTGTTTAGAACTTTAAGTTTTAGCCACATTTGCATCAACGATAATACAGTGCAATTATTGTCTAATATGCTACAATTTATTTCAGAAATATATATTTGATTATATGTTGCTTCAACTTTTGATTTGGAGATATACTTCTTGAACATCCTCCCCAGCCGTGAACGAGGTTCACGATGTGCGTGATTTCTTTATATTCCTCCGATAGTGCACCGCATTCCTGCTGAATGTAACTTTTCGTCGTCTCGTTTCTTCCTTGTTTACTATTGGCGGCCATCATTATACAAATCCAGTTGGTGTTTTCGTTTTGTGAACCGCTGATTAGCGTGTAAACAAAATTAAATAAATTTTAATTAGCTTAAACGTATAAATAATTATGTAAAGTTATCGTGTGAGTATTATTAGTGATTTCATTAGTAAATGCCTGATTAGCGCCTGGGGTTGATTTCATCTTTTTTTTTTTTTCGTTAAGCGAACGTGATGCTGTTCTGAATGGGTTCCGATTGCCCCTTCAGTTTGTTTATTTTGATATGCCTTTTCATGTAGTGGCTTCTCCGTTGACTTCTCGAGGTTTCCGTCATGTGTGGAGTACTATTGGGCTGCAATATGTGATGTATGTGTTATTGCGTAGCTGGAGAAAAAAAAAACTTCGAAAGTGCATTAAATAAACTGTTTTTTTTTTTTTTTTTTTTCGTTCATAGTGAGAAAACAAGTGCATGTTAAAAAAAAGAAAGGAAAAAAAACGACGACGTGTGTGTGTGAATGAGTAGTTTCGCCATGGTTTGTTTACAATTTACATTGTATGATACGTGTGCAATTGCGATGGCTACACATGCTTGGCTACAAAAGTGTTTTTGCTGGAGTGATACGGATGCCGGTGTACGCTTTGATCCAGTATCATTAAAAAGCGAATATGATTCCTGTTAATTATGTAAGGTTACTCACCTGATATGTATATCAGGTAAGTGTGTTGTGTGCGAGAATCTGTAGCAAGAAAGCGCCACAGATGAGTGTTGTGTGCGAGAATCTGTGGCATGAATGACATATTTATATGTTGTTCAAATACATTTAATGAAATTATTTACTTGAGTGTGTATTATAAGGTTTTCCCTCAATTCTATATGTATATGTATAATTTACGTTACAAATGAGTGTATTACTTTATTTTACTTTAAGTTTGTGATTTTGTTCCTCCGTTTGCCGTCGGCATTTTGATGTGTGATGATGTTATATTTTTGGGTCTTGCGTTAATGATGATTCGCGATTTTTCTGTATTGTTGTGTCATCTTCGTATGTGTTGTTGGATGGCAGCAAACAAATCTTCGTGATAGGTCGTCTGACTTCTCCGGTCGGTGTTTTGAGGGTGGCGACTCGAATAAAGTGGTCTGACCCTGGATGAATATTGACAACGCGTGCCAAACTCCACTTCGCTGGTGGTAGATTGTCGTCCTTGATCAAGACTAGATCTCCGATCTTTTGTTGAGGCTGCATCTTTAATCAATTTCGGACTGATTGCCAATGCTTCCAGAATAGCTGTTGGAGTTTCTGTATCCTCTGCCATCGTTGTAGGTAGCCTATTTGACTGTCCGATAAGCCAGCTTGAGGGAGGGTGTTGAGAGCTCGTCCGATAAGGAAGTGTCCTGGGGTGAGCGCTGCGAAATCATACGGATTATCCGTCATTGAATATAGGGGCCTCAAATTCAGGAATGCTTCCACTTGGTGTAGAAACGTGGTGAGTTCCTCGAATGTGTATGTCTCGGTACCGATGATCCGTTTGAGGCGATATTTTATCGATTTCACTCCAGCTTCCCAAAGTCCGCCGAAGTGAGGGGAAGCGGGAGGAATAAAATGCCACTGCATACCTTCCTTGGAGATTGTTTCCGCAACGTCCTTCCAATCACATTTGGGTTCTTCCAACAGCTTCTTCAACTCTTTATTGGCTCCCATGAAGTTTGTTCCATTGTCGCTGATCTAATGCGAACATAGCCCTCTTCTCGGAGTGAATCGTCTTACGGCTGCATTGAGAACTTGCGATGTCAAATCACTTACCACCTCAACGTGCATGGCTTTGGTGGCTAGGCATCAGTGGCGTGGCGTCCAAAGAAGCCGATTCCTTCCGGCTTCCTTTTTCAAATATGAATAATTTTTATTTTGCCACTTGCCAACCATCATATTTAATTATTTGTTCATCAAACCATTTTTCATTCATAAATGAAAAATGAAATGCTGCGAAGATGAAATGCTGCGACCACTTCGGTTGTTTATTCATTTTTACTCATACACAAACTCGCACACATAGGCGAGACAAGTATGAACTCCTCTAGCGAGAGAGCGTGCAACGAATTTTTTTTTGAGAAGCCGTTCATTTTCCGGCTTATGCATTCATTTCTTCACAGTGCGAACTTTCAACCCTGGCATATAGTAGAAGTTTATTTGCGATTTTTTTGTCTAACATACATTCGCTTATGAGGAAAATAACCCGAAATTTCTCGGCTTTTGTAGATTAACATTGGTGGAGGAGAAAGGTTTTAGTTCGAGGGAGATTTTCTTTTATTGTAGGCAACAAAATAAGCCGACGAAAATCGAGTTATTGGGTGATGCAGTGGTTCGAACAGCGTTTGAGGTTTTTCTTACTTGTTGGGTATTTTTTTTGCAGATTTGAAATGACGGTTGCAAATCGGTTGTGTAATTTTGCGTGATTTAATGAAAATTTGGATGCAAATTTTTGTGATTTTTGTGACTGCTAATTATTAGAAAATTTTAAAAATTTAGCAATTACATATTGGTAGTTAAGTTAGTATTTTAAATTATTAAATTATTATAAAATAGTGAGTGAGCTAAATGAATAGTTATTAGCTATATACCAAGTAAGTTATTATAAATCTACTCAAGAGGTGCCCCATTGAACATTCATATTATTCTTAGACAAGATGTCTCTAGTTAATTTTGAGTGTTGTTTAACTGATTTTCTTCTAAAAGAAACCCACGAGTTCAGTAAGCTTTCTATTTTGTAAAAAAAAAAAAGTTATAGAACTAGGTCGCTCGACACCATCAATGAAAATAGATTACACGCGAAAGGATGGGTATCAGAAACATTTTCATGAGTCTTTTTACAAAAACAATGCATGACTGACTGGCAGTTGCAAATTAAATAGAATGTTTTGTTTTCCTTGTCTTCTCTTTTCTAATTCTCCTAGTGTTTGGAGTCACACAGGTTTCTTTGATATAATTAATTCTTCCAAAAAATATATTCAAACGAAAAAGCATATACGCAGCTGCTCGCATTTGCCTGAATTTGGCGAATATCGCATAGAGACTTCTTTACGGAATTCTTACGAGGCTCATAATAGAAAAGTTGATCGCAATAGCGATTTAATGAAGCGTTTCATAGACACTGTAGTTCTTCTACGAAAACAAGAGCTGGCATTCCGGGGTATCAGAGACTCGATGGCAATATCATTCGCCTATAGTTAACGTCTTATTCAATTGCAGAGACGACATAGAGCTTGCGAAGCAAGAGACCGAGGGTTTTGAGTCATGGATTCATTCAAAAGTTTTAAACTCATTTGACTCAATCTATGAGAGCGTAAGTAAGACTACTTAATGTTGATTCAAATACAAATTATAGCCGAATTTTTGTAGCAATTATAGATAATGTTACAAGTCAGATTAAGTATAGGTATAGTTCATTTAGTTCATATATTTTCTTTGATTTATTAAACAAATCAAAATATGAATATTTTTCTAATTCAGTGCCGGATTACATCGGCATCCGGGCGTCGTGGCTAGTGTGTCGGATCACTACGCAAGAGGTTCCAAGTTCGAATCCCAGAAAACACCAAAAAAGTTGTTGTTGTTACGAGAAAGCTTCTCAAAAACAAATTGCCGTTCGGATACGGCACTAAAGTGTAGGTCCTCTCTATTCGTGTGAAAAATATAACGCACACAACACGAGTGGTTGCGAGAAGCTAGGCCATGGCACTTAAAGAGCTGTTGCGCCAAATATTTAAAATTTTTTCGGCTTCCCTCCTTGAAATTTCACCCCACGCCACTGCCAGCCATACAAATATGGCGAAATACGCTTTGTATGTTTTGCCGCCTCGACCCTTCCATGCTTTAACGTCGATCGGTCCTGCATAATCTACACCCGAGTGAGTGAAGGGTTGAGATACGCGGACCCGTGGAGCTGGTAGGTTACCCATCAGTTGGTGTGACGGTTTGGCTCTGTACCGAAAATAGATGATGCCCTTAACAAAATTTTTGAATTTTAGGAACCAATATTTGTTCCGTAAATATGTTATTGTTCGGCTATCAAGAGCTTAGTGAAGTGATGATTGCCCTTTAGCATAATCGGATGTCGTTGATCGAACGGAAGCTCAGCGTGTTGTAACCAACTGCCTACTCGCAAGATACCGTTCGAGTCAATAAAAGGGTAGAGGGAATTCGGAGCTTTGACCTTTGTAACCACAGCAAACATCTCCACTTGAACAAGCCTAGTTAAGTGAAGGGTGGCAGATTGAAGTTCACCTGGAGAAAGTATACGGAGATCCCTAGAATGAGGTAATTTCTTTGCATTTGTGATGAATCGCCGACAATATCCGATTATCCGGAGTAATTTAGTTAAGCTAGATTGTTCGATTATTAGAGTATTGATATAATTTTTTACCTGCATAACCATATGTGCTTTAATAGAACGCTTCTTCTCATCTGTATTCAGGTTCGTCGGATGATGTGGGAACTGAAATTTCCAAGTTTCATGCAGAAAGTCCGGTCCATGCCATCAAAGCTTATTGGAATGTAAACCAGAAGGCATCATTCCTCTCGACGCTAGATCTGCAGGGTTCAGCTCACTCGGAATGTGCTTCCAATAGTCTGGTTTGACTAGTCTTTGAATTTCTGCAACTCAGTTGTTAACAAAGGTGACCCACTTGGTTGGAGGAGCAGCAATTCATGCCAGAGTAATTGTTGAGTCTGCCCATGCGTGCTGCTTCAGGTCTCGTAATTCTAAAACTCTGGCGGTGGAGTCTAACAGTGTTGCAAGGATTACTGCACCACAGAGTTCAAATCGTGGAAGAGTCTGAGTTTTCACCGGAGCAACTCTAGTCTTGGACAGAATCAAATGAACGTGGATTTTGTCGTTCAAGTCGAGAGCTCGAAGGTAAATTGCTCCACCATATGCCTTCTTGGACGCGTCATTGAACCCGTGCAATTCCAGCTCCTTGTGTGTGTCATGTGTATGGATCCAACGAGGAATACGAATCCGTTAAAGCTGTGGCAGGTCTTCACGAAAGGCGTTCCACTCCTTTTTCAGTTCCAATGAAATGGGATCGTCCCACTTCAGCTCGCTCCGCCATTATTTCTGCATCATGATTTTGCCTTTCGCGATGCAGGGTGAAATCCATCCGAGCGGATCTAAGAGCTTGGCAATTGTCGAGAGAATGATCCTTTTCGTTTGCTCAGCAGCTTCGGATTGAACATTCTGAAAAGAGAGTCTATCTTCTATTTTAAACAACTCTATTCCTAGCGCCTTGATATGATCGGAAGAACTAATGGGTAGAGAAAAGTCATCTTCCCGCTGGTCTAATGGTATTTGATGTAAAACCTCGCTCGAGTTACTTACCCACTTGCGCAGATCGAAGCCTCCAGATGACAACAAACTGGTGACCTGATGACGCCTAATCAATGTGTCTACCACAGTACCTGCGCCAGCAAATATATCATTAACATAGACATCTCCCCTCCCTGGAAAGTTTAGCAGCGGAGCGTGTAACGTTCGTTCACCTCACACTCGAGTCTCTGCACTCGGACTTTGAGACCAGCACCCGAGGATTAATATTTAAATCGCTGACTAGGCTTCTTCCGGCCAACCAACTGACACCAAACAGATAGAGTTACATCAATGACTCCTCTGGCTGACCCGATGTTTCACAAGCCTGCCGAAGTAGATCTGCTTTCAGGTAGCGACGTCTACTCGGAAATCGTACTCTCCGAAATTATACGTGGCGGTGAGGAAATGAGTCCGTTTGCACAGAAAACTTCACCAGGTTGGATCGTGATGGGTAAAGTTTATCAACCAAATCGGAACATCAGAAGCTTTTGTCAAGTTCTGGATGTCGACCAACATTTGCAACGGTTTTGGGAGATAGAAGAAGCACCCTTCAAATCGGAACATCAGAAGCTTTTGTCAAGTTCTGGATGTCGACCAACATTTGCAACGGTTTTGGGAGATAGAAGAAGCACCCTTCAAAGCCCACCAAACATACGAAGACAAGGCATGCGAAAATTTCTTCAGTGCCACAACACGAAGACTAACTAGCGGACGATATGAAGTATCGTTACCATTTATAGGAGGAAGCAAACCTGGGCTTGGATCCTCGAAGGAAGGAGCCTTGCGTAGGTTTGCTCAACTGGAACGATGGTTCCGGATCAACCCCATATTACACAGAGAGTACAAGAACTATATAAATGAATACTCACAACTCGGCCACATGCAGGAAGTTGATGTCATCAATGAGGAAGTACTTAGAACTCCTCATCATTACTTTGTACCACATCACGCCCTGTTCAAGGAGTCCAGTTCCACAACAAAACTCCGGGTCGTCTTTGATGCTGCGGCCAAAACCACGGACGGGACGTCCTTGAATCAGCATTTGATGACAGGACCTAAGAAACAAAGAGACATAATCGACATTGTTCTGAGGTGGAGAAGACACAAACATACCTTCACCGCAGATATCGAAAAAACGAATCGGCAAATCCGGGTCAATTCTGATGATTCAAATTACCAGCTCATATTCTGGTGTGATGAGGACACCGAACTGATCAAAGTGTATCGTCTTCAAATCGTCACATTCGGCACAACGTGTGCCCCCTACCAGGCCTTTCGATCCCTTAATCAACTGGTCGCTGATGAAGCACACAATTATCCTTTAGGCGCACGTATGGTGAGGGAAGATGTCTGTGTTGATGATTTGTTTGCTGGCGCAGGTACTGTGGAAGAAACATTGATTAGGCGTCAACAGGTCACCAGTTTGTTGTCGTCTGGAGCAAGTGTGGTAGACGCACTAGGCGCTGAATGTATTCTGTAGTGTTGTGTGTATTGTGTGTGTGAAGCTATGTCTAAATGCATAGGAGGGTTAGAGTGTAAGAGTTGTGAGTAATGTTGCTCATTGCCTTCTGCGTGAAGAAACGTCCAATTTTAAAAATTTGCTACATTTTCGCAAAGAGTGAGCTCCTTTGCTGCGGAGAAACTGTTAACCGACTGATCCAACGATGAAAGCACAGTAGCCGCAATTATCCAACGGGATTTTCAGAAAATTTGCAAAATGTATTGCATTTGCTTACGCGGCACGTGAAACCGTTTTGCATTTGAAAAAAAAAAACTCAGCAGTAATGTTTCAAATTTGTATAGTTTTTTTTTTCTATGTTTAATGTGCGTTCTTTTGTAGATCACACACATGGATTAATAACTCTTAATCTATTAAGGACTCGAAGGACCATGAAAAGATGGGACAATGCTTGTTTACCACTCAACGTAATTTGGGAATAAAAAAAACGAAGATAATTAATTCGTTATAAATTTGAGGTTTTTATTGAACACGTCTGCTCACTTCTGTAGTTACTTGAGTTGTGTCATTTCTTACTTTGAAAATACATATATAAATATGATGTACCACGATGGTATTTGTCGTCGTCGTCCTCTCGTCCTGTGTTACCTGTTCCTGTGCATCCTCGCATACACACACCCCAGTTCAGAGGTGGGGTTTGGATTGGTGTTTTGGGAATTCAGACCAATTAAGAACAAAAAATAAAAGGAAACAAATTCCAACATACCTGTTGTCCTGTAACTGGACAAGGTCCGGTGCAGCAAGAGGTGCTCCCCCAACAATAAAGTCAACGCTTCCGAGAAGGTGCTCCGTGGCACACAGTGTTAGTGAACAAGCTTAAGTGAAATATTCAAAAGTTAAATTTAAAAATTAATTTTGAAAGTGCTACCACTCCTTCGGAGTTTTTTTTAAGACATTAGTAAATCTCTTCAAGGCTACCTAGTTTTGGTTTTAAATTTCATTGGAATTTTTTTCTTACTAATTTTTTTTTTTGATTTTAAGTTTTGAAGACTAGTGCTTGGTCATAGACTGAAGACAGCTATCCAATCCTCAGGCTTTAAACTAGTGGATCCTGTGAGGTAGTTGGAGGTCTGCGAATAAGCAAAGAGCGGGACAAGGTGGAAAGGCCGAATGCTAGTCATATTCTTCGTGAGTCGCAAGCATAAGCCGCGAAGCTTTGCCCGTATTGGAGTTGATCTGGGAAATCCTGGCCAGCCTTCTATTGGGTATTACCCGGTAGCAAGTAGTGATAAGGAAGGAAAGGATCGACTTTAGCACCTCGTCAAGTATCCGAGGCACCAGTCACTACCCGACGATATTGACATTACCCTAACGTGTACGGACAGCCTCATATCCACAGAATGGTTGCTGGAGAACCTGACCAAAAATCCACACACCAACGCATGAACATAATACACCACATTAAACATACAAATACAATTTTTTTTAGTTTCTGAAATTTTTTTTTTGATTTATTGTACTGGTCTTTTTTTATCGTTTCTATTTTGTTTTTTTAATTATCATTTTTTTACTATTGATTTTACTCCTTTTATTACTATTTTTTTTCTTTCTTTTTTTTTATTATTAATTTTTTTATTCTAATTTACCTTTTCCCTGAATTTTGATTTACCTTTTTTATTTTTTTTTTTTACTATTATCACTACACCCTACTACATTTTCTTTATTATTTTTATTCAATTTATTTTTATTTTTTCCATTGAACTTTACTACCTCTTAGTAAGGGTTCGCTTTTTAAATTTATTTGTTTTTTTGGTGTTTGAAGTAGGGAATTTATTGAATTTTTTATCATGGAGGGACACAATAGGAGTTTAGCGGTAGTGCCGAAGAACACTGGGTCCCAAGGAGCACATCCGCCAGGAATGCGAGTAATGCGTTTAGGAGCTAGGTTGGAACGCGAACAGGGAACCGACGGATATGACTTGCGCAAGACTGGGAACAAACGACGACTATCTGTTCTTTGGCCAAGACGACGAGAATTACCCTACGAACTCTAACATGACAAACCATACTGCGACGACAAGACAGAAGGTAACTCGGTCCACGGTAGACCTACGTGAGGACCTAGAGAGAAGATCCCTTCCAAATGAACATGACCTACTTGACTTGTACGACGTACAAAACCGACGAAATACGACGGACACAAGACTACAAGCCAGAGAACTTGTAGGACAACGCAACCAACGGCTAAGTCTGTCGCTAGGCAACCAAGCGACAGCATCTGTAGCAGCGACCAGGGTCGGACAACATATTTCTGACGGCGAAGATGACTTAACTGACCTGCGGAGTAAGACTGTGGAGGACGCAAAACGTATAACACAGGAGATACAGAAGGTGGTCTCTAGAGCGGTAAAGAAGAACCAGGTTAAGATTATGTCGGTGTTCGCCGAAAGTCTGAAAGATATGATGACTACTTTCCAGGAGAACATCAAGGCGATCAACGACAAGATCTGCAACCTGGAGCTCTCCCCAACTACGCAGAGGGAAGCATCGACAACGAACGACCGACGAAAAGACAATACCCGTCAAGGACAGTCCACTCCTTCGCACCCACTTAACTGGACGAAACTGTTACACCAACCAACGCCGACACTAAACAGACAGACTTTCAACCCGCCACCACAAGGACGACCACTACATGACCCGCTGTGTGACCAGGCTCCACGATTCACCGAACCGTTCTCTTCACGGTTTTCAGAACGGAAGGTGGACATCCACAAGTGGGGCATTAAATTCGACGGGACACCAAAGACGATGTCCGTTGAAAGTTTTCTGTTTCGAGTGGAGACTTTGCAACGCCAAAACGGTATTAGCGACCACCAGCTATTCACCCACTTTCATCACCTTGTGAGCGGTCCTACAGAGAGGTGGTTCTGGCAATTTCTGCAGGAAAATGAAAGCGATAGGTGCCTGAGCTACCAGCGACTTAAGGGGGAATTGTTAAAACGTATAATGGATAGGAGGCAGCAACCCCAGGAGTCATTTGACGACTTATACAGCGACGTACGTCGACCGAACGAACTTGACCTAGTGGACATCCTCCGAAGCAACATTAAGGACAGTGTAGCAACGCTAATCTTCGAGTGCTCGATTACGAGAATTAAGAGATGAATGTAGGCGCTCGGCGAAGTACTTGACGAATATGGAGACGAAATTTAGAAGACAAGTTAGCGAACTAGGGGACGAAGGAATTTCTAGATATAGGGAAACATTTAGGGATTTAGAGGACGAAGAAGTGGCAATTGCTGCGCTTCAACGGAACAGGACTGACAGACAACCAACTTACATGAAGACTGACAGAACAAACAATACGAACTTGACTAACAGAACAGACCTGACTAGGAGTCCTGCTTCAACTCCGTCGGCGTGTCAGTCTACTTTCCATAGTCTGACGTGCTTTAGTTGTGGTCACAGAAATATTAACTTTAGTTGCACACAGTGCCAGGGAAACCTGAGAATCGGCAGTGCGACCAGGACGAACCAGCCGACAAAGAACACACTCCCGGAAAGCGAGGACAAGACTTCCAAATTTTGAAGAGGATTCCAGAAGGTGATGATACCTCCACGAAGAAGGAAATCCCTCAAAGGAAGAGTCTTCACCAACGCCTGCAGGGGTATAAACCCGCCAGAAAGCGTATCTTTGAAGAGGAATTGATTGCGCCGGTGGAGAAGAGCAGGAATTATTTGAAAATTAGGAGGCTAAGGGAAATATATGCAATAAATAGACGACGAAAGAGAGATAGAGTAGCGACTGTGATAAATATTTCAGACGACAATAGGCCTTACGCTAAGGTTAGGATAGACGGTGGGGAGCTCATGGGCCTATAGGATAGTGGAGCTTCAATTAGTTGCTTAGGGAAGGGAGCGACTGACTTTCTAGATAAGCATAACATAGTAATGACTGGATGAGTACGGACATACGAACAGCAGACGGAAACCACCAACGAATATTAGGACGATTTAAGACAGTAGTCTCCTAGGGTGGCAAGACTCATGAATTAGAAATTTTCGTTGTGCCAAACTTACAGCAGGTCCTCTACTTAGGTATTAATTTCTGGAGAACATTTAAGGTCGCTCCGAACATAATAAACGAACTCGACATCCCATCGCCGACAGAAGAACGGTCTCATGTCCAGGTACTCTCACCAGCACAAGCCCAAGAACTGGAGAGAATCAAGCTGCTGTTTCCTTCTTGCGCGATGTTGGGACTGGGTAGAACCAGCCTCGAAGGACATATAATCGAGGTGGATGACGAGAAGATTTCCATCAAGCAGAGGCACTACCCAGTTTCACCTGCGATCCAGAAGCTCCTGTATGACGAGTTGGATAGGATGATCTCCCTAGGAGTAATAGAAGAGAGTAATAGTTTTTGGAGCTCCCCAGTGGTGCTGGTGAGAAAACCCGGCAAAAACAGACTGTGCCTGGACTGAAGAAATTTAAGCGAAGTGACAAAGAAAGATCCTTACCCGCTTCCTGACATCGAAGGACTGCTAAGTAGGTTGCAGGACACCAGATTTATTTCAGGTATAGATCTGAAGGACGCATTTTGACAGATTCCTTTGGGGCGCAAGTCAAGGGAGAAGATAGCATTCACAGTCCCTGGGAGGCCATTATATCCGCCCAGAGAATGTGTAGGCCTATGGACAAGATCTCGCCTGAAAGAGTATGTCTTTGTCTATCTCGATGACCTCTTGGTTTGCTCTCTAAATTTCGAGTCACATGCCAGATTGCTGCAGGAAGTGGCCAAGTGTCTGAGAGAAGCGGGTCTAACTATAAATGTAGAGAAAAGCAAATTCTGTTACAAGGAGATCAAATACTTGGGATACATCATCGGCGATGGTTGCCTACGAAGTGACCCTGGCAAGGTTTTGGCGGTCGAGAATTTTCCAGTTCCAAAGACTCCCAAGCAACTCCGTCGATTTGTAGGGATGACGGGCTGGTATAGGAGCTTTATTCCAAATTTTGCGTCTATGGCAGCCACAATGACCGACTGTCTGAAGAAAGGCAAGGCATTCGACATGACAAACGAAGCACTGACAGCCTTTCATAAACTTAAGACGACTCTAGTGACAGCACCGATACTAACGAACCCGGACTTCACAAGACGATTTTGCATACAATGCGACGCATCAACATCTGGTGTAGGGAGTGTGCTTTTTCAGATGGACACGAAGAAAAACGAACGACTGATAGCTTTCATGTCCCAGAAACTCAATTCTGCACAGCGGAACTATAGCATAACGGAACTTGAATGCTATGCGGCCGTTCTCTTAGTGAAGAAGTTCAGGGCCTATGTGGAAGGATTACCTTTCACTATTATAACCGATCATGCGAGTCTGAAGTGGCTAATGACCCAAAAGGATCTATCTGGCCGTCCGGCTAGATGGAGCCTAAAACTTCAATTGTTTGACTTCCAGATCGAACATAGAAAAGGTAGCCAAAATGTAGTTCTTGATACTCTCTCACGTGTTCACATGGATGAGTTCAATCCTGAGAGTGTAATGCTGGAGGTTGACCTTAATTCGCTATACTTTTCCTCGGAGGAATACGACGAATTAAGGAAGACAATAAACGAAAACAAAAAACGACTACCCGACGTTTGTGTTTCCGACGAATTCGTGTACAAAAGAACAGACATATGGACTGGCGACGCTATACAAGAAGACAGAGCGTGGAAACTCTGGCTTCCGAAAGGAGTTGCGTGGTAGTCTAGTGGAAGCTGCGCACAATTCACCATCTGCAGGTCACGGGGGTATCCAAAAGACTCTGTCGAAATTAAAACAGATGTTCTTTTGGCCAGGCAGGGCTACCGATGTGGAGACATTGGTCAAAGCATGTGAAATCTGCAAATGTAGCAAACCCCTCAAAATCATTTCTCGACCGCCGATGGGACAACAGACTATTACGGAGCGTCCTCTTTAAAGACTGTACATTGACTTTCTAGAACCATACCCACGTACTAAGAACGGACACACACACATTTTTATAGTCCTAGATCATTTTCCAAATTTGTGTTTTTAAAACCTATTAAAAAGGCAACGGCTGCTGAGGTAGTGAAATATCTAGAGGAAAGCGTGTTCGATATCTTTGGCGTACCGGAGTTTATCCATTCGGACCATGGGAAACAGTTCATCTCAGAACTGTTTGCCAGCTTTCTTGAAAAATACGGGGTCAAACATATTCGCACCGCGATCTACTCTCCTCAAGCCAATGCGTCAGAACGGGTTAACCACTCCGTGCTGACAAAGATAAGATCGTACCTAAGCGGTGATCAGAAAACTTGGGACATCCACGTCAGCCACGCGGCTTTCTCACTGAGGAGCGTAGTCCACGATGCGACTACGTTTGAACCCTATTGCGCTGTGTTTGGTACCCACATGGTACATTACGCGGGAGCGTATGATATCCTCCGCAAGCTAGATTCGGTCAAAGACATGGACACGCAAATTAACAACAATAAGGACAAATTAGAGCTAATAAGGAATAGAAAATTTGACAATCTAAGGCTAGCACACCAGAAAGCGAGAAAGATTTATGATACTCGAAGCAGAGACATCAAATATAGGGAAGGACAGATAGTCTACAGACGAAATTTCAAACAGAGCAGTTCACCGGACAATTACAACGCTAAGCTAGGACCTAAATTTTTAAAATCAATTATTTTGAAAGCAAAGGGTAACTCCCTATATGAAATAAGTAACTTAAGAGGCGAAAAGGTGGGCGTATACCACGCTAAGGATTTGCACACCTAAGCAAGTGATATTAAACACTCCTGACGCACTCATGTATTCCGTTGCCAGATTATCTGTACTATATATGTATGTATGTAATCAGTTATGTCGTACGGATAGAGTATTTATTTATTTATTTATTTATTTAATTACTTATAGAGATAGTTCATTTATTATAGAGTATATTTATTTATAGAGTTTATTTATTTAGAGAGATTATTTATTTAAATATTTTTTTATTATATAGTGTATTTACATATAGAGTTTATTTATTATTGTATATTTATTTTATAGTTTATTTATTAGTGTTAGGTGGGGCGACCTGGATGTATCCGAATGCACCCCTATAATGATTTGTAGGTAGCATACGGGTACATCCATATACGCCTCTGTGATATGGAAGCTGTGATACAAAACCTATGATATACAAGCTGTGATATCCCATTTTTGAGAATGCAAGAAGTGCCCAGCTAGCCTCAACGGTTGAAGTAGAGCATTTCAGGGCGTAGGCCCTTGCCACACATTGGGCAAACAACAAACAGACATATAGGATTGTGCGCAGGCAAGCAAGCCAACACAAAACTGACAAAACACACCCCTCTTTTTTTTACGAGGCCGGTTGGCCTACGACCACTCGCCAACCGTCGTCGAGCCTGTTACGAAGGCTTGTACCTCGTCCAATAATAACAAAAAAAAAAAAAGGAAAAGAAGAATTGAAAGAAGTACCTGAACCCAGACAATTTTCCAGCGATCCCACGATGGTATTTGTCGTCGTCGTCCTCTCGTCCTGACCTACCGGTTCCTGTGCATCCTCGCACACACACACCCCATTTCAGGGGTGGGGTTTGGATTGGTGTTTTGGGAATTCAGACCAATTAAGAAAAAAAAAAAAGGAAACAAATTCCAATATATCTGTTGTCCGTGGTACCTATATATATCATCCCTCCTAGAGTGGGTTATTTTGTTTTTGTGTTATTTTGCTTCCTTGTGCACCTTTTGTGCACAAGAAGCGATCCCCACACACCCACCCCATTCCAAAGGCGGGTTTTTCTTTGTATTTGAATATTAAAATTCAAAATATAAAAAGAAATTTTCTACAAACAAAAAGAACAGCGATTCGCCTCGCAAAAGAAATTAAAAAGAAATGTCAACAACCAGCTGACATGAGGGAGAGAGATACACCCGTCACTCTCTCGCAAATATATTAATGGCGATCGGGAAATTATCTGTGGTTCAGGGCTAAGATAAAGAACATAGAATACGTTTGGTCAATATCTTTATATTATATGTTTATATATTTTTTTTTATTAGTCAGAAATTTTGTTTTTGAGCTACGTGAGTAGGAGGCGTATGTTATACTAGTGTTATTAGGTGAGTTAGTTAACAAGATTATATGTCAGGTTAGTGTATTTTTGTATGTTATCGCTCAGGAATTTTTTTATTCAAACGAAAATTTTTGTAACTGACAATGACGAGACGTAGGACATTGGAAAGGGAAATTTCTCATTTCAATGTCCCGAAAAAAAGGAAAACACTACCCATAGATGACAAAGACAAAACATGACAAAGAAAAGGGGAAAAAGACAGACGAAGAGAGGACAAAGTCGAAACAAGAAAAGAAGGGGAAAAGTAGGACAATGGGAAACAGATAACCCAGATAAATGACATCGGGTTAGTGCATCGACCCCAAGAAAATCATTTTCTCAAGTCAAGTGCGAACAGCTGGTCGCCACAGCTGAGAAAAGAATTTGTCGGTGTTGTTAAAATACAGTGAGGCGAAGACCCACTTTTGATTGATTTTTGTCGAATTTTCTTGTTAAAGGAAAACCAAAGCAGAAGGTGTACAGAGGAAGTAGGGGGAGCATATAGTAAAGGAGGTAAACGCAGGAGACAGCAGGCATAAAGGCAGTGAGCCAGGGCCAGTTGAGAACCACACCGCTCTAACTGGACAAGGTCCGGTGCAGCAAGAGGTGCTCCCCCAACAATAAAGTCAACGCTTCAGAGAAGGTGCTCCGTGGGACACAGTGTTAGTGAACAAGCTTAAGTGAAATATTCAAAAGTTGAATTTAAAAATTCATTTTGAAAGTGCTACCACTCCTTTGGAGTTATTTTTAAAACATTAGTAAATCTCTTCAAGGCTACATAGTTTTGGTTTTAAATTTCATTGGAATTTTTTTTGAATTAATTGTTTTTTTTTTGATTTTAAGTTTTGAAGACTAGTGAGTTAATAGTTAAGTTAAATTTAGAATTAGAATTAGTGTGGTGTGTGAATTCTGCTAGGAATAGTGGTTCGGTGTTTTTAAAAGTCGCGTATTTATCTCCGAAATAAGAGAATACCTTCCTTCATCGTGCTGCCGGTAGGACAACGAGGGACTGAAGAAAATAAAGGAGTAAAACCGTGAGTACATTGATTTTTTAAATATCTATTTACAATTCTTAGCAGAAAGGTTAGGTGGTTAGTTTTAATAGTAGTTTTAAGTCAAAGTTTATAATAAATTCAATAAGGCAATGAGCCAATCAGATTTTCAGTGGTCTGGTTTTAATTAAATATGTGTGCGTAGGACATCCTTTTATTTGGTGTGTGGATGGCCGGTCGGGCCTTCATTCTGTAGATGAACGGTGACAATACAGGAAGACTACGAACGATGACGATATAACGTGACGACTTACAAACATGTTCTACAACAGACTTAGGTCGTGACTGGGGATCGCGTTTAGGGGCTATCTCTCACAATCATTGGCCAGAGAGATAGCAATCGGTTGTGTCACCAAACACAAAGGGTGGGCAGGCCAGCTTTTGCCACTTCCACCAGACATACCACGGGTACTTGATGAACCCTTTTGGCAAGGAGAGAAAGGGGGAAGGGCAAAGTGCGCGATAGGGAGTAGCTGTAGGATAGTTTAAGATAGTTAGGTTTTAGATTAGGATTTAGTTTAAGACATTAGGTTAGCTTAGGTTTAGTTTAGGATAGGTAGGGTAAGCTTCGCGGAGTCCTTCCCAATCTTTCTCCTGGCCAAGGGCATAAGTCCTTGAATTTTCCTTTGCTTTCTTTTCTATTTTTTTTTTAGTCCGTCCGAAGTCTGAGTAGAGTAGCTTTCTCCTTTCTTTTGTTTTTTTTTTCAAAATGGCACGAGATTTTGTGTGCTGAGCAGATGGTGTGAAGTAAGGTGGACAAGAACCACCCCGTTCGACGAGCTGAGCCGAGCAACCGCGAGCGTGCCGCCGTCCTCCTTACTCGCACCGAATACGCCTCCGTGGCCAACCCTAGCTCACAACAGGTGGTAGTTACATTCCCCCTGCTTTCGGTTTATCCAGTCATGGATTGTCGGTATTAGTTTATATGTCCACCTGCCTTTTGTTGTATTGGCCGAACGCTGCTGACGCTGCTTTTTTTTCCATTTTGGTTACCTTAATATCATTGGCGACGTGTTAGTTCAGGGCTCTTCTATTGCATATATTGAACATCCCGCTGATTGTTCGTAGCTCACAGAGTCTATATGTTGAGGATAATCTCCTTTTGGTCTCCTTCACTCTTTGTGCCTGTACCCAGACTGGGGCGGCATATAAAAGAACCGAGGTGACAACTCTGTAGAACAGTATCCTTCTAGCGTATCCAGGTCCACCGATGTTAGGCAGTATATGCGAGAAAGCAGTTGCTGAATAATCAACGTGCTTTTTGAAATGCAGTTTGTTGTCCAGCATTACTACAAGGTATTTAACCGCTTATTTGGACCTGATTGTTTGGTTACCAACCTTAAAACTCGCGAATTCTACGGTTTTTCGACTGGTTATAAGGACAGCTTCTGTTTTATGGTTGGCTAGTTCTAGTTCGGCGGAAACTAGCCAATCTCTTATCCGAGCAATTGCTTCATTCAGCTGATTTGACTGTACAGATCCGTTTTGCATCGATTACGACGGTAATGTCATCAGCGCATTCAATTATCGTTACTCCGTCGGGCAGCAGTCGTTCACAGACTTTCTGAGTGTACACACGTGTTTCGGCTTCACCTTTAAAATCGTTGTGTTTTTAAGTAGAAAATTAGACAGTACAATTCCAAGTGGAGAGTTAGCCTAGTGATAGTGGTAGTAGTCTATCAAACCAGGGACCCTGATTCAATTCCCGACGGGGGAAAAATTAAATTCTTAACTTTTTTTTACATAAAAAAAAAAATTAGAGAAATCAGAGCAATAAATAAGAATATCAGGTGATGGAAAGCAAGCGGTCCGCGCTCCCATTAGCGGGCACAGCTGGTGGAGTGACTGTATCAGCCGATGCAGTGCAATCAGGCTACCCAGCAACAGTGGCTACCGATGGTAAGGGGAAAAGGAGGAGGAAGTTAAAACCTTCTCCCAACTTAGTAAAGCGTCCCTCTACATTAACTTCAGCTGCCAGGTGGAGTAAAGGAAGGGGCGCCAAGTGCAGTAACAGAAGTAGCAGCAGAAAAAAAGCAGCAAAGGTCGGATGACTCGATTGAGTACCCGTATGTCACCGACGGTGGTGGAGGCCACTTCATTGGAGATGATAATAACAGCTTCGCCGTTCTAGCGTCCTCTGAATCTGATGATGAAGACGAAGAGGTACAATAGCATCAGACAGCTACAACAAAGAGTGCTTGCCATTAAGGCCAAACAAATGGCAAGAAGTGAGAGGGAGCACGAGATCCAGCACGTTCAAAAACAACAACTACAGCAGCAGCTGCTAGAAAGCCAGCGGCACGCACAGCAGCAGAAGCAGCAGCAACAGCAACAGCTGAAGAATGAACAGCAACAACAACAGCAGCAGAAAACGCTGCAACAACGGCAGCAGCAGCAGGAAAAACAGCAACAACCCAGCAGCAGCAGAAGCAGAAATAGCAGCAGCAGCAGAAACAAAAGCAACAACAACCACAACCGAAGATGACGACGAAAGCGAACAATGCTACTGATCTGCAGACGCTCCTTGCGCTGCTTAAAGAGAAAGAGTGCAACGAGCTCGTATTCATAGGGGTTAAACCATTCACCACAGCTAAGCAAAAAGGGAGAAGCGGAAACTACCGTTCTTCCTAGTTCAGCTTTCACACAATAGCAAACTGGATGGTCTAAGGAGTATTAAAGTATTAGACTACCAGGCTGTCGCATGAGAAAAAATAAGTAGGAGCGAAAATATTTTACAATGTGTTCGCTGCCAAAGATTCGGGCACGCCGCGTCGAATTGCGAAATGCAGCCTCGATGTATCAATTGTGGAAAGAACCACAAAGCAGAGGAATGCACTCTGGGTAAGGTTGGAGTGGCAGATAAGCGCCAGCTCTCGTATGCTTTATGCAGGAACTCGGAACACACAGCAAACTATCAGGGTTGTCCTAAGTTCCAGTACATTGAAAATGTAAATCTGGTTCGTCAGGAGAAGGTCGTAGTGAAACGTCCAGCTGCTCCAATTCAAACGCAATACGTAACTCCCCAAGTGACCTACGCCCAAATGGCGGCAGGTCGGGGAAACGCGGAACAGAAAAGACCGAAGGTTGTTTCTCAGGCGACAGCGCCTAGAGCACCGGAGGCTCAAACCGACTTGCTGGCCATCTTGTTCTCTATTTAACTGCAGATGGAGCAGCTTCAACATCAGGTACAGGAGCAGGCGAAGCGGGTGGACAAGATCTACACACTTCTGCTGGGCCTAACGTACCTCCAGTCGTAATGGGTAAAAACATGGAGGAGCAACCCTTGAAGATCCTTGCCGTGAATGTGAATCACTGATTATGATCGAGCGAAGAGCCGCATTGTTTAAGTTGCTTGAAGACCAAACCCTTGATGTGCTTATGGTTAGCTAAACTATCTAAGCTACCCCAGAAGCACAAATTGAGGCACAATAAATACAACATTGTTAGAAGAGACCGACCCAATCCACACAAGGTGGAGATGTTGCGATATTCATACGCAAACAACTGCAATTTAAAGTAATGTACAGGGGTGAAATGCGAAGGTTCCAGGAGCTGGAAGCGTGTATCGTGTGCATCCCTCTCCGTAGTGGAAAGAGCATGTACTTGGTCGCACTCTATGCACCTGAAGCTAATCAATCTACTTTATTCACTTCAGAGCTCGAGACACTTTTTCGATGCCTAAGGCTGGAGTCGGAGGAGAATTATTCCATCATGGCCGGAGATCTAAACCCCAAACATAGAGGTTGAGGAAATAACATACCTAATCCTAGAGGGAATCTACTATTCAATTGGTGGAGTATAAACTCCATTTGAAAGCTATAGATAGTCCGTCGTTTCCTAGAAGCGGCTCCTATCTGGATCCAATGCTGTTCGACGTATGATTACAACTGACTGACACGGAACGACAAACTTTAAACTGTCTGCACACATTTGTGTAAGACAGTGACCATTGCGGACTCAGTGCCGTAATAACGATTCCCAACAAAATTGCGGAGTTGGAGGAATTTGTCCAAATGTACTCCTACAATTATAGTAGGACCGTTGGACTCGCTCTACCCACATTCCAATTGGAATCTGTCAAATGAGGAGATTGATTGGTACGTAAAACAAATGGACGAGACAATTAAACGAACTATGGAAAATACGATACCTCGGTATCAACATACTGACAACGCATATTCGGTAATGCAACAATTAACACACTACACCAACACAAAAGTAGACTGCTGTTGAGACTAAAAACCTTATACAGACAGTTTACTGACAGACAAAACACTGAGGGTCCTTGATTAAAATTAATCAAGGAAAACTACAGACTTTCTGTAAATCTGCATTGGAACAACAAAATTCGGGCTGTAAAATCCAACAATTCGAGTATCTTACCGCAGATAAATAAAATATTTCGGATTAGCAATCAAAACGACCTTCCGTGTCTTAAGATCCCCCCGAGCGACGAACAATGGACGAATATTTATAACAGCAGGTATAGATCCAGATAAAGCAGTAGAGGATGACAACTTATTTGTGATCGAAGATCCGCAGGAGAAGGTAGAGGCTATAGTAGTGACTTTCCAGGAAGTGCACAAAGTGAATGATACCATTTGCCCGAACCAAGACCTGGAAAATCGCGTCCTTGTGCACAACTTCTACCTCCGAAATGTTATAGAGCACTGGCGATCCGAGAACATAGGTTTTACCGAGTTCAATGACGATAACATGGCAAATAATGCCACCACCGATGAAAGGGTACATCCCCCGTACATATCGAAGGTGGAGCTCCAAGTGATCTTCGACTCATTGAGAAGGAAGAAATCTGTGGGAATCGATGGAGTATCGAACATTGTGCTTCTACATCTCCCTCTAGAAGCGGTGAACATTTACACCATTCTGTTTAACAATGCGCTGAATAATGCACATTATCCAGCGCATTGGAAAACAGCAGTGATACAACCCATCCCCAAAAGGTGTAAGGACACCTCCAATCCGGCAAATCTCCGGGCGATAAGTCTCCTTCCGAGCATCAGGAAGATATTCGAGAAAGTGATCAATAGAGCCCTACTTAAGTGGACTGAGAACAGTAATATAGCTCCGGATAACCAATTCGGTTTTAAGGCGGGGCATGATACAATACATGCCGCGTCTAAACTGGTATTGGATATCCAATGGAACAAAAGCAAGAATAAATACACGGGTGCCTGCCTGATTGACTTGGAGAAGGCCTTCGACACCGTATGGTTAGAGGGAATCTTCTACAAAAGGGACTCTTCTACTAGCTTCATAACAAGCTCACCAGTAGGCAGTTCATTGTCAAAAATGGCAATGTGACTTCTGCTGGCTCATTTCTAATTAAAAACGGTCTGCAACTGGGTGCGGTTAATTCAACTATCCTTTTCAACATTTATACGAGCGATCTCATAGGATCACTTCACCATGCCATAGCGTACGCAGACGACTTGATCGCGTACAGATCGGGGCCAAGAATCGAGGTCATTGCAATTCTCTTGCAACGTGACTTCGATAAGATTCAGCGATATTGCGATGACTGGGAGTTGAAGATCAACTTCCAGAAATCGGAAACCATTCTTTTCAGGACGCCATTGTCTGGTGCCTCTAGGGATACCAGAAATAATTGGCGAAAGTTCTCAATAGTTGGACCGCGCGGACAGCCACTTGCGAGTCGAAGTGTAGTCAGATACCTGGGGCTTTGGTTAGACCAATATCTATATTTTAACAAACATATAGATGCTGCTCTGGCCAGAGCCAAAAGTGCTTTTGCCCTTTCAAAGAGGCTTTTTTATAGCAAGCAACTCGATGCAAGGATAAAGGTAATCTGCTTCACGGCCCTCATTCCGGCCATGCTCGTATATGGATGCGACTACGACAGAGACGTTGCACACGGCAGTGTGGAGCGTCTCCAGTTTAGTAGGGCGGTATCGGGTCGCAATGTTGAGGACGTACAACGTCAGTACGGTCATTTCTGGTGGCTAGCCGAAAGAGAAGAAACTCTTTCGTCGTTTCCCCCTAATCCAGGGTAGACTGTTTGAGGTTTAAAGTTGGCTGTTCTTGCCCATTGCCGACTTACGTTGTTTAGGTCTAGGTATTTCGGATATATTGTGTATACTCGTAGGTAAAAAAAAAAAATTTATATATGAAATTTTTATCACAGATATAAAAGAAAAACACAAAACAAAAAAAAAATGAAATAAAAAAACAGCACTTGATAACATAAAAGAAAAAAAAAAAAAACCAAAATAGATCGTATATAATTACGTAAAGTAGAGTAAGGTAGATTAAGGTAGAATAAGGTAGTTTAAGATTTATTTTAAGGTAGTTTGTTAAGTTATACATATAAGAATAAAAAAAAAGAAGTTTATTCACTAAGTTTTTATTTAATTTTCTTAATTAAAATTAAATGAATGGAATAAATAAAAAATGTTCAAGTACGTTCCGTCGAAAGACATAGTTTTAAGTACTAAGTTTAACTTAGAGCGCCCGCATAGGGCCAGTAAGATATAATAAGAGTAGTTAAGATAGTTAAGCTAGTTTTAAGCGTTTTCTGACTTGCAATTAAGTTACAATGAATTTACCAATAAAAATGCATTAAAAATGGAAAAAATGTTATGCCTTCGCAGTAGAGTTGACTTAGCTTTCGCAATTGATCGGCTTCTTTATTTATTTCATGCGAAATAAATAGGTGATTCTTGAAATCAACCGCGTGACAAGCGATGATGTTACCACTACACCACGGCATCAACTGCAGATCGCGCTTTACTGAAGACAAATTATCGGTCTGAGAGAGCTCCATTCTTTTTTGCTACTGCGAGTAATTTAGTATAAATTATCTTCTCAATGATCTTTCCCATGGTAACCGGTAAGCATATTGGGCGTTAAGACGATGATTCTCCTGGAGGCTTCTTTCCTTTTGGTAGCAAGACCAAATGGTGTATTTTCCACTTTTCGCGAAAGGTTCCTTATTGGAGACACTACTGCATTGTCGCTGTGAAGAGGTCTGATCCCTTCTTTATGGCCGTTATTAGTGCCTTATTTGGGATGTCGTTGGGCCCGGGCGCCTTATGGTAGCCTATCTTGCCGCATGCCTTTAGCAAATAGTCCATAGTAATAAATGGGATATCCACTGCATTGACTTCCCTTATGATGTTGCATACAGTAGCTGGTCTTTGGGGGAAATGGGGCTCTGCTATGGATCTCAGCATTATGTGACATGTTATTGGAGAGTTCATTCAACCCTGCAGTTTCGTCATCATTATTCTGTATGCCGAGCCCCAAGTGTTCTTTGACTAAGACGTTTGAAGCGTGTGGTTTTGCTCTCTATGTTGGCTGTATATAAGTTGCGTCTCGTCAGTCCAAGGGTGTCCAAGCGTTGTTGAGAGTCCACTCTCCTTCGTGATCATTGGACCTTGCACCGGGCTTGTAAGCATTTTGCCGAAGTGTCGTTATTTCCTCGTTCCGCCAGTAACAAGGTAATGCCTTCCTGCTATTTCTTCTTCTAGGCATTGTAGCATCGCATGCCGTGGTGATGGTGCCTGTAAAGCGATGCGCAAGTGTCTCGCTGTTCCACTTAGAGTTAAGTGACCGTTGAGCAACCCTTCGAATGTGTCGTCATTGTAACATCTAGCATTCCATATCGGGTCAGTAAGTTTTGGGAGCTGGGGTGGTTTCATTCCTTTTATTTCGTTTATTATCACCTCATGATCGCTATGTGAGTATTCCTCACTGACCTTCCACTCTATTGCCCGCGAGGGTGATGTCGATGATTGAACCTACTCCAGGCTTCCAGTAAGTATTTGCTCGGCCCTTATTAGCGATGCTTATCGCTAAAAGAGCGAATATTTCCATTCAGGCCTGCCCCCTGGTGTTGGTGAGTTTGCTGCCCCATTCTGTGGAACATGCATTAAAGTTGCCTCCTATAAGCACTGGGTCTCTTTGGAGTTGTTCCGCGGTTGGATTGTCCAGCATTAGTTGGTACTCGCTTTCCGTTAAGTTGGGTCTTGCATAGCAGCTCTAGAAATGAATCCCATTTATTTTCGCTCGCACAAAGCCATCTGTTTGGTCATTTATTTCTTGGAAGGCATAGCGTGCGCATATCCATTTTGGTGTTTATTTTGCCTTATCGCGAATCCAATTATTATTCAGATCAGGTAGTGCTCACTGATCATGATGATGTTCGCCCTTTCGTCCTTGGCCGTTTGTGCTAGGTTGTCCTGAGCTATTCTACAGTGATTGAGATTTATCTGTAATACCTTTATAGTTTTTTGCTTGTAATAGTTCTCTTGAAGACCGGGAATTTGCCTCTACCGGCTACATGTTTCGCATCTTCTGGACAATTCTTTCTACAGAACCTGCATAATGGCTCCTTGTCGCATTTCTTTGTAATGTGGCCTTCTGATTCACATTTTCTTCATAGCTTGGAGCGGTCTTCTCCATTTTTACATAGCCCGGGTATGCAATCAAACTAAACCATTTTTTAATCAGGGTCCGCCCGCGGATGCGTCAGTTAAATGTTGTGAGCTAGAGTAGGCCACGGAGGCGTCTTCGGCGCGAGTCGCCAAACTGGTTCACCAAGTACCCGAGGTATGCCTGGTGGAAGTGGCAAAAGCTGGCCTGCCCAATCTTTGTGTCTTGTGACACAACCTATTGCTATCCATCTAGAAAATGATTGTGAGAGATAGCCCCTAAACGTGCTCCCCAGTCATGAAATAAGTCCGTCGTAGAGGAAGTCTGTCAGTCGTCTCGCTAAGTCGTCATTGTACATAGTCCTATTGTCCTGTCGCCGTTCATCTACAGAAGGACGGCCCGACCGGCCATCCACACACCAAAAACAAATTCAGATATTCAGACATACTGTGCCCCTCGGAGCACCTCATGGTAAGCGCTGAATTTTTGTTAGGGGAGCACCCCTTTACGCCGTTCTTTATTGCGGTCCTGGCAGGAAAAGGAAAATTTAGCAAAATTCCTGCAGAGACCTGAGCTGTTTTACAGTTTTGGCTCATGCCTCTGCGAATTTCTTTTTCTCTTTATGCTCCTGTGTACCCCTTCTTCTGTGCCTCCTTCCCAGCTATTTCTTGCACGGTACGCCTCCGGGTTTATCTACCTCAAAAGATCGACAAAAAAATCTCTTTACAGTGGGTCTTCGCCTCACTGTATATTAGACTACAAAAAAAAAAAATTTCTATCATCTGTGACGGCCAGCTGTTCGCACTCGACTTTGTAAAAATGATTTACTTGGGGCCGATGCTCTAACCCGCTGTTATCTATCTGGGTCATCTGTTTCCCATTGTCCTACTTTTCGTCTCCTTCTTTTCCTTTTTTCGATGGTGTCCTCTCTTTGTTAGTTCTCTTCCCCTTTTTCTTTGTCATGTGCTGTCTCAGCTGTGGGCTGTGACTAGTGTTTTCCTTTTTTTGGAACATTGAAATGAAAAATTTCCCTCTCCAATGTCCTACGTCTCGTCATTGTCGGTTACAAAAATGTTCGTTTAAAACAAAAAATTCTGAACGATAATATACATAAATACCCTAACGCTGACATACAATATTGCTAACTCACTTACCTAATATAACTAGCACGACCTACGAATCCTACCCACGTAACCTACGACAAAAATTTTGACCAACAACAAAAATACATAAACACATATTACAGAAATAATGAACAAACGAATTCTATATTCTGGGAATGGGATGGGGCTTGTGTGAGTGACGCTTGTAACTCCCTCCTTCATGTCAGCTGATTGTTGACATTCCTTTTTAATTTTTGTGAGGCGAATCGCTGTGTTTTCTTTTGCAGAGGATTTTTTTAATTATTTTTTTTATTTTAAAATAGATAATTTCAAAGAAAACCCACCCCTGAAATGGGGTGTGTGTGTGTGCGGATCGCTTCTTCTGCACAAAAGGTGCACAAGGAAGTGAAAATAACCAACAAGACCAAAAGGACCTCGCTATAGGAGGGATGATGTCTACAGGTACCACAGAAAAGCAGGTATATTGCAATTTTTTTTTTTTTTGTCTGCTATTAATTGTCTAATTTCCAAAACAAATCAAAACCTCACGCCTGAAATGGGGTGTGTGTGCGACGACGCAAAGGACAACGATCAGCCAGGACAAGAGGACGACGATATTAAATACCATCGAGGGATCGCCGGCGAAATTATCTGGATTCAGGTACCCGTTTACTTCTTCTTTTTCCTTTTTTTCGTTTTTTTGTTATTGGACGAGGTACAGGCCCTCGTAATCGACCTCGTAAAAATGGGACCTGGTTCGTCAGTTGTGTGTTGGCTTGCTTCACCGCACAATCCTATATGTCTTGTTTATTTGTTGACATTGCCCAATGTGTGGTAAGGGCCTACGCCCTGAGATGCTCTACCGACTGATGTTAGCTGGGCACTCTTTTATACTCTCGCTAGCAAGTACGTCATATAGTCCTATTGTACCTTAGGTTAATAGGTTATCACAGCTTCTGTATCACATTTCTTGTATCACAACTACTATATCACAGGGGCGTATGTGGATGTACCCGTATGCTACTTACAAATGATAGGGGTGCATCCAGGTCGCCCCACCTAATACTAGTAAATAATTCATAAGATAAATATACTATAATAAATACACTCTACAATAAATAAATAAATTATGTATTAAATAAATAGACTTTATATTAAATAAATAATCTCTCTAAATAAATAAACTCTATAAATAAATATACTCTATAATAAATAAACTATGTCTATAAATAAATAAATAAATAAATACTCTATTTGTTGTACATAACTAAATACATCCATTCATATATATCACAGATAATCCGGCAACGGTATGCACGAGAGCGTCAAGAATGTTTCCTAACACTTGCAACTAGGTGGGTAAATCTTTAGCGTGGTATATGCCCAACTTTTCGCCTCTTAAATTGCCTATCTCGTATAGGGAGTTACCTTTAGCTTTCAAAACTATTAATTTTAAAAATGTAGGTCCTAGCTTAGCATTGTAATTGTCAGGTAAACTGCTTTGCTTGAAATTTCGTCTATATACTCTCTGTCCTACCATATATTTGACTCCTTTTTTTCGAAGGTTGTATGTTTTGGTCGCCTTCTGATGTGCTAGCCTTAGATTGTCAAATATTTTACTCCTGATTAGCTCTATTTTGTCCTTATTATCAATAACTTCTGTGTCCATATCTTTGACCGTATCTAGCTTGCGGAGGATATCATACGCTCCCGCGTGTTGTATCATGTGTGCATCAAACACAGCGTAGAAGGGTTCAAAAGTAGTCGCATCGTGAACTACACTCCTCGATGAGAAAGCCGCGTCGCTGACGTGGATGTCGCAGGTTTTCTGATCACCGCTTAGGTACGACCTTATCTTCGTCAGCACATAGCGGTTAACCCGTTCTGACGCAGTGGCTTGAGCGCGGTGCGAATATGTTTCATTCCATATTTTCCAAGAAGCTGGCAAAAAGTTCTGAGACGAACTGTTTACCATTGCCCGAATGGATAAACTCCGGTACGCCAAAGATATGGAACACGCTTTCCACTAGATTTTTCACTACCTCAGCAGCCGTTGCCTTCTTAATAGCTTTTAAAAACAGAAATTTCAAAAAATTATCTAGGACATAATGATGTGTGTTTCCGTTCTTAGTGCGTGGATATGGTCCTAGAAAGTTAACGTGCAGTCTTTGGAAAGGCCGCTCCGTGATAGTCTGTTGTCCCATCGGCGGTCGAGAAACGATGTTGAGGGGTTTGCCATACTTGCAGATTTCGCAAGCTTTGACCAAGGTCTGGACATCGGTAGCCCTGCCTGGCCCGAAGAACATCTGCCTTATTTTTAGCAGAGTCTTCTAGATACCCCCGTGACCTGCAGATGGTGAATTGCGCGCAGCTTCCACTAGACCTCCACGCAACTCATTCGGAATCCAGAGTTTCCACGCTCTATCTTCTTGTATAGCGTCGCCAGTTCATATGTCTGTTCTTTTGTACACGAATCCGTCGGAAACACAAACGTGTATAGCCGGTCTTTGTTTTCGTTTATTGTCTTCCTTAATTCGTCGTACACCTCCGAGGAAAAGTATGGCGAATTAATTTCAACCTCCAGCATTACATTCTCCGGATTAAGCTAATCCATGTGAACATGTGAGAGAGTATCAGGGACTACATTTTGGCTACCTTTCCTATGTTCGATGTGGAAGTCAAAGCCTTGAAGTTTTAGGCTTCATTTAGCCAGACGGCCAGATAGATCCTTTTGGGTCATTAGACACTTCAGACTTGCATGGTCGGTTATTACATTAAAAGGTATTCCTTCCACATAGGCCCTAAGCTTCTTCACTGACAGAGCGGTTGCATAGCATTCAAGTTCCGTTACGCTACGGTTCCGTTGGGCGGAATTGGGCTTCTGGGACATGAATGCTATCGGTCGTTCGTTGTTCTCCGTGACTGTCTGGAAAAGCACACTCCCTACAGCAGATGTTGATGCGTCGCATTGTATGTAAAATCGTCATGTGAAATCCGGGTTCATTAGTATCGGTGCTGTCACTAGAGTCGTCTTAAGTTTATGAAAGGCTGTCAGTGCTTCGTTTGTCATGTCGAATGCCTTGCCTTTCTTCAGACAGTCGGTCATTGGGGCTGCCATAAACGCAAAATTTGGAATAAAGCGTCTATACCAGCCCGTCATCCCTAGGAATCGAAGAAGTTGCTTGGGAGTCTTTGGTACTGGGAAATTCTCGACTGTCGAAACTTTGCCAAGGTCAGTTCGTAGGCAACCATCGCCGATGATGTATCACAAGTATTTGATCCACTTGTAACAGAATTCGCTTTTCTCTAAGTTGATGGTCAAACCCGCTTCCCTCAGACACTTGACCACTTCCTGTAGCCATCTGGCATGTGACTGGAAATTTGGAGAGCAAACTAAGAAGTTATTAAGATAGACAAAGACATTCTTTCAGGCGAGAGGGTATGACCTTGTCCATAATCCCACACATTCACTGTCCGAACGGCATAACCGTATACTGGTATAATGGTCTCCCAGGGACTGTGAACGCTGTCTTCTCCCTTGACTTGCGCTCGAAAGGAATCCGCCAGGATGCGTCCTTCAGATCGATTCTTGAAATGAATCTAGTGTCCTGCAATCTACTCAGCAGTCCATCGATATGAGGAAGCGGATAACCATCTTTCTTTTTCACAGCATTTACTTTTCTTGAGTCCAGACATAGATTGTTTTTGCCGGGTTTGCTCACCAGCACCACTGGAGAGCTCCAAGCATTGTTGCTCTCTTCTATCACTCCAAGGGAGATCGTCCTATCCAACTCGTCCTATAGCAGCTTATGGATCGCAGGTGAAACTGGGTAGTTCCTCTGCTTGATGGGAATCATCTCGTCATCCACCGCGATTACGTGTTCTTCAAGGCTGGTTCTACCCAATCCCAACATCACGCAAGCGGGGAACAGCAGCTTGATTCTCTCCAGTTCTTGGGCTTGTGCTGGTGAGAGCGCCTGGACCGGTGACCGTTCTTCTGTCGGCTATGGGATGTCGAGTTCGTTAGTAATGTTCGGAGCGGCCTATATCTCTCTTTCGTCGTCTATATATTGCACATATTTCCTTAGCCTCCTAATTTTCAAATAGTTTCTGCCCTTCTCCATCGGCGCTGTCACTTCCTCTCCAAAGATGCGCTTTCTGTCGGCTTTATACTCCTGCAGGCGTTGGTGAAGGCTCTTCCTTTGGAGGATTTCCTTCATCGTAGAGGTATCATCACCTTCTCGAACCCTCTTCGAAATTTGGAAGTCTTGTCCTCGTTTTCCTGGAGTGTGGTCTTTGTCGGCTGGTTCGTTCCGGTCGCACTGCCGATTCTCTGGTTTCCCTGGCACTGTGTGCAACTAAAGTTAATATTTCTTTGACCACAACTAAAGCACGTCGGACTATGGAAAGTAGACTGACACGCCAACGGAGTTGAAGCAGGACTCCTAGTCAGGTTTGTTCTGTTAGTCGAGTTCGTATTGTTTGTTCTGTCAGTCATATAAGTGGGTTGTCTGTCATTCCTGTTCCTTTGAAGCGCAGCAATTGCCACTTCTTCATCCTATAGTTCCCTAAATGTTTCCCTATCTCTAAAAATTCCCTCGTCTCCTAGTTCATTAAGTTGTTTTCTAAATTTCGTCTCCCTAGTCGTCAAGTACTTCTCCGCACGCCTACACTCGCCTCTTAATTCTTGGATGCTCGTAATAGAGCATCCGATGTTCAGCGTCGCTACTCTGTCCTTTATGTTACTTTTAAGTATGTCCACTAGGTCAAGCTCGTTCGGTCGACTCGTCATTTGTTAAACCGTCATCCGTATGTCGCTGTATAGGTCGTCAAATGACTCCTGAGGTTGCTGCCTAATATCCATGATTGCCCTCAGAATCTCGTGATCCCTAATGTTATTTTTAAATTGTTTCAGCAATTCCCTTTTGAGTCGCTGGTAGCTCAGGCACCTATCGCCTTTATTTTCCTTCAGAAATTGCCAAAACCACCTCTCTGTAAGACTGCTTACACGGTGATGGAGCTATTTACCCACTTGTAAATAGCTGGTGGTGGCTGATACAGTTCTGGCGTTGCAAGGTTTCAACTCGAAAGAGGAAACTTTCAACGGACATAGTTTTCGGTGTCCTGTCGAATTTAATACTCCACTTATGAATGTCCACCTTACTTTCCGAAAACTGTGGGAATGGTTCGGTGAAGCGTGGAGATTGTTCATTTAGTGGGTCATATAGAGGTAATTGTCGTTCGTGTGGTGGCGGTTTAAAAGTTGGCCTGTTTAGTGCCGGCGTTGGTTGGTGTAACAGTTCCGTCCAGTTGAGTGGTTGCGAAGGAGTGGACTGTCCTTGTCGGGTGTTGTCTTGTCGTCTGTCGTTCGTTGTAGGTGGTTCCCTCTGCGCAGATGCGGAGAGCTCTAGGTTGCAGATCTTGTCGTTGATCGCCTTGATGTTCTCCTGGAAAGTAGTCATCATATCTTTCATACTTTCGGCGAACACCGACATGATCTCAACCGGATTCTTCCTAACCGCTTGAGAGACCACCGTTTGTATCTGTTGTGCAATCCGTTTTATGTTCTCCACAGTCTTACTCCGCAAGTCAGTTAGGTTGTCTTCGTCCCCAGAAGTTTGTTGTCCGACCCTATTCCCTGCTACAGTTTCTGTTGCCTAGCGACAGACTTAAACGTTGGTTGAGATTTCCTTGCCGTTCTCTGGCTTGTAGTCGTGCGTCTGTTGTAGTTCATCCGTTTTGTATTTCGTATAAGTCAAGTAGGTCATATTCCATTGGAAGAACTCTTCACTCTACGTCCACTCGTAGCTCTACCGTGGACCGAGTTACCTTCTGTCTTGTCGTCCCAGTATGGTCTGTCATGTTAAAGTTCGTAGGGTAATTTCTGTCGTCTTGGCCAAAGAACAGGTAGTCGTCGTCTATCCCTTGTCTTGCGGAATTGCCGTTAGTGCCTGTAGCAAGTGACAAGTCATATCCGTCAGTTCCCTGTTCGCGTTCCAACCTTGCCTTAAACGGGTCACCCGCATTCCTGGCGGAAGTGCTCCTTGGGACCCAGTTTTCTTAGATATTGCCCCTAGATTCCGATCGTTTCCCCCCATAATAAAAAAATTCAATAAGTTCTATTTAGCGTAATGTCGGAATCGTCGGGTAGTGACTTTTGCCCCGGATACTTGACGAGGTGTTAAAGCCGATCCTTTCCTTCCTTACCACTACTTGCTATCATGTAATACCGAACAGAAGGCTGGCCAGGATTTTACCAGATCAACTCCAACACGAACAAAGCTTCGGGGCTTATGCTCGCGCCTCACGAAGAATACGTCTAAAGGTCACCATTCTAGGACAGCTGCTAGCATTCGGCCTTTCCACCTTGTCCCGCTCTTTGCTTATTCACAGACCTCCAACTACCTCACAGGATCCACTAGCTTAAAGCCTGAGGATTGGATAGCTGTCTTCAATCTGTGACTAAGCAAGGAGCATTTACAGCCCTTGAATGTAAAAGACATAAAAGTAAAAAAAAAATATTTAAAAATGAATAATCTAATCGCGAATGAGGCTGATTGATATGAGTCCAAGGCGACGACTTTCGAAAATAGAAAATCATCCCCTTGGAGTCTCAATCGTGCCTCTAATAGCCGGTTTCGGTAAAAATACCATTGGGTGACATTGCTGTGAGCTAGGGTAGGCCACGGAGGCGTCTTCGGTGCGAGTAAGGAGGACGGCGGCACGATCGCGGTTGCTCGGCTAAGCTCGTCGGACGGGGTGGTTCTTGTCCACCTTACTTCACACCACCTTCTCAGCACACAAAATCTCGTGCCACTCTGATTAAAAAAACTAAAGTAAAGAAGAAAGCTACTCTACTTAGACTTCGGACGGACTCCAATAGAAAATAAAGCAAAAGAAAAATCCAAGGACTTGTGCTCATGGCCGGGAGAAAGACTGGGAAGGCCTCCGCGAAACTTACCCTACCTATCCTAAACTAAACCTAAACTAACCTAATGTCTTGAGCTAAATCCTAATCTAAACCTAACTATTTTAAACTAACCTATAGCTACACTCTATCGCGCAAATTGTCCTTCCCCTTTTCTCTCCTCGCCAAACGGGTTCACCAAGTACCGAGGTATGCCTGGTGGAAGTGGTAAAAGCTGGCCTGCCCACCCTTTGTGTCTTGTGACACAACCGATTGCTATCCCTATGGCCAATGATTGTGAGAGATAGCCCCTAAACGTGCTCCCCAGTCACGACCTAAGTCTGTCGTAGAGGAAGTCTGTCAGTCGACACGTTAAGTCGTCATTGTTCGTAGTCCTATTGTCCTGTCGCCGTTCATCTACAGAAGGACGGCCCGACCGGTTATCCACAAACTAAAAAAAAATTAAGTCATTTGAAGGGTAGCTCATTACCCTTTTAATTATAAAAATTCGTTTACTAAGTTTTTTCACTTAATTAAAATTTTTTCTTAGTAATAAACAATAAAAAAAATAATAAAATAAATAAAGAACTAAAGTAAGTTACGTCGAAAGACATAGTTTTAAGTATAAGGTTTAGCTTAGAGCGCCCGCATAGGGCCAGTAAGTTAGAATAGAATAACATAGTTAAGCTAGTTTTAAGCATTTTTTTTTTGTCTAGCACGTAAGGTAAAAAATAAAAAAATGCATCAAAAATGAAAAAATTCAACTTAAACCTACTACTAGAAAGAACTCCTAACCTTTCTGCCAAGTATAATAAAATAAATGTTCTCAAAAAAAATACATTCTCACGGTTTTTTTTTTTTTTCTCAGTCCCGCGTTGACCTCCCGGCAGTACGAGGTAGATTGATGATTCTTCTCCTATTGCGGAGATAAAACGTGACCCCCAAAAACACTGTCACAAAAAATTCTTTGCAGAATTAACAATTTTTTATATTATCCTAACCTTAGTTATCTCACTACACCACTTTAAGGATGTCAATTCATTTAAAATTCAGTAGTCCATTGATAAAATTTAACTCTGACACTATTTAAGAAAAATTTAGCAAAAAAATTAATTCAAGAAAAAAGGTTTTAAAAAAATTAACCACTGGGGCAAAGGAAGACACTTCAAAAACTCAAAAAAGTTAACCACTACTTTTTCTTAAGAGAATTCAGACACACTGTGCCCCTCGGAGCACCTCCTAGTAAGCGTTGAATTTTTGTTAGGAGAGCACCCCTTTACGCCGTCTTCTATTGCGGACCACCGCTACCGCTACCACAGGCTGCACCGGTCTTGTCCGGTTGCACCGGTATGCTCCTTGCAACGGGCCTGGCAGGGAAACGAAAATTTCGCAAAATTCCTGCAGGGGCTTGAGCTGTTCTTCAGTTTTGGTTCACTGCCTCTGATAATTTCTTTTTCTCTTTATGCTCCTGTGTACCCCTTCTTCTGTGCCTGATTCCCAGCTATTTCTTGCACGGTACGCCTCCGGGTTTATCCAACTCAAAAATCGACAACAAAATCTATCTACAGTGGGTCTTCGCCTCACTGTATATTAGACTACAAAAAAAAATCTTCTATCAGCTGTGACGACCAGCTGTTCGCACTTGACTTTGTAAAAATGATCTACTTGGGGTCGATGCTCTAGCCCGCTGTTATCTATCTCGGTTATCTGTTTCCCATTGTCCTACTTTTCGTCTCCTTCTTTTCCTTTGTTCGACGTTGTCCTCTCTTTGTTAGTTCTCTTCTCCTTTTTCTTTGTCATATGCTGTCTTTGTCAGCTGTGACTAGTGTTTTCCTTTTTTTGGAACATTGTAATGAAAAATTTCCCTTTCCAATGTCCTACGTCTCGTCATTGTCGGTTACAAAAATGTTCGTTTAAAAAAAAAAATCCTGAACGATAATACACAAATACACTAACGCTAGCATACAATATTGCTAACTCACTTACCTAATATAACTAGCACGACCTAGGAACCCTATTCACGTAACCTACGACAAAAATTTTGACCAAAAAAAAAAAAAAATACGTAAACATATAATATAAAAATAATGAACAAACGAATTCTATATTCTGGGAATGGGATGGGGCTTGTGTGAGTGAAGGGGACGCATGTAACTCCCTCATTCATGTCAGCTGATTGTTGACATTTCTTTTTAATTTTTATGAGGCGAATCGCTGTGTTTTCTTTTGTAGATAATTTTTTTAATTATTTTTTTTATTTTAAAATGAATAATTTCAAAGAAAACCCACCCTTAAATGGGGTGTGTGTGTGTGCGAATCGCTCCTTGTGCACAAAAGCTGCACAAGGAAGTGAAAATAACCTCGCTATAGGAGGGATGATGTCTACAGGTACCACAGAAAAGCAGGTATATTGCAATTTGTTTCTTTTTTTGCCTGCTATTAATTGTCTAATTTCCAAAACAAATCAAAACCTCACCCCTGAAATGGGGTGTGTGTGCGACGACGCAAAGGACAACGATCAGCCAGGACAAGAGGACGACGATATTAAATACCATCGAGGAATCGCCGGCAAAATTATCTGGATTCAGGTACCTGTTTACTTTTTTTTTTTTTTTTTTTTGTTATTGGACGAGGTACAGGAACTCGTAACATAACCCAGCCGATTTTAATTCTTCCGGTTTCTAACAGCTTTCTTACATCTTCTCCGGGGAGGCTGATCATTGCTGTTTGAGTTCCACCGTACGCCTTTCGCAGAGAAAAGATATCTGCCGATGAAACTTCTACTCAAAACTGGACTTTGGTTGATCATGTCATCTATTGTAGTGACATCATCGATGTCCTTGACCTCGAATACAGTACGCTGCGTGAGAGTCCTTACATTCGCCTGCTCCGATAAATTTTCACTAATGACGCCTCTAAACACAGTGGTCTTGATACCCGTCCCCTTGAGTTGTATTATTAGGCCTATCTTCTATGTCCTCCTGATTCTTGAAACCACCTTTCCAACTGCTTCCAGTTTGGGATTTGCCTTTACTTCGCGTAGTATTTCCGCGTGTTTTCCGAGAGAGTGAAAATCTTCTAAAGACACCATAAGGCCCGGCCGCACGTGCTTATGGTAGTGTGAGATTTTTACTCACTAGAAACACCACTCTTCAAGATTAATACTACAACTAAGCCGTCGCTTATCCAGCAATTTTATTTTCGCTTACGAGACTCGTGATTTTTGGAAAAGGATGTTCGTATGTAATTCAAAAAGAATGCTGCGCTTTAGGCAAGTTAAATTAAAATGAAAGTTTCTGCTGTTTTCACGACTGACGTATACTATGATGCGAGGTCAAAAGGTTTTGTCCCTTGCAGGCGACGAATTGAATTGTTCGCGTCAAGTAGTTGAATAACGGTACAGTTACAATGGCCGTGAACACGATCTTTGTGTTTACGAGCAAAATTTGTTATCCCTTTGGCGACGCTGGGAATTCCCAGGTCCCGATGAATATCTTCGTTACGTACGTACCACGGTGCGCTAACGATCGTTCTAAGAACTTTATTTTCAAAAGTTTGTAGGATGTTTCTATTGCTTTTCCTGGTACAACTCCATAGTTGTAGATCATACGTCCACACTGGCTTTAGCACTTGCTTATAGGTAAGCAGTTTGTTATGTAGGCTCAATTTCGAATGTTTTTCGAGTAGCCAAGACATTCGTCGGTATTTATTTTCGAGCTCGTCGTGTTTCTTTTTTACGTGCAATGTCCATTTAAGCTTAACATCTAGAGTCATTCCTAGATATTTTGCTTCGTTCGCGTACGGTATTTGAGCCGAGTTTAAATATACGGGTAATCTATCCACTTTTTTGTAGGTAAAGTTGACGTGAGTAGATTTGCTTTCGTTCAGCACAAAACGCCAAGAAGCCGTCCAAGCGTGGAATTTATTAACAGCATGTTGGAGCTTTTCAGTTGCTGCTTCAATTGTATCGCCCGTTGTCAATATCGCCGTATCGTCCGCAAACGTGGCGATGACGCAGTTTCTTTCCTGCGGGATATCACGCGTGTATAGTACATATAGAAGCGGGCCAAGGGCACTTCCTTGTGGGACTCCGGCCGCAATCTCCTTGAACTTAGAGTAATAATTTCCGTGCTTGACACGAAAAAGTCTTTCGGTGAAGTACGATCGTAAGATTAGAAAGGGTTGCCGTGGCAGTAGTAGTTGCAATTTATACGCCAAGTCTTCGTGCAAAACTTTATAGAAAGCTTGTGAGACGTCAAGAAATACACCATAACAAATCCTTTTTTCTTCGAGAGTTTTCTCAATCACGTCAGTTATTTTGTGGACTTTTTCTATTGTAGAATGTTTGATCCTAAATCCAAACTGATTTAGGTCAGGAATCAGACGTCTTTCGTCGATTACGGGTTGTAATCGTTTAGAGAGTAGTTTTTCGAATATTTTAGAGACAACCGGCAATAGGGAAATAGGCCTTCTCATTCAGAGGTTTGCCTGGTTTAGGGACCATTATAATCTCGGCGACTTTCCATTGTCTCGGAACGTAAAGCAATCTGAACGATGCGTTAATCAAATATAGCAGTTTGATAAGAGCTGTATTCGGTAATTCCTTGACCACCTGCGCGGTTATCAAGTCGTAACCCGGTGCTTTTTTCGTCTTTAGATTTTTGATCATTTCCCTCAGTTCAATCAATGCAACTTATTTTATTTTAAAGTTGTCAGATGTCGGGACTGGGGAGTCGGGCGTTATCAAAGGGTTATCGAATGGCTTAAACGTTCCTTCTAAGTGCAAAGCAAATAGTTCTGCCTTTTCTTTGTCGCTCTTGGCCCAAGTTCTATCGTTTTTCCGAATTGGTGGCGCTTGCATTTGAAGTATCCGGATGCCTCTTAGCGTTTTCCAAAGTGAATAATTTGATTCTCTTCCAGTAGGTCGCTATCTTATTGCTTTTAAATTCCCGAATACTATCTCTAAGACGATTGCATAGTCGGCTAAGGACCTTTTTATGCTGCGGTGCACTAGTCATTTGCCATTTCTTTCGTGCTTTTCTTTTCTGCCTCACCAGTTCAATGATTTCACTTGGATACTTTTCGTTGCCGTTAATCTTATAGCTTCTAGGAGTTTTTCTCCATGCTGCTCTTTGAATTGCTTAAAAAGATCAACTTCGTCCTCCAGTTCACAAGGTGTTTTAAGTGATACATTTATGGCGATATTTCTTTCGCAATCATTTCTAAAGCCCTCCCAATTTGTTCTATTGCTAGTAAGACTTGGAGGCCCTTCTCTCTTGATCAACGCTTCACCAAGTAATAAAATTACTGGAGACCGGTCAGAAGAGAGGTCAAAACTTTCTTCGACTGTGATGGACTTATCGTAAATACCTTTTGAAACGAAATAATCGATAAGATCGGGAATTTTTTCTGAGTCGGTTGGCCAATAGGTCGGTTTTCCTGTCGAATAAAAACAACAACCGAATTCATTTGCCACTTCGTAGAGAATTTCTCCTCTAGGAGATGTACATCTTGAACCCCAGAAGGTGTGCTTCGCTTTGAAATCTCCACCAGTAAGGAAATTTGAACCAAGGGCATTGAAGACACGAAAGTAGTCGTCTTTTTCGAGCGAACATCGCGGCGGACAGTAAACAGACGCTATATTGTAGCCCAAGTGTTTATTTTTAACCCTTACCGCGCACAACTGAAGTTTTTCCAGCTCTATGTTTATATCGACTGCGTGTTCGATGTTATTTTTAGTGAATAAGGACGAACCGCCCCGCGCTCTATCAGAAGGATTATAGGCGTGATAACCAGCGTAGCCTCTTATCTTTATTTGCAATTCCCTTGTTAGATGAGTTTCGGAGATCAAACATATGTCGATATTTTTTCTCATTAGAAAAATTTCTAATTCGTTAGATTTTTGTAATAGTCCATTTGCATTCCATGTTACAATTTTAAGCAAAAAGTTCATATCTACTTAGATTTAGATATAAGGTTAGCCATACAAAAGCTTTCGACGCTACTGAGACGTTCAAAAATTCGTTTGTTCGTTTCACATTGTTCCTCGATCTTAGCGTAAATGCAATTCAGAATTGTTTTCAATGGATCAGAGGGTGGTCCATCGTTTCGTTTAGTTGCTTTGACTGCAGCCTGAGAATTCGTCAGAAAACTGGGATTCTTTGGCTTACCCGAGGTTATTTTTCGTTCAGTATTTTTAGTGGACGACTTATAATCGGCTTAGAGGGCTAATTGACTGGTTCAAGAGTCTGCACTGCTGATTCGAGCGTTCTTTCAGTCGGCTTAGGAGTTTGTACAACTGGCTTAAGCGCCTGCTCAGTTTGCTTAGCAACGCGTTCTACCGACTTAGGAGCCCGATCGACTGATTTCGTTCCCCGTACAGTCGGCGTTATAGATTTTCTCCGTCGCATCTGTAGTTCCTTTGCGACCTCGCAACCGCGATAATTTGCTGGGTGCCTTCCTCTGCAGTTAACGCAAGTTGCTTTTTCATTTTTGCTTAAACTGCAATTTTCAGAAGAGTGCTTTCCAGCGCACTTAACGCAGCGCGGCATTTCCGACAGTACGCCTTCGTATGATTAAACTCTTGGCAACGCTTGCATTGAGGGATTGTCTTCGTGTTGACTCATAGCGGCTCGATTTTAACGACCACACTCATGATTTTACGAATATTGTCTTTTCCTGGCTTTCCGTTTTACCGAACGATAGCACAAAAAGCGGAAGTTTACGTTTCAGTATACCATCTTCTCCACGGTCGGGTAGTTTTCTTTCTTTTTTTAAAAGGTAAATCACCTATAACGTCCTCTTTAGCGCATGATGGATGAAGTCCTCTAGCTACGACCCTCGAAGGTCTCTCAGACCTGTCTTCATAAGTATACCATTGAATTTTATCATTGTTAAGCTTTTCAGATACAGCCCGATAGCCCTCAGCGTCATTAACCTTGATTTTCCATGCATCGTTTCGCAAGGAAGTTATTTTAAATTCAGTAGCGATCATTGTTTTTAAGATTCTTCGCAGAGAATTATAGTCTGCAATGCTTGTAATATTTAGGGGAGGAGGGGGGCGTTTGCTTTCAATTTGCTTTTCGGCTTTTCCTACGCTTTGCGATTAGGTTCGTGTTGTGGAACAACCTCGGGCGCTGAACCAGCCTTACGTTTTTTAGATGGTCTTCTTTTGAGTATCCAATCCGTTTCGCACGCGAGTTCATCTTCGTCTGTACTATAGTGATGGCTACCCGGAGAAGGCTTACTATGAATAACCGTCTGCGTTTGTGAAGACTCGTTTTGAAGCAAAGTTGCTTTAATGACGATAGCGTCATGTTTAATTTTCTTGGCCTCTTTTTGTTTTTTTTGGAGACCTTCCTGTTGGCATTTACATATTCGTCTTCTCCTGCCACTTGCTTCTTACTTGTGGTTGCACTTATCCTCCTATTTCTGCCCACTGGGGTGTGAACACCAGATGTTGTATCCTTCTCCTTGGTGTTTAGCAGATATGGATGCTTTTGATTCCGCTTTGCCTCTGGGCGTTTACTGCCTGTAGCACCGTTTGTTGGGTTTTTTTTGCTGCCACTGTGCTTTCGGGGGTTCGCTGTCTGCAACATCATTTGGATGATGTCTCTGCTTCTGTCTTATCTCCGGGGGTGAGCTACAGGCAACTCCATTTGATGGGTGTTACTGTTTCCTTTGTGACTCCGAAGGATTGCTGTCTGCAACCCGTCTTCTCTTGGGCTCTAATATTGGTTTTAGCCATGACAAAGTTTGCGAGGAGTTGTTCTGATGAGTCACCCCTTAATTTTCTCATTGTGCAGTTTTTGCTCACCAAGCTTGTGGAAGTCTTATTTCTGGGGGTTTGGTTCGACCGTCACTTTTAGTATTGCTGGTGACTCTCGTCATTCCGTGCTCCTTTGTGATGCTGCTACTTGGCCAAGTGGTGACCTTAACATCCTTGGCCCACCCTGGAAGGTGTTCTCCTTGTTCCCCTCCTCAATTTTTTCTTCGGTGTTTTTGTTTATTTTCTTTGTGGTCATTTCTGATTGGTCCTAACTAAAAGCAGTACAATTGTTCGAATGTGAAATCACCCTAGGATCCCATGGTTATCTATCCAAGCAGGGAGGACATGCGACGGTTGGCGCAAGCCCTTATGGGGTCTTGTATCAGAGCCTGATCTGTGCTAAACAGGGATATTACATTTGCACCTACACCACCAACTTAATGGCGACGAAACAGTGAACGTACTTTGAGGTCTGCGAAGGTTTTAACGGGATGATGAGCTCAGCCTCACCAGTCCGTCCGTCCGGGTGATTGTGAGAGAAACCAGCCTGATAACTTATATGTGTTGGCGTCTGTGCCACAAGAAAAGAGTTCAGAATAAAAAAACCATTGGCAAAAGCTCCTTAACTATGCGCAAAGATGTACTTAAACTGTAAAAGCTGTAAAAAAAATTTTTTTATTTTTTTTTATTTCAAACAAAATAAACTACAGGAATTACAAATGTTTGTTTACATTGCGACTAGTTATGAAACTAACGAGCAGTTTGCTTTTCAGTATTATTAGCGGGAGAAAAGTAAATGGCTAACAGTTTACTATTTTTAAGGTACATTATAATTGTAATTTGTTGTATGTTAACTTTTAATGACAGTAACAAGAGCATAGATGGGATTTAATCCATCCAAAGCGTTGGAGGTTAAGTTCACTCCGAGCGCCTCTTTTCGCTCGTTGTTGTCGCTCTGTTACTATCTAGTAGAGTACGTGGTAAGTCCTGTCATGGTTGCCTTGCAAGATCTGACGGTCTTATACGTTGCAGTCGTCTCACGCCGTATACGTTTAGAAGAATTGTTGCTTCTTCGTTAATATGCTCCTGAAGCCTCTTCTCGTGTGCTTTTGCCCTAGAGTTGATCTCTTGAAGAACAGTAGGAATGCCTAGGTCCCGATGGAGGTCGCTGTTTCTGATGTACCATGGAGCGTTCACAATACTTCGAAGGACATTATTCTGGAATCGTTGGATGACTGTAATATTGGTCTGGCTGGCACATCCCCAGAGTTGAGCGCCATAGTTCCACACTGGTTTTAGGATCTGGTTATATAAAAGAATTTTATTAGTAATTGATAGTCCAGACTTCCTGCCTATAAGCCATTCTAATTTTCGCCACTTAATGTCTAATTCTAGTCTTTTGATTTTAATATGCTCTTTCCAACGAAGCTTGGCATCTAGAGTCATACCTAGATACTTCGCTGTATTTGCATATGGTATTGTCGTGCCTGATATTGTTATAGGGGAGTGCGAGATAGACTTATTTGTGAAGTCAATATGTACAGATTTACTCGAATTCATTTTTATACGCCATCTTTGAGTCCACCTGATAATTTGGTCTGCAGCAGCTTGCAGCTTTTGCGTGGATTCTAGCGTTGTATCTCCCACTGCTAAGACTGCCGTGTCGTCGGCAAAAGTTGCAGTCTTGGTGTAGCGCATTGTAGGTAGGTCTTTTGTGTAAAGAAGGTATAACAGAGGTCCGAGGACGCTTCCTTGAGGAACTCCGGCTTCGATCTTCACTAGATTAGAGTAGTAGTTTTCTTGTTTTATACGGAAGTATTGCGATGTTAAATAAGACTCCATTAGGTGGAAGAACTGTTCTGGTAGGTACACTTTTAGTTTATTGAGTAGACCTTCAGGCCATACTCTATCGAAAGCCTGTGCTACGTCTAAGAAAATTGCAGAACACACTTTTTTTTTCTACGTCTAAGAAAATTGCAGAACATACTTTTTTTTTCTTCTAGTGCTCTTTCGATTTCAGTTGTTATTCTGTGAACTTGTTCTATTGTGGAGTGTTTGCTTCGAAAGCCAAACTGGTGATTTGGGATTAGGTTTCTTGACTCTACGATTGGTTTGAGACGCTTAAAAATCAGTCTTTCAAACAACTTTGATGTTGAAGGAAGTAGAGGTTTTGGTCTATATGAGGATACCTCGTGAGGGTCCTTACCTGGTTTAGGGATCATTATCACGTCAGCTACTTTCCAGACACTTGGTACATACTCAAGGCTAATTGCTTTATTCATTAACCGCAAGAGTTTAGCTAACCCTTTGTTTGGCAGTCGCTTCAGGACTTCCGCATTGATCAAGTCAAAACCTGAAGCTTTTTTGTCTTTTATTCGCCTTATTTCATATTTTAACTCATGCATTTTAATCGGAGGAATCATAGATCGGGCATTTTCATTGAGATTTAGAAGCTCATCATAGATAGCATCATTAGGCTTAAAGGTATTCGCTAGGTGGTCTGCAAAAGCAGTAGCTTTTTCCTCATTGCTTTTAGCCCATTGCCCATTACTGCATCTTATTGGAGGAATATGATTTGTTGGTCGCTTAAAATATTTTGTACTTTTCCAAAGTGAATATTCAGTGGTCTTATCAGCAGTTAGCTCTGATAGATATATTTTCATTGTTTCATTTCGGATTAGCTTTATCTCAAGCTTAAGATCTTGTGTGGCCTTGTTGAGTCTTGTTTTATCGGAAGGAGATCGAGTTTGTTGCCATCTACGCTGAAGTTTTCTTTTATTCCTTATGAGCTCCTTTATTTCTTTTGGATAATTGGTACCCACCGTTTTTCTCTTTGTTGGAGGAGTACAGCTCCAAGCCGCAAATTGGATTAGTTGGATAAAAGAATATGCTTCGTTTTCCAGCTGGTCTGTCGCCTCAATAGGTGTACTAATATTGATTTTATCTTTTAGGATATTGTAACATAATAATAACTACCTAAAAGTATAATGCAAAAAATTCCGAAGTGTCTTTTCATTCTGGCAGAATTTCGGTCCGAAGTGTCCTTTCATTCGAGGTTCGTGTCTGCGGTTAGAAAGAGACGGATAATATCACGGATAAGAAAGAATTATAACTGCAAGAAATGATTGTCATCTTGGAATTATTACATCAGAATTTTTCTTGTTCCAGTGGTCGAAGAATTTGCTAGAAGTTTCTGGCTATCAGAAACTTCTGCTATATAAGGACGGATGGCGATCGAAAGCAGGCAGTTGGTTTAGAACCGTGGCGAAGAGATTGGAAAAGTGATAATGGGCGAAGTTGTAATTTTGTGATAAATTGAAAGTTGAGAGTTCACAAGAAGAAGTAATTAGTTTGGATTTGTGAATTAAGTAATTGAAAGGAGATAAAGTGATTTGAGAGGAAAGAGATCTTGTAAGAAAAGAATTTGCGATGAATAGTATAGTGTGAACTTGAACTGTTTTATAGACTAGAAAATAAAGAAATAAATTTCACAGAATATCGTTTTATCTACTCGAGCAGTAGCTCGCATATGACATTCGCCTCAGAAGTGGGATAAAACTTATTCTGTGAATAACTATTTCCGTGGTGTGAAATTGCACAAGAAAAAAAAAACGATTTCTATGTTGAGTTAATTAGTTGCGCAAAATGGGTCGCAAATTGGGAAAACTAACTATAACTCAACTAAAGGCAGAACTCAGTAAGCGGAATCTCGACACAACTGGGGGAAAAGATGCCCTACCGATTCGTCTGGAAGAAGCAGTAACGCAGGAAGGTGAAAATCCGCATGACATAGAGTTTGACGTGGAAGAGGAACCAGCAAGTACAGTAGCCGACCCGGGTATAACAAGTCTGCTCCTGCAACTTAAGTTAGTCATGGACGAACAATAGAAGATCAAAGGAATTCTCTAGAACTTAAGATGGACGAACAAAAGAAAGAAATGGACGAACAAAAGAAAGCAATGGACGAACAAAAGAATTTTCTAGATGCTCTGGAAAGTAAACTTGATGAGCAAAACAGGAAATTGGAATCCAAATTCGAAGTGATCGAAGAGAAAATCGAGAAGGTCGAGACGCAACTCGAAAAAGTCGAAACTAGATTTGATGAAAATTTTGAGAAACATGAAACTCAGTTCGGGAAGCTAGAGACTCAGTTTGAAAAAGTGGATACGCAATTCGAGATAGTAGGAAAGCAAGTCGAAAATCTTGCTAAGGAGTTCAGTAACGTGAAGAGACAGAAAGCACGGGAATATTTCACTGACGGTCTGAGAAGAAAGGAGATGCAGCCTCCTATCTTCGATGGTCAAACATCATGGCCAATTTTTAAAAGGCAAATCGAAGAGGCCGCAATGACCAATAGCTGGGACGATGAAGAGAAGTCCATTGCACTTACACTTGCACTGAGGGGTCCAGCTGCGGAGCTCTTGCAGACCATCCCGGAAGATAAACAGCAGAACTACGACTCTCTGGTTCAGGCTATCGAGATGCGGTTTGGGGATGAACACATGCAGCAGGTGTACAGGGTTCAGCTGCGTAGTCGAGTCCAGAAAAGGGGGGAAACGCTCCAACAGTTGCAAGCGGATATAGGTGAGGAGCTTATCAACGAAATGGCGGTGGAAGCTTTTATTCAGGCCATAGAGGACAGACAACTGCAAATGGCCGTAAGGATGGCTGAAAAGCGAACACTCCCGAGGCATTGGCATTTGCTTTGTCAATGAAGGCTGTGGACCAAGCATACCAGGGAATACACCGTGTCAGGGAAACGTCCGTCGTGGAATGCTCATGCCAGAGAACAGCCGTCATGGATGAAGACAAAGCTCGCAGAAGTCAAATCCGTTGCTTGAATTGCAACCAAACCGGACACCTACAACGGCAGTGCAGAAGTGCACCTAGACGAGGAAATTGTCCACATTGCGGAAGTAGGAGAAGCAGAGAGGAAGCATCCTGTCGGTCAGACTTCCCAAAACTAGCAGTCGGGAAATGCGTAAGGACCAGCTTCGCGGGGCAGAAGTTGGTTACTGGAATCGAGGCCCCAGGACCACCATTCAAGTTTCGCAAACCAAACGGGGTAACAAGAGCCTGACAGTGGAGGCACTAATCAACAAGAAGAAGTGCGTAGCCACCATCGACACAGGCGCCACTGCCTCCATTGTAAGAAGAGATATCGTCAGAAGCGCCTGGCTGCACAACACCAACAGCTACTGCCTGAAGACTGCAACAGGGGAAATGGCGAAGGTCTTTGGAGAAGTTCGTCTTACGATTACTCTGGCGGGACTGACGTTCTCCCATGCGTCTCTGATGGCAGATATATGCGACGATGAAGTAATCCTGGACATCGGGATGCAAGTACTGAGGTATCGAAATGTGGAGATTCCGATGGTGTACGGAAACGAGAATGCCGTAACTCTCAGGACAATCATCAGCAAAGACGAAGGTTTGCCGCCGTCTTCAGAGACAATCATTTGGACGAAGCTGAAAGGTGATCTTGGGAGCCACCAATTCTACATAGTAGAACCAGACCCAGAGAAGAATTCTCAAGACTACATCGTGGGAAAGACGTTAATCGAACCAAAGAACACCATGGTTCCAGTGAGAGTTTTGAACGCAAGACCACACACTGTCAAACTAAGGCGAGGGGAGGTGACTGGAAGATGCACGCCGATTACCGCCGTCGCAAAAATATCTGAACGTGATGCTCCAAAACCTCTCCCATCACCTTGGACAGCGGAAACGAGAGAGGCGATTCTCCAGTCCAGTGAGCTGAATCAGGAGCAGCGAACTATGGCCGAGAATCTTGTCAATGATTACGCTGATGTATTTGCCTCACAGGACGGAGAATACGGCCGAACGCACCTGGTACAACATCGAATAGACACTGGTGATACTAGACCAAACCGTCAGCCTGCTAGGCGCCTTCCATTGGCAAAGCAGATAGAAGTTGCAGAGATGGTGTCGGCAATGGAGAAGGAAGGACTGATTCAAAGTTACAAAAGTCCGTGGGCATCACCGGTTGTACTGGTTAAGAAGAAAGATGGCAGCACGCGGTTCTGCGTGGGCTATCGGCAGCTCAATTACGTCACCAAGAAAGACAGCTATCCTCTGCCACGGATTGACGACACGCTAGAGACACTATCAGGAGCCCGATGGTTTTCCACTCTCGACTTGAAGAGTGGCTACTGGCAGGTGCAGATCCATCCAGAAGACTGGGAGAAAACCGCCTTCACCGCAGGAAATGGAATATGGCAATTCACGGTAATGCCATTCGGACTGTGCAATGCTCCGGCGACTTTCGAGCGATTGATGGAATATGTCCTGCAAGGGTTAACATGGAAAACCTGTTTGGTATACTTGGATGATGTCATCGTCGTAGGAAAAACGTTTGCGCAACACCGAGACAATCTAAGGGATGTGTTTCAAAGGCTTCGAAGTGCCCACCTGAAGCTCAACCCCAAGAAGTGCGCCCTGTTTAGAGCGGAAGTCAAGTACTTGGGGCACATAATTTCAGCGAAAGGAATGAGAACCGATCCAGAGAAGGTCGAAGCGGTGAAAAGCTGGCCAGTCCCCAAGGATAAACACCAACTAAGGAGCTTCCTGGCCCTAGCCACCTACTACAGATGGTTCGTGAAGGATTTTGCCGGGATCGCAAAGAGCCTGCACCAGTTGACGGGAAAGGGAAAACATTTCAAATGGTCAATTGAGTGCGAGAAGAGCTTCAAGGCACTTAAACAACGGCTATGCGATTCCCCAATACTAGCTTACCCCACTCCCGGGGAAACGTTCATTGTGGATGCAGATGCTAGTAATGTCGGGGTAGGAGCCGTACACTCCCAGGTGCATGATGGCCAAGAGAAGGTGGTTGCGTACTTCAGCAAGGTGCTCTCTAAGCCAGAAAGAAACTACTGCGTGACAAGGCGGGAACTTCTAGCTTTGATCTTGGCTACGAAGCATTTTCACAAATACCTCTATGGGAGGAAGTTCGTTCTTCGCACAGACCATGCAGCCTTAAGATGGCTATTACAGTTCAAGAGTCCTGAGGTTCAGGTCGCAAGATGGATCGAAAGGATGCAAATCTACGACTACGAAATACAGCATCGTAAAGGAAAACTCCACTCTAATGCGGATGCACTGTCCCGCAGACCATGCAGAACGGATTGTAAACATTGTGCGCGTCAGAAAGAACGGGAGCTGGTTTCCATCCAAAGAATGAGAGCCGAACCTATCGCCGGCTGGAGCGTAGATGAGATCCGGAACTCTCAGAAGGAAGACCCGGATATCGAGCCGATTCTGGCCTGGAAGGAGAACATGGAGAAACCGGATCATCAGAACATCTCTCACAGAAGCCCTTAAAGGCATATTTTGCGCAGTGGGACTCCCTCCATGTCCAAGAAGGTGTTCTGAGAAGAAAATGGGAATCCTCCGACGGAAAGTCGTTTGTAATGCAGCTTGTCGTGCCGCGGACGAGGATCAAGGAGGTGTTACAGGAGATGCATGGCGGGGCGTCCGGAGGCCACTTGGGAGTGAATAAGACGCTAGAAAAGGTACGAGAACGTTTTTATTGGTTAAAAGCGAAGGAAGATATCGAAGACTGGTGCGGAAAATGCGACGTGTGTGCAACTAGCAAGGGTCCGAGAATCAAAACTCGAGGTAAGATGCACCAATACAACGCGAGAGCGCCTTTCGAACGAATCTATATTGACATCGCAGGGCCCTTTCCGGAAACGGACAATGGTAATCGGTATATACTCGTAGTAATGGACTACTTCAGTAAGTGGCCGGAAGCGTTTCCGATCCCTAACCAGGAAACCAGCACCGTGGCGGAGCAGATCGTCTACAATTGGGTTAGCAGATTCGGTGTGCCCTTGGAATTGCATTCTGACCAAGGGCGGAACTTCGAGTCAAGAATCTTTCAAGAGATGTGTCAACTACTCGGAATCAAAAAGACAAGGACAACCCCGCTTCATCCACAGTCGGACGGTATGGTGGAGCGTTTCAATAGGACTTTGGACGAACATCTCTCAAAGGTCGTAGGTGACTACCAACGGGATTGAGACCGGCTGATTCCCTTGTTTTTGATGGCCTATAGAAGTGCCGTGCATAGCACTACTCGACATACGCCGTTCGAAATCTTATTTGTTGGTATACCTCGTTTACCCAGTGAGGTGAAATTTGGATCTCCTACCAATGAGCCCAGAAATGAAGAAGAGTACGTGGCGGACCTTAGGGAAAGGCTTGGGGACATACACCAAAGGATCAGAAGCCAGATTAAGATAATGAGCGACCGCATGAAGACCAGGTATGATGCCAAGGCAACAACGTCAGGATTCCAGGAAGGAGATCTAGTGTGGCTGTATAATCCCCATCGCCAAAAGGGGAAATCACCTAAGTTGCAGCAGAACTGGGGGGGTCCCTCCAGAATAATAACCCGCATCAACGATGTTGTCTACCGCAGCCAGCGAGGACCAAGGGCCAAAATGAAAGTGGTTCATGTGGACCGACTGAGTCGATACAATGGCCGAAATGAGGATGCACTTGTTCGGGACGAACACATCTAAGAGGGGGGCAGTGTAACATAATAATAACTACGCTCCCTAAAAGTATAATGCAACAAATTCCGAAGTGTCTTTTCATTCTGGCAGAATTTTGGTCCGAAGTGTCCTTTCATTCGAGGTTCGTGTCCGCGGTTAGAAAGAGACGGATAATATCACGGATAAGAAAGAATTATAATTGCAAGAAATGATTGTCATCTTGGAATTATTACATCAGAATTTTTCTTGTTCCAGTGGTCGAAGAATTTGCTAGAGGTTTCTGGCTATCAGAAACTTCTACTATATAAGGACAGATGGCGATCGAAAGCAGGCAGTTGGTTTAGAACCGTGGAAAAGTGATAATGGGCGAAGTTGTAATTTTGTGATAAATTGAAGGTTGAGAGTTCACAAGAAGAAGTAATTAGTTCGGATTTGTGAATTAAGTAATTGAAAGGAGATAAAGTGATTTGAGAGGAAAGAGACCTTGTAAGAAAAGAATTTGCGAAGAATAGTATAGTGTGAACTTGAATTGTTTTATAGACTAGAAAATAAAGAAATAAATTTCACAGAATATCGTTTTATCTACTCGAGCCGTAGCTCGCATATTACAATATGTTTAAAACTAAGCCAATCTGTGAACTTATTTGAAAGGTGTGGATTTTCCTCTTTAACTATAACAGTTTCACTAAGTGTCAGATATATTGGTGAGTGGTCCGAGTCGAGATCCAAGCCTTCTTGTACCTGGATAAAGTTCCTTGATAATTTATTTATCACAAAAAAGTAAACCACATCAGGAATTTTGGTAACGTCCGTCGGCCAGTATGTAGGCTTACGAGTAGATACAAATTCACACCCTGTTTTTTTAGCTGCATCGTAGAGTTCACGACCTTTTGTTGTAGTGAGTCGTGATCCCCAGTGCGTGTGTTTAGCATTGAAGTCTCCTCCCATTATAAACTTAGACTTGTGCATTTTAATGAGCTGTTGATATTCATTTGAAGGGACCGAATGTTTGGGAGGACTATAGACAGCTGTTATTGAGAGCGGTTGATTTTTAGTTTTTACAGTTACGGTAGTGGTTTGAAACTTGAGTGAACTTATTTTTTCTTCTTCATAATGATCAATGCTATTTCTTATAATAATAGCACTGCCTCCTCTCGCACAATTATCTTGAAATATGACTGGGTTGTAAGGTGAGTTTCTGAGATCAAACAAATGTTCTCTTTTCTGTATCTAGTACTATTTGTAGCTCGTTTAAATGATTGTTCAATCCGTTCGCATTCCATGCCATGATTCTTAAGAACTTATAAATTATAAATTGTAATTTATTTTTCCCTCAAGACTACTAATACGGTCTTGAAGGGTTTTATTAAGGATTTCTTGTTTGTTTAGCTTATCCAGTATTTTAGCTAGAGTATCTTCGATTGTGCTTTGGTCATTTCTGATAGGATGAGTAGTTTTGACTGTCTGCGAAAAAAGGGGTCGGCGAGCGTTCAAATCTGCTGAATTATTTTCTTTCAGTTTCTGCTGTACTTTGATGTTTTCGGTAGTATCATTGATTGTTGATGTTTGGATATTAATTTGAGCATTGTCGTTTATTTGGCGATTAAGTTTATTACCCCTTATCTTTTGCAATTCTTTGGCTACAGCACATCCACGATAGTTTGCAGGATGGGCCTCACCACAGTTGTAAGATTTTGCAAGGAGGTCTAAGGGTTTAGTACAATTGACGGTGCTATGTTCTCCTACGCATTTCACACATCTAGGAGGCTTACCGCAGTAATTTTGCGTGTGCCCAAATTGTTGACAGTTAGTGCATTGGGGGATAAGTTTGGAAGCTTTAATGGCCTCTATGGTAACTATGGAATGGAGGATATGGTTAATTTCGTACACTTTTTTGATTTCCTCGTTATGGGCGAAGGTTAATAAAAACATGTCTAATGGTTTCTTTGTTTTTAGTTGAAGTTTATTAGCCGCACTGGCCGCTTTGAGCCCTTGAGTTTTAAGATCATTGACAATCATGTTTGTTTCACAAGAGTGATGCAAATTCTTAGCAATGACTCTAATGGGGCGAGATTGTTTATCTTCGTAAGAATACCAAGTCATTTTAGACAGCATTTTAGTAATGGCTCTGTAGTCTTCACTGGTTTCAACATTAATTTTGTGAGTTTTATCCTTCAGAAGTCGAATAGCAAAGTCTTTCTTTATCAAGTTGCGGACAGTGGTTATAAGTTCTTGATAGTTAGTTATATTTGTTACCATGATGGGTGGAGGGCGAGGATCTCTTTCTTCAATACGATTTGTTTGATTGGAATTATCTGAATTGTCTGTCATTTTTGGTTGAGTGGTAAGTTTTGGTGAAGAATTTGCTTTTCGCTTTTTACTCGGATTTGCAAAATCATTTTTCCGTTTCCGAGCCTCTTCAGTTTCCACGACTAATTCCTCTTCGTCGGTTTCATAGTTTTGAATTTGAACAACAGAAGTTGTATTATTGTTGGGGTTGTTGCTCTTAGCGGATGCTATTTTGAGCATTTCTAGTTTCAGTTCATCATTTTCCTTCTTAAGATTTTGGCACAGACGTTCTAATTCGTTTACTTTTTTCCTAAGGTTTATTAATTCAGTTGTAGAATTCTGTTCTATTTGTTCTTTGGGATTTTTGCTTCTGGAATTTTTATTTGGTGAGTTCTGTTTCTGAACATTTTTAGAGTGGTTGGGTTCACTGGTTCCTCCTGGGGGAGGAGTGCGACCAATTCCCATTTTTTTTTTTAAGATTTAAAAATAAGAATAAAAATATAATGTGATCTTAATATATTTACTTGGTTTTCCTTTGATTTTATTTAGCTTTAAAAGAATTCTGACCTGGCAGTGCTGGTAAGAAAGCTTTTAAAGAGTTTGGGAAAGCTTTAGGGTAGAAGAAAGTTTTGTGATCTACGATCCACAAGTTAGGTTCCACACTGAAAGCTTTTCCTCTTTGTCTTATCGATATTCCAATTTTGTGTCAAATACGAGAATATTGTATCACTTTACCTGTTTTGTCCACGGGTTTCCTGTAGGATGATCAGTGTTACTCCAATATTCCGCCGTGCGATAGCTGAACCGCTTTCGGGTGGTGTACAAGACGCTTTTTTTGTTGTAGCTCTTTAAATACTTTTTGAATTGAAATGATAGCACTTGGACTTTCTTTGATCTGTAACTGGACGGAGTTGCCAGCATCTCTGAAAAAAAAATAGAGGAAAAATAAACCCGCTTTGTCCACGTTATAAGAACCGAATGTTTTATTAAATGTTAATTCTTCTGTTTATGTACAATTTTGGTCGTAGCAACTGACATTCATGACAACTAGCAGCGGGAGCATATTGTAAGTAAGTAATGTCTAATGCTTCAAGCCTTCGTGTCCCGTGACATCATCGAGACTCAAATATTGTCGTCCCCCTGTGAACGAAGTTCGCAAGTTGAAATCGTCCTTATTCCGCAATAGTGTGTCCTCAGCAATTTGAATCAGCATTAGTCCAATTGATGTAAAGTGGCAACCCTGTTCTAGGTGGACAGCTCATTCATGCAAAGGGACAACAGATTAATAAAAGGCTTATAAACATGCACTGGGCACAACAACAAGACAGAAGAACGAAAGACAGAGGACGAAACAATGAACTTAGGGGAAATGCTACGCACGATTCCGTTGTACATGCGTATGCATGCTCTCGGGTTTGCTTGCATGCAGCCACGGCATGTTTACGTTTGACATTCTCGTGCGAAGAAATTCCGTGTTTGTGCACCAGTTTTAATTCGAGTGTTTAATTTGTTCATCCAGATGAATGTTTTTCCATAAATATTACGAGTATTGTAGATACGAGTAGTTCAATTTTATTAAATCCATTGGGTTGAGGTTTGCTTTGGTTTTGTATTATATATGTATGTGTGTGTGTGAGCACGGGTTAAAATGGATACCAATTTCGAGTTTGAGTGAATAGCGCGGGTTATGTCGAAGCCAACGATCAAAACATCTATCCCACAAGAAACAACCAAAAAGCCAACGTCAGCGTTTACAACAGATGTCACATTCAATTCCAAGGAATTTTCACCAGATGCTAGTCAATAACTATCGGCTGGATAACATAACCAAGTCACAAGTTAAGAAAATGCAAAGTGCAATCTCGGCAAAATACCCACACAAAGCGAAGCTTCGTGAATTTCAAGCAGCAGCAATAGTTTTAGTTTATCTCCCGTTGTTAACCTCGTCGCACATACTCGTATTAAATAAAGTTTAAAAAATCAAGAACGAAGTGGTTTCATTTAATTCGTGCAAGTCTAGATTCTGATTTGCGCTAAGTGTGTGTCCATTTGTGTGTTGTTGATTCCTTTTACTATTTCGTATGAAGCGTGTGTAAGATTTAGGTAATTTGGATTGATTAGAGAGTGGAGAACTTCTTTAATGTGCGTTTTATTTTTAAATTTATATTTCGTGAGGTAAATGAGAAATTGCGGACTGTAATAGGGTGGCATGTTATATGGAAAAAAATTTTTTTTTAAATTAAATTAATGAGTGTGTTGTTGTATGGATGTATTTTTTTTTTGTGACTCCTGTGTATTTTGTGCGTTTTCGTGAGTTGTGGTTAGGAGGTTTAGGTTTGAGAGTTGTTCAAGGGAAGTGGACAAAATATCGTAATACAACGTTTGAATTCTCCCAGCTGCGTTTTGAATTTGACTACCCGGGTCATGTCTTGGTTCCGCGATATGTTTCCTGAATTCGGCCAAGACTCCATCTAGCAGGGGGAAGGGGTTCGTACCTCAGCAACACCAAGTTTCCTACCTTTAGCTGTGGTCGTAGTTTCAGCCACTTCGGTCGCTTCTGCGAACGAGTTGGATACTCCTGCTGACACTGCTTCCAGAATACCTGCAGATGCTTATAGAAGGTCCGGTTCAGGCACGGTGAACGTTGCTTCTCCAATTAAGAAGTGTGCCGGAGTTAGCCCTTGGAAGTCGCCGGGAACCTCAGACAAAGGACAAAGGGATTTTAGACGCGCTTCCATCTGGGTTAGAAGCGTGGCGGGCACGTCATGTGTGAGTGTTCTGTTCCCGACATTAATTCTGAAATGATCTTGACACTCTTCACTTTAGCTCTCACAAGCCTCCAAAGTGGGCAGAAATGGGAGGAATGAACTTCCACTTCGTTCCTTTAGATACTAAAACGTAAGCAATTTCCTGAAAATCGTGGGCAGCGTCCTTCATAAGGCGAAGCAGTTCCGCCTAAGCTCCCACAAAGTATTTTTTTTTTTATTATTTATTGAGGTCATTATTCTCTTTTACAAAAATGTGTTAACAAAGATTTCATGTACATGTTTATAAACAGTAAAGAATAGATAGTAACGTTTTTACTCTGCTAATAAAATTGAGTGGCATTAAATGCCACTTTAAAATAAAATTGGTTAATTGTGGGATGACATTATTACAATTGAATGTTGAAATAAACAATTATACAAGGAAGGCGAGCAATAATTTAATCTCACTATGATAGAAATCAAGAGGCCATGATTTAATTTTTTTTAAGAAATTTCTGATGAGTGCGTATTGATTTTATATGGAAAGGAAGACCATTAAAAACTTACAAGATACAATTGGGTAGGAGTTTCCCTAGTGATTGGAAGAAAAGTTGGAATTTCAGCAATATGGCGTGTAGTGCTACGTAGATTACGAGTATTAAATATTGGTCTCTGCATATAGCAACCTCTCATCAAAAATATCTTAAGGACTCTAAAAAAGAATAAATGTCTTCTTGATAGTATTTTTAAAGACCTAAAGAACCCTATAGAATGGGCCAGACCGTGAGCATTACTAATTTTTCTTATAGCACACTTTTGCAAGACGACGATTGCCTTTAGATTGGTGATGTGAGAACCACCCAACAACTTATTCCATATTGTAGTTTCGAATAGAAGATTTCATGATAGACAGTTTTAAGGGTTCTGCTTGAACAATACTTTTTGAGGCGATAAAATCACAGAACAGAGTTGAGGTTGGAGTAGGACGTGTGGTGTATTTCAGTGCTGAAAGCTTTCGTTGTTGGATGGACCGACAATATCTTCCCTGGACATCTTCTCTGGATGTTGAAGGGAGACAGTCCTATAATCGAAATATGGATAGACACATTTGACAGTTCGTGCCTGTTAAGTCGTCGGTAGACTCGGAATGTAGTAGTTGGGACCAAATGTCCCAACAAACATTCAATGCGTTCATCTCTCGTCGACTGATGTTGAAAAAAAATTATGAAGAGCAAGAAAACTGACTGGAAAAACCTAAACACATTATTTGGCAATACTAATAAAAACAGTTCCAGTATATACATATGTGCACAATTGTTTTACGAAATATACTCCTCTTTTATTTATGGCAGCTAAAGCGTTAAAGGTAGAAAATACTCGTAAATTTAAGTATTTATGCTACAGTAATTCAAAGATTTTGTTAAGAAAAGTCGATGGTGGAAAAATTGTTGCTATAAGATATTTTGATGATTTATCTTTAATTAAAAACAATTAAAATTGTTTTCGAATATAAACGAAACCTTTGGTCTTGTAAACAACAGCCTTTCCACACGTTTTATAATAATGATAGCAGTTTTCATGACAATTCAAATAAAGAATACTCGTACGTTTTCGTAATACACCAAAATATTAGAAGTCTATCGGAAAATTTGTATATATATATTAGTTAGCTATCTTGAAGCATTTGAAAACTTGCCTGAAATAATTTTTGTATCCGAAATTTGGATTTATTCTTATGAGATCAATGATTACAGTATCCCTGGCTATAATTTTTATATATATTCCAATGATTTGTATTCTTCAGGTGGAGTGGTTGGTTTTGTGAAATATTTGTATGATGAGTGTGATATAAAGTGTTATAGTTTGTCGAGTAATGATGTCATCAAAATCTCTTGTTTCATATGTAATGAATTCTTTACCTTTGTTTGTGCATATAGATTTATTTTACAGTCGCTAAATGTGTTTTTTGATGAATTCTCGGATTTATTAACTTGGACTTGTTAAACTCATGCGCTTCGTTAGATTCTTGCCAAATCAATGTGCTGTTGCTAATCTTGACCTTAACGTTACTGTATTGCTGGTATTTTGTTTCCTGTCTTGGAAAGATAGAAGAATGAAAAACATTATTATAACATATAAAATTAACTTTGATCACCTGAATAGTCTATTGCGCTATAATGATTGGGATGAGGTTTACGCTGAAGAAAATGCCTCCAAGGTTTATGATTTATTTACTAAAATTCTAAAAAACTTCACAGTAATGTCACTGTACTAAGAAAAGAAATAAAGCTTAAGCTCTGGATAAATACATCCCTCCTTAAAATATCAAACAGAAACATAAACTGCGGAAAGATGTAGCAAACATCCACTAAATGTGTGTTTAAAAAATAGTTATAATCACATGTGCCGTAAAATTAGCAACGAAATCCGTATGTGTAGGGAAAGTTACTACCATAACCAAATAAGAATTTCGAAAGGTAATCTTAAAAAAGAATGGAAAGTGGTTAACAGTATTATTAATCGAAGTATTAGTAAAAAAAGATACTTCTATAACATAATACAATATAATAATTGTTATGCTGAGCCTGGATATAGTCCTGTGGGGATAGTGTTCTTTACAGCCTTAATTTTGAACCTATTTCTGGTCTTCAGCTATTAAGAACTATAAACTCTTTAAGCAATTCGAATTCATGTGGTAATGATAGTATTTCTAAACTTGTGCTGAAAAAAATTACCCCTAACATAGTTGATATTTTAACATATTCTTTTAATTCAAGTATTATGACTGGAAATTTTCCTGCACAACTGAAATGTGCCAATATCATACCACATTTTAAAAAGGGGAGAATAAAAGAAAAAATAATTATATACCAATTTCGTTGTTGCCTTCTATTTCAAAAATATTTGGAAAAATAGTCAAAAATAAAAATTTTTTTAGTTCAAGCCAATTTGGATTTAGATAAGGCCTTTCTATTGAGGATGCTCTCTTGGAATTTTACTCCTTTATACACAAAGGATTAGATGATAAAAGATTTTGCAGTGGGCTTTTTATAGTTATAACCAAAGCCCTCGACGTGGTTGTTCACAGCATTCCTTTGAAAAAATTGTATAATGTGGGCTTCCGTGGTTGTATCTATGATTAGTTCGCTTCTTATCTGAAAGACAGAAAGCAGAAAAGTCAAAATAGGAACCAGTCTTATTAACGCCCAAACTATCAAACTTGGGGTTCCTAAAGAGTCTGTTCTTGGTCCTATTTTGGTTTTAGTTTATATCCATTCAATTTTTGAACAACCGTTTGCTGGAAAAGTTACGGCCTTTGCAGATGATTTAGGAATCCCTTATAGATCAGTTAGCCCCTTGAACTTAGTAGCTGATTTATGACGTTCATTTACTAAGAATTTGATTTGCTGGGCACAAACTATTTGTCAGTAACAAAACTAAGCTTTTGTTTTTTAGCAGAAGTGAGCCCGGAGCGCAAGGTATAACCTGTTTAGTAGTGTATCTTCTTTTCCTTATTCTAATGACTCTTTTGATGCGAACGTCGCTTGTAATGTCAATTGCTTTAAAATTGAATATGTTGACTATACGTATTTGAAATATCTAGGCGTTTTAATTAACCGAAATTTTAATTGGTCCAAGCATATTTTAAGTCTGAAGCAATATCTTCTTTCCATCGATCGTTGTTTTCATCGTCTTAGAATTTTTTTCTCTAACGTTATTTTAAAAATAATGTACTACGGGATTTTTAATTCAAAATGACAGTATGGAATAAGCTTTTGGGGGAACGCATACTTGAATAAACTTCAGCAGCTAACTATGCTGCAAAAATGTAAAATAAGAAAAGTTTGAAACTATACCCATCTAGCTCATTCCATGGAGCTATTTAGGCTTACAAGAACTTTACCAGTCAGACATTTATTTTATTATGAGGTACTTGGAATTTTCTTTATGGTAAGTGGGTACTTACAAAGTCCTGTCTCTGACGCATATGTTTTACGAAGCAATTCCCAGCCTTATGTCACAATCCCTGCTTTTTCCACTACAGGTTATAGGAATCCTTACTCCATTGTTTCATACAAATTGCTTAACAAACTCCCTGTTGATATTAGAAGCATGATATGAAATGTTGGCTTCTTGGTTTCGAACATAATGAAATCGAAGTCTTGCTGCGTTATATTGCTTAATTTTTATATTTTAACATGAATTTTGCTATTAATGATTAATTTCTTACTTTATTGCTTCACTTGACTGCCTTTTGCCTTTAATTCCTATTTAATTGTTTTTAAATTTTGATTAAATTTGCAAAATAAAAAAGTTTATCCAGCTCTTTAATCTTGTTTGAGACTTCTTTTTGACAACAGTGAAACTAGAGGTTCTGACATAGACTGCCTCCCAATTCTCAAAACGAAGTTGATTATTTAATAAGTCGTATCTTATTTTAGTAATAGTGTGTGAAGAAATGTTACAAGAACGCTTCATGCCCTTAAAATCTTTAGACAAAATGCCAGCAATACAATGGTCAGTTATTTCAAGTCGAAGTTGACACCAACACAATGATTTAAGGGGATTTTCGCAAAACGGCCAAAAACATGATCGATACACGTACTTGAGATTGGCTTGTAATTTCATTTATGAAAGTTATAAAACCATGTTCGGCTGTAAGGGTAAGATGATAATCAGATGTAGTGCTCGAAGTAAGAATGTCAAAATACATTGCATACGCCGAAAGGAATTTTAATTAAATCTGCGGTGACTATGCTGTAACATTCACCTGTCACCTTACAATCATCACCTGTGTATGTATCGCACAAAAACTCCCACGCCACCTGCTGAATATAATCGTCAATCTCACAAGAGAAAATCCATATCTCAGAAATGCAGATCAGATCTGGCAAATATTCAAAAGTTTTCAGATTGCAAACAAGAAAACGAAATTTTGCTCGCACTACGGATATTTTGATGAACAACAAAAAAAAGTTTGCTCTTATTTGAATTCAAATGAACACGACATGTTTTCACGACCGGCATATACTATGACGAGTGGTCAAAGGGTTTTGTCCTTTGCATACGATGAATTGAACTGTTCGCGTTTAGTAGCTGAATGACGGTACGGTTACAATGGGCGTGAATACGATCTTTGTGTTTACGAGCAAAATTTGTTATCTCTTCGACGACGATGGGAATTCCCGGGTCCCGATGAATATCTTCGTTACGTACGTACCACGGTGCGCTAACGATCGTTCTAAGAACTTTATTTTCAAAAGTTTGGAGGATATATAGATATTTCTATTGCTTTTCCTGGTACAACCCCATAGTTGTAGACCATACGTCCACACTGGCTTTAGCACTTGCTTATAGATAAGCAGTTTGTTTTGTAAGCTCAACTTCGAATGTCTTCCGAGTAGCCAGTATATTTGTCGGTATTTATTTTCGAGCTCGTCGCGTTTCTTTTTTACGTGCGATTTCCATTTAAGCTTAACATCTAGAGTCATTCCTAGATATTTTGCTTCGTTCGCGTACGGTATTTGAGCCGAGTTTAAATATACGGGTAATCTATCCACTTTTATGTAGGTAAAGTTGATGTGGGTAGATTTGCTTTCGTTCAGCACAATACGACAAAAATTCGTCCAAGCGTGGACTTTATTAACAGCATATTGCAGCTTTTCAGTTGCTGCTTCAGTAGTATCGCCCGTTGTCAATATCGTCATATCGTCCGCAAAAGTGGCGACGTCGCAGTTTCTTTTCTGCATGATATCACGCGTGTATAGCGGGCCAAGGACACTTCCTTGTGGGACTCCGGCAGCAATCTCCTTGAACTCAGAGTAATCATTTCCGTGCTTAACACGAAAAAGTCTTTCGGTGAGGTACGATCGTAAGATTAGAAAGAGTTGCCGTGGCAGTAGTCGATGCAATATATACTCCAAGCCTTCGTGCCAAACCTTATCGAAAACTTGTGAGACGTCAAGAAACACACCACAACAAATCTTTTTTTCTTCGTGAGTTTTCTCAATCACGTCAGTTATTTTGTGGACAATCCAAACTGATGGTCAGGAATCGGACGTCTTTCGTCGATTACGGGTTGTAGTCGTTTAGAGAGTAGTTTTTCGAATACTTTAGAGATAACCGGCAATAGGGAAATAGGCCGATATGATTTCTTCTCATTCAAAGGTTTGTCTGGTTTCGGGACCATTATAATCTCGGCGACTTTCCATTGTCTCGGAACGTAGAGCAATCTGAACGAAGCGTTAATTAAATTTTTTTTTTTTTTTTTTTTTTTTATAATTTGCACGTGTTAAAGGGGATATGATTACCCTTATACTAATTTTTAGAACACGTGCGTTTTTGTGGAAAGAGGAAGACACAAAGAGGAAGAAAGATTGTTGTAGTGGGTAGCAGTTTTATAAGAGCTTTAGTCGGCATTTCCTTGACCACCTGCGCCGTTATCAAATCGTAATCCGGTGCTTTTTTCGCCTTTCGATTTTTAATCATTTCCCTCAGTTTAATCAATGCAACTTTTCTACCTTAAAATTGCCAGATATCGTGACTGAGGAGTGGGGCGTTATCGAAGGGTTGTCGAATGCTTTAAACGTTTTATCTAAGTGCAAAGCAAATAGTTCTGCCTTTTCTTTGTCGCTCTTGGCCCAAGTTCTATCGCTTTTCCGAATTGGTGGCGCTTGCATTTGAAGTATCCGGATGCCTCTTAGCGCTTTCCAAAGTGAATAATTTGATTCTCTTCCAGTAGGTCGCTATCTTATTGCTTTTAAATTCCCGAATACTATCTCTAAGGCGATTGCATAGTCGGTTGAGGACCTTTTTATGCTGAGGTGCACGAGTGATTTGCCATTTCTTTCGTGTTTTTCTTTTCTCCCTCACCAGTTGAATGATTTCACTTGGATACTTTTCGTTGCCGTTAATCTTATAACTTCTAGAAGGAGTGTTCCATGCCGCTCTTTGAATTGATTCCACGAAAAGGTCAACTTCGTCCTCCAGTCCACAAGTTGTTTTAAGTGATACATTTAAGGCGATATTTCTTTCGCAATCATTTCTAAAGCCCTCCCAGTTTGTTCTATTGCTAGTAAGTCTTGGAGGCACTTCTTTCATGATCAACGCTTCACCAAGTAATAAAATTACTGGAGAGTGGTCAGAAGAGAGGTCAAAACTTTCTTCGACTGTAATAAACTTATCGTAAATACGTTTTGAAACGAAATAATCGATAAGATCGGGAATTTTTTCTGAGTCGGTTGGCCTATAGGTGGATTTTCCTGTCGAATAAAAACAACAACCGAATTCATTTGCCACTTCGTAGAGAATTTTTCTTTTAGATGATGTACATCTTGAACCCCAGAAGGTGTACTTCGCTTTGAAATCTCCACCAATAAGGAAATTTGAACCAAAGGCATTGAAGACACGAAAGTAGTCGCCTTTTCCAAGTGAGCATCGCGGCGGACAGTAAACAGATGCTATGTTGTAGCTCAAGTGTTTATTTTTAACCCTCACTGCGCACAACTGAAGTTTTTCGAGCTCTATGTTTATATCGACCGAGTGTTCGATATAAGTTTTAATAAGGACGAAGGCGTGATAACCAGCGTAGCCTCTTATCTTTATTTGCGACTCCCTTGTTAAATGTGTTTCAGAGATCAAACATATGTCGATATTTTCTCTCATTAGAAAAATTTCTAATTCGTTAGATTTTTGTAAGAGTCCGGTTGCATTCCATGTTACAATTTTAAGCAAAAAGTCCATATCTACTTAGATTTAGATATAAGGCTTTCGACGTTACTGAGACGTTCGAAAATTCGTTTGTCCGTTTCACATTGTTCCTCGATCTTAGCGTAAATGCAGTTCAGAATTGTTTTCAATGGATCAGAGGGTGGTCCATCGTTTCGTTCAGTTGCTTTGACTGCAGCCTGAGAATTCGTCAGAAAACTGGGATTCTTTGGCTTACCCGAGGTTATTTTTCGTTCAGTTTTTTTAGTGGACGACTTGGACGTACTTGTAATTGGCTTAGAGGACTAATTGACTGGTTCAAGATTCTGCACTGCTGATTCGAGCGTTCTTTCAGTCTTCTTAGGAGTTTGTACAACTGGCTTATGAGCCCGCTCAGTTTGCTTAGCATCGCGCTCTACCGGGTTAGGAGCCCGATCGACTGATTTCGTTCCCCGCATAGTCGGCGTTATAGATTTTCTCCGTCGCATCTGTAGTTCCTTTGCGACCTCACAACCGCGATAATTTGCTGGGTGCCTTCCTTTGCAGTTAACGCAAGTTGCTTTTAATTTTTGATCAAACTGCAGTTTTCAGAAGAGTGTTTTCCAGCGCACTTAACGCAGCGCGGCATTTCCGACAGTACGCCTTCGTATGATTAAACTCTTGGCAACTCTTGCATTGAGGGATTGTTTTCGTATTGATTCATAACGGCTCGATTTTAACGACCATACTCATGATTGAACGAATATTGTATATGTTTTCCTGGCTTTCTGTTTTATCGAATTATAGTACAAAAAGCGGAAGCTAACGTTTCACTATTACTTCTTCTCCACGGTCGGGTTGTTTTCTTTCTTTTTTTAAGATGTTCACAGCTTCAAGAATGTTATTACTTCTATCGCGTAAATCACCTATAGCGTCCTCTTTAGCGCATGATGGATGAAGTCTTCTAGCTACGACCCTCAAAGGTCTTTCAGACTTGTCTTCATAAGTATGCCATTGAATTTTGTCATTGTTAGCTTTTGAGATACAGCCTGATAGCCCTCAGCATCATTAACCTTGATTTTCCATGTATCGTTTCGCAAGGAAGTTACTTTAAAATTAGTAGCGATCGTTATTTTTAAGATTTTTTGCAGAGAATTATAGTCTGCAACGCCTGTATTATTTATTGGAGGAGGGGCACGTTTGCTTTCAATTTGCTTTTCGGCTTTTCCTACGCTTTGCGATTAGGTTCGTGTTGTGGGACAACCTCGGGCGCTGAACCAGCCTTACATTTTTTAGATGGTCTTCTTTTGAGTATTCAATCCGTTTCGAGCGCGAGTTCTTCTTCGTCCGTACTGTAGTGATGGCTGCCTGGAGAAGGCTCACTATGAATAACCGTCTGCGTTTGTGAAGACTCGTTTTGAAGCAAAGATACTTTACTTTTGAGCTCCCGGCACAAAAGCTTCATTTCATCGAGCCTCTTTCGGAGCTCGGTGTTTCTTTTTCCAGAGTGCTCTGTTTCGAGGCTTGCGTTTCCGGAATTAACGCGAAACTCTTACTTTGCGCTTTAGGAGAAGTCTTTTGAGGCGCAGATCTTTGTAGCCTCGCACTTTTCCTAAATGGGTTAATTAAATGATGATGCAATAAATAGCTCTCTCCAGAATCCGTAGATCATACCTCTTGCGAGGGTGGATTTTCCAGTTGAACTAGGCTGCCACCTGGGGTATCAATACCGTTCGTTTTGTTCATCGCATAATTTTTATTACCGTTATCTAAAGAAAGACGGCAGGTTGGCATTTTAGTTTTACGGCAGACATGCGTACCGTGGGTATATTCTGTCCGCTAACCCACAGGGGGGATGTTGAAAATACATATGTAGTTAGAGTTAAGAAACAAGAACAAGACAAATTAGTCTTGCAATTTTGTGAGATCATCAAATGAACTAATAGCAGTAACTCTATCCTTATCAATTTTGAAACCACAAGTATTTAATTTTTTTATCAATTTTAACCTTTCTCGCTTCCATAAACAAAGCCCGATTAAATTTAGTCAAACAATCATTTGAATAAATTTTACCCCTTTATACCTTTACAGATAATGCAGCATTCAGCTTCTTGGTTGCATTCCTCTTTCCCTTCATAATTTTCTGTTTTACGACTTGTGATGAGAGATGTACGCACAGAACGTCACCAAATGCATCTTTACTGGATCCAGCGGTTCTAGCGGAGCTGATGTTTGGTAAATTGTCGTTATTCCGCACACGTTTTACGAACCATTTAATTATGTCGGTGGGTTCAATGAAGGTATCTAATGCATCAATTAATGTCTTCTTCAAACATTCGCCAGCATTGTTGTTGTTTACACACGACTCCAATGACTTCAATAGAGTTCTCCAAGAATTTGTGTTCTCTACAATTGAGACGACGTTCAAGAAACGTCACCTTCGATTTCAGTTCAGCATTTTTTTCATACTGATGATCTCAGTTCGTGCCACAGTCACTATAGTTCGTGTGTTGAAGCCATCTTCCCACTCGAATGATGCCTGCAATGTCAATAAATGAATTCAAGGGCCTCAAACATCTGCACTCGAGTTGCTGGTAAATCGCCTGCAGTAGCAAACTATTCTGATGAGCTGTTTGAAGTTCGACAAACGATGAATTAGCAGGTTGATAGGATCTTTTGATAAGGCTGCATGTTGAACGAGTATATTTTTCTTTTTTCCTTCGTCTGTGGTAAAATAGGATGGTTGTGTTGGAGACTCAAAATTGCACACTGCTTGTAAAAATGAGAGGCTCTTCCACCATAAAGTGGACCGCAAGAGTGCTGAGGGCAGCATTCCTCTGGAAGCCAAATATGCCGGGTTGGGTTGCGTGGGTCCATGTTTCCATATACTGACATCCGTTAGACGTTGTATCTCTTCTACTCTGTTCCTGACAAATGTCCATTTTGAAGGTATCGGGAGAATCCAGCAAAGTATGATTGTGGAATCAGTCCAGGCATATATCTTCACGTCCTTCCGCTCGATGACGTGTGCGACGTAGTGCATCAATTTGCCCAGCATGACAGTGCCAAGAATATCTATTTGCGGAAGACTTGCTGGTACGACAATGTACCCGTACTTTGCGACAAGAAGATCCATGTGAACTTTACGTTTTTCGTTGTCTACCCGTAGATAGACTGCTGCTCCATACGCCTTTTCAGATGCGTCACAGAATCCGTGGAGTTCGACCCGAATTGACCTACCAGTTGTTTGAACACACCTTGGCTGACGTATGTCATATATGACCTTTAATTAGATGTAAAATTGCTGCCACTGTTCCAAGATCTCCGAATCAAAAGGGTCATCCCACAATATTTTGTGGATCTGGAGCAACTGCATGACACGTTTCGCCTTAAGGATACAAGGCGATATCCATCCTCTGAGGTTAACAAGCATGCTACCGCCGACAGCACGAACCTCTTCGTTGGCTGTGGGCTGCTTAGAGGAGAGCAGCGGAAGGCAAAGTGATCGACAACAGCAAGTTCAATAGATGCCTAGCGTTTTGACCCTCTCCGAACTCTCGAAAGGCAGTGAGAATGTTAGCTCAAAGATTTGGTTAGGAGCAGTTCTTCTGCGTTGGAGGTCCATTTCTGTAAGTGCTTTAGCCACCTGTCGCCTGACGTGCCTTAACCTCGTCTCTTTTCCTTTCAGCTTCAGCTATAGTATCTGCACCAGAAATGAGATTGTCTACGTACATTTTCTTCCCGAATTATTTTTGCAGCCCACGGGTATTGAGCCCGTGTGTCATCAGCTAGCTTCTTAAGTATGCGGATTGCCAAATATGGAGCAGAAGTTGTGCCAAACGTCATGTATTTAAAACGGTATATTTGAAGTGGATTGCTTGGTAATTTGTGCCAAAAGATAAGCTGGTATCTTGAATCCGGTTTCTTGACCCATATTTGCCGGTACAACTTCCCGATATCGGCTCTGAACGTAAAGCGGTAAAACCTCCTACCATCAGCTGGTCATTTAAGGAGATTCCTAAAAGTTGCGTCATAGATCACCCTCAGCTTGGTTGTGGAGCTGCTTTCCTTAATGACAGCATGGTGCGGCATGAAATATTATCCAGTGCTGGTAACGGAAAACACTTCGGCTTCCTCAATATGACCGAGCTGCTTATTCTTCTCTATGCATGCTGTGTATTGGTCGCGTAAGAACGGGTTTGCTGCCAGACGTCTCTCGAGCCCTGTGTATCATTGGAGAGCACCTTCCTGCGACCTACCTAGGCAGCGCTACTTCATAACGCCCATCGTCCGTGTGTTGTACATTTTTGGTGAAGTGCTCTTCACAAGCGATGACTTCGTTGGTTTCAGCATCTTTAAACGGCAAATTTTCCAGTTCCCAGAACTTACGGAATTGTGCGTCGATATTTCCCATTTGGAAGAAAGCTCTGACAGGTTGTGGTTCCACCGGTACTCTTTCGAAAACGATGCAACTAAACCTTGATTTCTGGAGAACGGTTTTCTGACCGACAGAGTGTCTGAGAGATGCCCAGACAGTGACTGGAATATGAAAGCCTTCGAAGTTGTCATAAAGGCTGAATGTTGGCAAGATATTACAAAGTCGATAACTCTTTTACACGTGCCACTGCTGAACATCCCTAACCCGGATACCTCAAAATATGTGAATGTCGGACTCAAGCGGAGCAGTTGCACGGTTTACTCTGTTATGAATGTGGCTTCAAAGCCTGAGACCAGCATAGCCCAAAGCGGGAACATCTAGCCTAACGAATTTCTGACATTGACTACAGCTGTTGCCAATAAAACCTGCGTGTTGGTTCTCTGTGCGGAGTGGAAAGAGCTGACTGCTGAACTGGTTGATGGCTGGTCTTCTTGAGGTGGTTGAAAATTTGGAGCATTGACGTTCATTCTAGAGGCTAAAAAATTGTGCAATTGAATATGGGTGTTAGAATACTATGTCAGAGGACGTGCATGTGAGGGAATAGTGTTTGATGTGAGTCCAACCTACCTACACACTGACACCGGTCTGAGATGCTCATCTTAAGGATGTGATGCTCATATTGCAAACCTTGCAGACAAATTTTGCTAAGTTGGTTTGCGAGTGAAACGCGTTTCGCTGCGATATGCTTTTTGAGGAGTCTGCTAATAATCGGGCCAGCTTGTAAAATGCGAAACCTAGTTTCCAGAAATTGCTTGAATTCCACAAACGTCAGCAGTTCCTTGAGGTCAGTTTCGAACCCCAGCTTCTCTTCCCAAAGCTGCTGAGTTTTGTTGGTAGTTTCTACAGCAGGATAAAAATAAGCATCACATCCCTGTGCTTAACAGGCACCTTCAAATTAGTCAAAGTGTGTACCACCTCTATGGTCTTCTTCAGCAATGAAAGACAACCTGCCAAGTACTTCGAAGTACGCTTACTGCTGTTGCCGGGGATGGATTAGACTTCGGTGGGTTTTCCAAGTAAGTATTAATAATTGTACATACACAGAAGAATTAAGTATTAATTCTTCTGTTTATGTACAATTATGGTTGTAAGTATAAGTATGGCGTTGTTGTAAACAAGGTATTTTTGATGCTTCGAGACTTCGTGTCCCGTGACATTATCAAGACTCAAACAATATGTAATTGTAGAATGCAACGATAAACCAAATTTGGATTTAGGTCTGATCTTGGAGAAACTAGTGTTTGAAACATATTGCGAAATTGGTCATTGGAAAGGATGATGAAGTAAATGAACATGTAAGAATAAATAAATTCAAAGAAATTTTTAAAGCGCTGTAGCAGAAACAAATTAGAGACCGAGGTACAAGACTAGAAATATTAATATAAAAACCACCTACCAGAATTGACTTAAAAAAAAAAGCAAATAATAAGAGAAGATTAATCTCAGACAGAGATATTATTGGAAGATTTTAAACAATATGATAAAGAAACATGTCAACGATTGCAGAGTATGCGCTGAAAGAAAACAAAGCAGAAATTCTAAAGAGAAATTGGTAATAACAGAGACACCAACAACTGTTTTTTTTTTTTTATAGTTTGCGCTCGCCAAATGTGATATGAATACCATTAAATTATAAACTCCAAGGGTGGCGTCAAGATAACTGGAGAGCTTGTTTGTTTTGCTTTTCGTCGTTGCTCATGATTCACAGTATTTTTTTTCCCTCCACCTGATGTCATCATCACGATCAAGATGCATTTAAATCATATGACCACTCTACTGCCAGTGTTATGCCTTCGCAGTAGAGTTGACTAAGCTTTCCCAATTGATTGACTTTTTTATTTATTTTAAACGAAATAAATAGATGATTGTTGAGTTCAGGATTTGAACCGAGAACCAAGAGCGTGACAAGCGTTGATGTTACCACTATACCACGGCCACCCTCGAAATATTGTTTTAAAATATTGTGGTGGCATCTGATACAGTTGGACTACTCAGACTATCAAATAAGTTCCGGTACGTATTAACCCTGCAGTGTAAATTAACCAAATATATAGAATCAATACCTATGGAAAGCAAGCATTTCGAAACGGTAGCAAAAGCTTTAGTAGAAAAATTCATACTCAGGCACGGATATTTCAAAATTCTAAAAAGAGATATGGGTACCTACTGGGTTTGTTAATAAAGTGTTGAGAAACAACTCAACAAACTATTTGGTATAAACCATATAACATGAACGCTCAACATGCTCGATAAAGCTAAAAATGAAGAATCTAGTGGATTAGAAATCAAACCCATTAAGGATAAATGGATTATTATTATTTGTGTAGAGTTATCGTGCACTCCGACCTAATGGTCTATTGTACCCCCTGCTACTAACTCTTGGAGCCGAACTCAGGCTACCAGGGTGTCAGCATGGTGGCGGATAACTGAACGGCCTACAGATAAGTAAACTAGCTGTGAATGACCAATAATCAGTCCCTGACCAAGAGCGGCAAGAATGGAGGGTGTACGGAAAAAACAGAAAAGCCCTATGAAATCGTTATGATAGGGCGAGTAAACACCGGCCTCTAAATAAGTGTCCTATGTATAAGCATATATACCATGTCACAGGAAGTAGGAAATGCCCATCTTATCAAAAAGGCGATGATGGAACTGCGGAGAATAGCTAAACTTAAATCATTTTCACAGTCTGTACGTGAATTAGGAATAGATGCAGCTATACTAAGTGAATCGTATAGACAACACGATGGAAGTGGATGGGTATTCGACGCAACAGGCACAGCTGCTTTCTGGACCTGTGGGCCAAAAAAGATAGCATAGCTTTATACAGCTACTATGGTTCACCAAGTGTGCCAATCGACGAATTCGAAAACTTTCTGGACAGACTTACCACCGATGCCAGAGAGAGAAGTCCTGTGGTAATATGTGGGCTATGGAGTGAGGTAGTCAAAAGACGAATAGGAGAGGAACTACCCTATTGGAGGCCTTTGCAAATCTAGATGTAATACTTGTTAACAGCGGGAATGGAAACACGTTTAGTAGAAATGGTGTAGGCTCCATCATAGACCTTACGTTTGTTAGCAGCTCCGTAATATGGAAAACTACACATATAGTGTTAGCCAACATTATACTCATAGCGACCACCAGGCAATACTATGCCAGATTAAAGCAACGCAAAAACAAGGTAGTCGCCAATCAAGGAATATAGTACAAAGAGTAGGTTGGAATAGGGCACCTTTGACGAAGAAGCATTCAAAACTATCTTTCAGTATTTACCACTCTCAGGTCCAGCAAATAGCAAAATGGAACAGATAATGAATCATATTACAAGGGCATGTGACATATCTATGTAAACACCGGTTTACTGGTGAAATGAGGAAATCTTACGCATGCGTTCTGAATGTCATCGTGCAAGAAGGCTGTACCAACGCTCCACGGGTAGAGATACTTTTACGAAGCTACAACAGCAATACAAATCTGCACATAGAAGTCTTAAAGTAGCAATCGTGAACAGCAAGCGCAGAAGTTTCAATGAACTGTGGAACGAAGTTGACCAAAACCCATGGGGGATGGCGTATCAGGTGGTAATAAAGAAACTAAAGAGCTTCCGGGCAATAGCTCCCACCTGCCCAAGGTTGCTGAAAAACATGGTGAGTGGTCTATTTTCAAGACAACAGGAGACTCCAGTAGAGGACTATATACCATAACAAATATGCCCAATTCCTGTAATCACCGCAGAAGAACTAGTCACAGCAATCAACAGATTCGGAGATAAAAAAGCACCGAAGTTTGGGTGGCATACCCAACATAGACTTCAAAACTCGAATAAGAACTTGACCGAACATGTTTGCGATATGTATAACTCATGCCTGAATGGGGTGTATTCCCAGAGTGGTGGAAGAAGCAAAAACTGTACTGTACTGATGCCCAAAGGAAGCAATGCATCTGGAGATCCATCGTCATCGTCAGCCAATATAAAATGATAGGCAAGGAAAGCCGAAATCCACCCCCGTGAAGAAATGCTTAATGGCAGTACCGCAGTGAATAGAGGAGAGGAATTGGTATAAGTCGGTAGAAATTCGGCATCCTGTTGATCCGACTATTCTAGAGTATCTTTTGGAGATTCCCCCTT